>MU183255.1:69492-124231 GCA_016904865.1 Pissodes strobi | reverse complement strand
TGAGAGGCGGTCGAAAGTAGAGTGGGAAATATAGCGTTGAAGAGAGTTACCGGGGACACGGATAAGCGAATTTTTCTTGCGACCCGTTCACAATTCAATTCAAGTATAAAAAAGCATCTTTTATATTCTTTGTTTCTTCCATGCCGAACTCGCCTATCTTTCTCTGACAATGTATAGTATGTTCTACTATTCGTGTCAGTGAATTTTTACGAAATAAAAATATTATTCTGTTTTGTGCGGATTAAATTTCTTCTGGTATGTATTAAAATACAATTTAATGTGCAACACGTTTCGACCATAATATCTCAATATTCATCAATATTGTTCTAAAATTTTAGAATATTATGAAATGACTGCGTGAGTTTGACATAGTCGTCTTGTCGTTTGATCTCCTTTATTGTACCACACAACTGGTGTTTTTGATCAATGGTTAAAAAGACATAATCCAATGTCCAAAAGGTTTCGACCATATTGTGTTTTACAATACAGGAGATAAAACTATACGACGACTGTGCATGTGAATTTGACATAGTCGTCTTATGATTTTATCTCCTTTATTGTCGAACACAACCGATGAAGTCCAAAATATAATCGAGACGCACTCGTACAAATTACCGGTAATTAGCCCTAACTGATTTTAAATAAGCTACTTTATACAATTCCTGGAAATCTCTGGAACTTACTTGAAGTCATAAGCAAATATCTGGTCGAGATTTAGGATAAGATTACTGGTTATTATGCTTTTTATGTTTCTTAATGGATATTTTTTTGACTTAGGTTCCTGCTGGTTCAAGTCCACCTTCGCCAAATATGACGTTAAATACTTTGGCGCCTCCAAATAATTCGAATAATTCCCATTAGAATTAAGTCTTTCGTTTGTGATCAATTTTTGTAATGATGTCTGTAAGGGAATCCACTAAAAATCCATATAGAATAAAGCCTACATATTTCATTAATTTTGAGACGGGATTTAACCTATAAATTACTACTGGATGTCTTTAGCGTGTAGAACACTGTTCTAGTCATATTAAATTTAAGCAAGTAAATTCAGAATTCAAACACATTTTCTATAATTTAGTGGATTCCTCTAATTTGTATATATATATGTACTTATAGCATAGCTTTTGTGAAGATTTTTTTAAAATTTACTTTTAAACCAAACTGTAATTGAAGGTCTTGGCGGAAGAAGTGGTCAATTGGGTTAAAGAACACATTATATACTCTTATATTGTTTGTTTACTTATATTTATATTTCTTGTTGTTTTATCATTGTTATTAAAATCATTCCTCCCAATAAAATTTAGACTGTTCTTGAATCAAGTCCTCCAATTGTGTAGACTGATACTTGTGTTTTTGCACAAACAGATTTCAAATTATTGTTACACAATATATTTATTTTTGTAGGATGTAGTGTTTAGTTTTAATGGAAATATACTCGATTTCGTACACCAAATTATAGTGACCAAATATGAGGTAAACCATTACACAAAATAATACCTGATATTTTTCAAGGTTTGCGAAAAGTGTTACCGTCACTAGGATTAATGATATATACCATATTCATCATTTGCATACTAGCATATTAGGATTTATAAAAATTGTATTACATTCTTCACCAGTCGTGTATTTCACATTGACATATTCTTTTTGTTTGTAAGTACCTAATTAAAATTATATCTTGTTGTCTTATTTTGTTTTATTTCTTAATTTATTTGCAACAGCCGTTCTGGCAATTTGTTGATAACAATAATGTTCTTCAAAAAATCACCATCAGGTAAACATACACTCTAGGTAGGTCCTGAAAACAATATCGAACGTTTTATATGATTGCCCTGCGATGTTGTGTAGCTTCAACTCGGTAGATGTTGCGTGCAATACAAATCTCAACGTCAGGCGATATTTACGTTTCTGTAAACATTTACCCGTTTAATAGGCATGTAGTTTGTCACTTCTTGAATCACATTTGGTTACTAAAACGTTTTCCATATTTTGTGTTCATTATTATACAAGGTAAGTGCAACAGTACAATACTGAGTGTAAAAAACACTACTAAATAGATTATACGAAGTATGTATATTTTAGGAATATGTAAATTGCCGTGTACACCATGACTGATAGATATATCCACAAATCATTGACAGAAAGGGAGTTGTTTGATATCCTTAATGGAAATAATTCAGAATTAAAAGATGCTGGCTGAAACGAAGTAGGTGACGTGCTGACAAGAGGTAGAAGTCAATTGTTGATATTACATTACCATTCCAACTATTTTTAGCCCTGTTCTCAATGAAACAGGAGAGCTTCCACTGATTAAAACTTACTAATTCAAGAGCAGGACCCAAAGAATCAGACGTAATGTAAAATTTCGCAGAGAAAAAGGATATGAAATGGATAAAAGGAATTTGTGAAATGTCATCCTCAATCTAGTTTTTTTCACTCTCCTAGTTATCAGGTAATAAATTTGCCGTCTCTGATAATGGGGATTTTGGGATATCAAAGAGTTCGCATGCATTGAGGCCGAAATTTGCTATTTCCTTAATAGCTGAAGATGTCAGTAAATCGATGTTTTAAACTTAGAAAGACTTTAGTTCATAAGAGGACAAAAATTGTGCAGATCGACTTTGAAAAATACAGCACATAATAGAGAGATGCAATTTGTTACATCTCAAAGTTTACAGCGTCCATGAGCAAGTGGTTCCATTCAAAGGATCAATAAACATAAAGCAATCGAAGAAGAAAGAAACAAAAAAGTGGACCGTAAAATTGTTTTTATTGTGTAGTGTTTGGAACGATTTGACTTTAATTTATTAGGGAGCTTCTACGGGATTACCTAATCCGTTCTTAATCCCGTGGAAGCTCCCTAATAAATTAAAGTCATAAATCGTTCCAAACACTTCTTCTTCTCAATGTGCCCTATCCTCAGTGGAGGTCGGCGATCAGTCTGGCCCATCTGATTTTATTCACAGCAGATCGAAATAATTCTATTGACGCAAGTTTCTTAGCCATGATATTCAACGTCTTCCTTGCGATCTTTTTCCATCGAATTTACCCATTATAAGTTGAAGCAGCTTGTACTTCGTGTTGTTCCGCATGATATGCCCAAAGTATGGCAGTTTTCGTTGTTTCACTGTTTTCAGCAGTTCTCTGTCTTTTCGCATGCGCAGCAATATAGCCTCGTTGGTCACATGATGAGTCCATGAAACTCTCAGCATACGGCGATAGCACCACATCTCGAAAGCTTCAATCCGCTTACAAGTAGCTTCGGCATGGATGATGATGCCTCTACGTCATACAGAAGCACTGAAAATACACAGTACCTCAAGATTCGTGTCCGAAAATGATGGACTCAGGTTCATGCTACAAAGAACCATTTTCATACGGTTGAATGATGATCGTGCTTTTCAATCCTTGCTTTGATTTCGTAAGAATGGTCCCATTTCTTATTCAGACTTGCTCCTAAGTATGTTATTGTTGGCACTCTTTGTAGTAGGGATCCATTCACGAAGAATTGGGCATTGATGTCTTTTTTACTGACTATCATAATTTTAGTTTTTGATATATTCAACCGCATGTTAAATTCTTGACATATGTCGACCACTCTATCGATCAGCCTTTGAAGTCCTTCAGCGATGTCAGCAATCAATATGGTGTCATCCGCATATCTCAAATTGTTGACATTTTCTCCATTGATCAAGATGCCATCCCGTTCATCCTCCAGTGCCTCTCTGAAAAGTCTTTCTGAATAAACATTTAACAATAGGGGAGACAGTACACAGCCCTGTCTGACACCCTCTTCACGGAAAATTCCGTCGACGACCCATCATCCACTCGAGCACACGCTGTTTGCTGCCAATACAATTTAGCTATAATACGGATATCTCTATCATCAAGTCCTGACTGATTTAGGATTTGGATTAGTTTATCATGGTTAACTCTATCGAACGCTTTCTCAAAATCAATGAAACAAGTGAAGACATCGCAATTTACGTCTCTGGCCCTTTGGATTAAAACATTTAAACTAAACAGTGCCTCTCGAGTACCTAAGCCGTCTCTAAATCCGAATTGCGTGTCGCTAATACCTGCCTCCAGCTTCCGATATATGCGTTCGTGAATAACCTTAAGGAAAACCTTCAAGAAATGGCTCATCAGACAAATAGTCCTATAATCTTCGCATGTTTTGGCTATAGGCTTTTTAGGAATTGGTATAAATGCCGACAGTAGCCAGTCCTTAGGAATATTTTCGGTTTCATAAATTTGGTTAAATAGATCCGTGATAAATGATCCGGATGCTCTTCATCAATAAGTTTAAGCAGGTCTCCAAGAACTTCATCTGGACCTGGTGCTTTGTTGTTCTTCAGTCTTCTTATTTCTTTAAGAACTTCCCAACTGGTAATGGGAGGTCCTGCTGTTACTGGAGTTTCCGTGATAACTGACGTTCAATTTTCATCGTCGTAAAGAGTATGTGTGTATTGGCGCCATGTATTTATTTTATCATTTACGTCCAACAGTGCTCGTCCATTTACATCGGTGACAATACCAGTTTGTCTGGAAATGCGCTTTTCAGCGGCTTCATTTCATTTATTTGTGCATATTAAGTATGTCATGTTTTTTTTTTATCTAGTTCTTCTATTTCATTACACTGCTGTTCCAACCAGGTATTTTTGTCTTCTTTGATTTTCCTTTTGATGTTCTGGTGAATCTGTTCATATTGTGTCCTATCTTTGTTTTTCACTTTTCTGCGCTGGTCCATAAGATCCAGCATCTCATCTGTCATTCACTTGTTATTTTTCCTTCTTTGCTTAGAAGAAATATTTTCGTCCGCTACTGATGTCATAATATTTTCATTTTCAATGGATTTAACTTTCTGTTCTACCGAGTGTTCTACATTAGAATCGATGTCTCCTCAAACTTCAGCCATTTTTACATTTATCTGCTCTTTCACCTGCAGTATGACGTTTTGATCTTTCAATTTTTGTGTATCATATCTTTTGTATCGCAGCTCTCTCTCGGGTTTCTTTAGCCGTAATCTGAGAGTTGACAGTAACAAGTTATGATCTGAATAAATGTCTGCACCTGGACATGTCTTTACAGACGTGAGTGAATTTCGAAACCTCTTATTTACTGTAATAAAGTCAATCTGATTTCTGACTATGTGTTGGTCATTGTCTGCAGGTGATTTCCAGGTATATAATCGTCTGGGAGGTAACTGGAAGAAAGTGTTCATTATTGAGTGGTCAACTTCTTTGCAGAATTGTAACAGTGTCTCTCATCTATCGTTTCTCTCACCCATTCCATAAGGACCCACTATATCCTCGTGCACTCCTTTGCCAACTTTAGCGTTAAAGTCGCCCATTAAAACTGTGACTTCTTCCTATTTTGTCTGCTTTGCTGCATCATAGAATTTTTCAACCCCTTCATCGCTGCCATCGCATGTTGGTGCATAGACCTGTATGATATTAAGCCTACACGGAGTGGAATTTAGCTTCATTATTGCCACTCTATCTGATACCGGTATGAAACCAAGGACTGTTTTATTCACTTCATTTGTGACTATAATTGCAACCCCATTTCTATGCTGTGGGTTATCCTCACCTGAATAGTAAATATGGTGATCATTCACTTCAGATCTTCCAGTGCCTGGCCACCTTACTTCGCTGCAACCGAGAATATTAATTTTCAGCCGTAGCATTTCTTTTACGGTATTTGCTGCTTTCCCTGCTTGGAACATGCTCCTAACATTCCATATTCATATTCAACTAATTTAATTTTTTTTGACCGGGGGGATTCTTCGCACCCTCTACCCATTTAAGGGGTGCCCGGGACTGAGGGCCATTTCTGTTTGAAACTGAGCCGTAATGATATGCTGGGGAGGAATGTATCAGGTAGTTTCCCTTGCTTTCCTGATAATAGTTTCAGGCGCCCATTCTGGATCAGACGCTGTTTGTAACCGCTCACTATGAGTACCGACGCTACCGTTTCGGAACTTTTTTAGCTTCACCTCTCGTCTTCGACCTTACCGGCATGGGAGGCCCTACCATACCAGTAGCTATGCTACCGCCGCGGCATTGCTCTCAGACTCATTGAGGCTACTGAGCTCTCTCACCGCGACAAGGTAAAGATCCTCGAGAGAGGATCAACACTACACAATAAAAACAATTTTACGGCCCACTTTATTGGTTTGTTCTTGATCTATTGCTTGAAGTTTATTATTGATCCTTTGAATGGAACCACTTGCTCATCGACGCGACGCTGTAAACTTTGGGATTGCTTTCTTTGAGAATTACCGGCTAAATAGCCATTTAAATGAGTGGAAATATATGCAGCTGGCACAATTTGAAAATATCGTTTTTCCAAACCACCATTTACAGCAGGACATTAATAAAAAGTTAGAAAGAGGCTTTATGGAAAATGTAATCTGCCAAAATCCTGCTGTTGTTTTAACCAAGTGTGTAGACTATAGTGTGATAACCCTTGGTTTCAATTTTGTTTTGAGTTGCTCGACATGATGTGTCAATGATGAGACAAACACAATACATAGACGTGTACCACGCCCTTCTATAATAATGAAATGGGAGTAGCCGATCCTAGATCTAGTACACTTTCGACAAAACTTAGCTGAAGCTCCTATATTATGTGGCAAATTACCTGTAAACAAACGAGGAAAACCGATATCTTCGGATTCTTTGAGCCATATTGTTCTTACAATGCAATGGTCCGCTGGTTGCTCTCTAACCCAAGCTAAGACTTGTGGTAGATATCCATTTTGAAAATATCGTCTATTTTCCTATATTTTGTGAGAAAAGAAACGCACTGTAAATCTCGGACATATAATACAGTGCGGAAGCATGCGTAAAATAAATCCAATTATAAATACAATTGCATTTCAGGGAACGATGTGTGAAATTATACCAGATAGCTTATATACTCTTTGATTATACTTCCCACATCAATATTTTTATGTAAAATTGTATCTCAGGCATGGGAGTAGAATAACTTATGGTCCTACAGTAGGAATATTTTATCGCTTCCGACAAAAGACTAGACCTAAAATATAGTAATCTCCACGATATACCTAAACACGGTATGTCAGCCGTTCGAAAAATTACAGCGTGACATCAAGTGTATTGCAGATTTTCCCTGTATTTTACATATAAATTCCACACGTGACGTAGTATACGAACTGGCATTTTTCGGAAAGCTGACATATCGTGTTTCGTGGTAATCTCTAAATAATTGATAATCAAGGAAACAATCCATTGACAGATCATGAAGGAATCAAAACAGTAGGCTTACCGGAATAATATCCCTTAACTACGGAGGTGCCGTCTGAGAGGCGGTGTGAAAGCGAAATACCTTCATTTGTCAAAAACGGTAACGTTCACAAGGCCGTTACCTCATGTATTCCTGGCGGGTTTGGTGGTTGACCAGTACAAAAAATATCAGATATCTAAGACTTGAAACAGGTCAGTTCCCTAGAGATCTTCTCGCGAAGCAGTTTGATAGACGGCACGTCCGGGTATACGTAATCAAATCTATGGCCTGACCATCAAAACCAGTTCGCTTTAGTGATGTAAACTATGAAGAAACGCTTCGAAAGTGATACACGAAGCAGACGCTGCTAGTGATATTGACAATGTCCCTGGCGAGGATTGCGGGAATTCTGAGTATAGCACCTCAGAACAATCAGCGGACAGTAGTGATGAAAGTGAAGATGACGAGCCACTAATAAATCGAGATATATTAGAAAAAAAAAATGTCAATTATTATTTCCAAGAAAGAAAAACCGCCTGCCAAGATATTTGTGATTCAAATGCAATACGCCGGACGGTATGTTTATAGTCATAGTGTATGAGGCAGGCTGGCGTAAACTGCACTGCTGAAATATTTTAGTTTTAAGTATTCGTTGTGCATTATTTCTTCCTAGTTTCTTCACTACTTTTTTTAAAGTGTTTTATGTAATAAATACATTCAAATTATAGCAGTGCACTTTTTCATTTTAACCGCCCTCGAGTTGAAGCATACCGGCTTTGTGATTATAAAATTGGTACGTGTTCTAAGAAACTATTTATTAAAGTATTTCCTAAAACTTAAAAGATTATCTAGAAGTACCAGTTACAAAATTATTAGGGCTTTATGACGCAATAACTGCAGTAGTCTGCCAGACGGCACGTCCGAGTTTATGCTGCGAACATCGCACCTCCGTAGTTAAGGGTTAATATAAAAGATGCTAGCTTTTCCTATAAATGTGATAATTCATACTTAGCGTTTCTTTGCTTCGTTATTTTTCAGCGATATATCATTTGCAAACAATAATAAAAGCATTACAGTGATAATTATTCATACAGATTAACTGTGATGCCAATGTCACCTCCAAATGAGCGAGATAATAAGCTAGTAATTTAAGAAGGGATATTGCGCAAGTGCCAAATTCGTAACCTCAAAATTATCAGCGGATGTCATGCCAGTTGTTCATTAAACGTCTCGGTGTGGAGACGTGATAGAGAAGAAAAATGACTGGAGGTATGGCATTTGTATATAAATTTATCAAGTAATATTGTATAATGATCACCTTGCTAAAAGTATTAATATTATATAAAACAGTTTGCAGCGCGGGAAGCCAGGTATTTGATGACTACGATAATTATTTAACTGGGTAAGTAATCCTATTATTAAACAATATAAGAGAAACTAATTTTTACAGCCATCTTTTCAAATAGCACGTTTAATGTATTTATTAAGTGATGAAAATCCTTGTTTGAAATAATGATTATATACATAAATAATACTGTTTATATCGTAAGGGCACCATTAGCTCTGTTGTTTGGACGTAAACTTGTTAATCCTACATACATATTTAGAACAAAGGAAGGAAATTAAACTAATATTGGCGATAATTAAATATTTTTAAGAATCTTTATATGTTTTATCTGAAATAATTTTATAATTAAGCTATAAAATGGACTGTCCATGACCCTCGATCACACTTGTTGACATTGGGTATTTCTCAAGATAATTTGCTTTGCTATTTACAGACAAACCATTTAGTAAATACACATTGATAATGCCTCTTCATATCAGTGTTTCCTCAAGTTATTAAAAGTATTAATAATCAAAATCTGCATGTTGCCTGTATCGAATTATTTTTATTTCTGGAGAAAAAACTATTTTCTATGAGCCATATTTCATCTTTCTATATTTAAGTACTGTTCTGATTGTATATATTCCCACTTAATTAGATTGTTGACACTCAATTAGAAATATTTAGTGTTGATTAAAAACAAAAATGTGAATATTTTTTAAAAATGGCTAAGATGAGGTGGGGTAATTGTAATAAATGTAATAATAAGTAGTATAGTATGCTCCTCGTCTTTACGATGGCGCCACTAACATAAAATTATGGCTAAAACGGTCCTTTCTATTTCTAAACTATTTATTTTGAGCTTCGTCACTTCGGTCAGTCAGTAACCGGCGAATATACAGGTGATTTTGTGCGAGAAATTTTTGATTTAGAACGCTTAGTACTATCAGTGATCAAGAAAAATATTTGCAAGTGGTCCTAAATATTAACCTCAATCACACTTTATAAATATTTATTTTTTCAGGCGCCATTCTAAGAAACTATGTAAGACTAAAGGTAATCAATACGATGAAAAGAACCTAAAAAATTCCCTTCTTACAGTAAGCATTACTTATTTTAAAGCAGCTAGAGAATTTCATGTGTCATATTAAAGAGTCTATGCAAGTTACGAAGGTGTACGTGGAAAAATAAAAACCGTAAAGGACCATCAAACAGCCCTCCTTGGAACTTAAAAATCAACGAACGACAGGAATAAAAAATTTGAAAAATGGGGTTTTGTTTTATCTACACCGTTTCAAAATTCTACACCGGGGACAGTGGCGGATTTACCCTAAGGCCCGGTAGGCCCGGGCCTAGGGCGGCCAGATTTAGGGGCGGCAATAAAGTAATTTCATTATGTAGTCTATATGGTGGATGCTGAGAAAGGAGCGGCTGATAGCTTGGGGCCTAGGGCGGCCGAGACTGCAAATCCGCCACTGACCGGGGAAGATTGGTTCCTTGGTTTCAAGAAAAGATATAATTATATATCTTAGTGTCAATAAGCCTCGATCAAAGCATTGCATTCGCCAGACGAAAAAAAAACTGATTCAATTCATGATGTTTCAATATTCTGACCTTCTCGATTCGACACTTAATACGCTTGGGCGTTGGATCAATTCATTTTATGTTTAGATCCAACTAAAATCAAGGTAGTGAGTGAAAGAGAAAAATCCCCATCGAGGGTCCTGCCAGCGAAAATACCATAATTTTGTTAATGGCTAATGCCGCAAGAGGAAACAGTATATATGACGCAGCCTCCAAAAAAGGATGGATGGAAATTTTTTTTAACCTTTATACAATTTCTGGGTGAAAATAGTACGCCGCTCGTTAATTGCGATGGTCATTACACATATATTAGTCAAGAACTATCCTTGAGAATATAACAATTTTAAAATTAACACAATAAGAAAGGAGCCTGAGTGGATACAAGATGGGTGACCGCAACATTACAGTTCTGTGCTATGCCGACGACGCCGTGCTAGTGGCAGAAAACGAAGACGACCTTCAAAGACTGCTATATCGCTTCAATTATACGGCAAAGTCCCTCAATATGATAATATCTGCCTCCAAAACAAAAAGCCTGACAACATCCAAAATTCCTATAAGGGGCAAACTTGTCGTTGACGACAAAATAATACAGCAGGAAATGAAGTTCAAATATCTCGGTATAGAACTATCCGGATATGGTGATATTGACACAGAGGTCAGGCAGCAAACAACAAAAGCACTAAAAGTAGCGAGATGTTTAAACGACACTATATGGAAAAACAAATATATAGATATTGAAGTCAAGTCAAGAATATACAAAACTGTCATCAGACCCATAATGTCCTATACAGCAGGCTCCTAGAAACAAGCGAGATGAAGGTTCCAAGAAAAATTACTGGGAAAACGCTACTAGACAGGGAACGTAGCGAAGACATAAGGAGAACATGCAGGGTAGAGAATGTAAATGAATGGGTCTTGAACAGAAAGCACGATTGGGACGAACACATAAGTCGAGTGGACGAAGGGCGAATAGTAAGGATAGCATGAGACAAATCACCACTGGGGAGAAGAAGTATGGGGAGGTCACGAAAAAGGTGGAGCGACAATCTTGCCATTGGTTGAACTGAAGGCACGCTGCGAAGAATGAACAGGCAATTTGCCTAAAAATAGAGTAAGAGGAAGAAGAAGAAGCCCACGCAGTAGCCATATTCCTCAACTGTTAGATTTATCCATACTTAAATCTTTCGGAGACAAGCTGGACGCTGAGTTAGTAACTTGGCAACTCCAAAATGTTGGACGTAACTTACCAAAATCTTTGCAATATTTGGGAGAAACTGGGAAAAACATATCTCCCGAAGTCATCAAGGCTTTAGCAAAGGAGGGCTTGATGGAAATATCATTTCTGATAAAAAAAATCTGTCCAGAAGTATTTGGTATCGCTCACAAGTAGATTAATATTTCACTTCAACTCAAGTTAAAAAAATACCTTCTCCTGACAACCTTCCGACTTCCAATCTTATAGTCTCAGAACCTCAGCCGTCAGCATCACTTACAACAAGCGTTAATAATGAGTCATCGACCTCAAATCAGGATCATGACTCTCCATCCGTAGTTTTAGAAGAGTGACGGACATCATATGCCAAATGTTTGACTCCTGAACTTTTTGCATTGAACCACGACTCAATCGCGGCCCCTGTAGGTTCATGTCCTCAGCAGGCTAAATCATTTGAAACTTTCCTCTTGGAAATGGTAAGACAAAGTCCCTGCCTGGAGAATACATAGTGCGACGGCGAGTGGCTCTCGGATCTGAAGTGAAAAAAGAGGATGAAGTAGAATATATATAGAGGCTCAGGTAATAAAGAAGTTTCAAATCCTCAGTTGGCCAAAACATTTCAAACTTTCCTCTGAGAAATGGTAAGACAAAGTCCCCGTCCGGATAATACAGAGCGATGAAGAGTGGCTATTGGATCTGAAGTAGAAAAAAGAACAGAAGACAAATCCAAAACGCCGTAAAAAAAGCCTCGAATAGTGAAGAAGAGGATCAAGTATAATATATAGACTCAGGTAATAAAGAAGTTTCAAATCTTTAGCTGGCCAAAACATTTGATTCTTCCTTTTGGATATGGTAAAGCAAAGTTCTCGCCCGGAGAATACAGAGCGGGACGGAGAGCGGCTATTGGATCTGAAGCATAAAAAAAAGAACTGAAGAAGAGACATCCAAAACGCCGTAAGAACGAGTACTGAAGAAGAGGATGAAGTAGAATATAGAGGCTCAGGTAATAAAGAAGTTTCAAATCCTGAGCTGATCATAACATTTGAAGCTTTCCTCTTGAAAATGATAAGACAAAGTCCGCGCCCGGAGAATACAGAGCGATGGAGAGTGGCTTTTGAATCTGAAGTAAAAAAAAAAGAACTAAAGAAAAAATCAAAAACGATGAAAAAATTCAGTCTCGAGTAGTGAAGAAGAATATGAAGTAGAATATGGAGACTCAGGTAATAAAGAAATTTCAAATCCTCAGCTGATCAAAACATTTGAAACTTTCCTCTTGGAAATGGAAAGACAACGTGTCCGCCCGGTGAATACAGAGCGACGGAGAATGGCTATTGGGATCTCAAGTAGAAAAAGAACAGTAGAAGACAAATCTCTAAAGCCGTAAAAAAGAAGTCTCGAGTAGTGAAGAAGAGGATGAAGTAGAACATAGAGACTCAAGTACTAAGAAGTTTCAAATTCTCAGCTGGCCAAAACATTTGAAACTTTCCTTTTGGAATTGGTAAAACAAAGTCCCCGCCTGGAGAATACGAGCGTGACGGAGGGTCGCTATTGGATCTGAAGTAGAAAAAGAGCAGAAGAAGACAAATCCAAAACGCTGTAAAAAAGAAGTCTCGAATAGTGAAGAAGAGGATGAAGTATAATATATAAACTCAGATAATTAAGAAGTTTCAAATCTTTAGCTGGCCAAGCCATTTGAAACTTTCCATTTGGAAAAATTTAGTAAAACAAAGTCCTCTCCCGAAGAATACAGAGCGCGACGGAAAGTGGCTATTGGATCTGAAGTAAAAAAAGAACTAAAGAAGACAAATCCAAAACGCTGTAAAAAGAAGTCTCGAGTAGTGAAGAAGAGGATGATGTAGAATATAGACTCAGGTAATCAAGACGTTTCAAGTCCTCAGCTGGCCAAACCATTAGAAACTTTCCTCTTGGAAATGGTAATACAGAGTCCCCCCGCCCCGCTCGGAGAATACAGAGCGACGGAGAGTGCCTATTGGATCTGAAGTAGAAAGAAGAACAAGATAAGACAAATCCAAAACGGCGTAAAAAAGAAGTCTCGAGTAGTGAAGAAGAGGAGGAAGTGGAATATAGAGACTCGGTAATCCAAAAGTTTCAAATCCTCAGCTGGCCAAACCATTTGAATCTTTCCTCTTGGAAATGGTAAGACAAAGTCTCCGTCCGGCGAATACAGAGCGACGGAGAGTGGCTATTGGATCTGAAGTATAAAAAAGAACAGAAGACAAATCCAAAACGCCGTAAAAAAAGGAGCTTCGAGCACTGAAGAAGAGGATGAAGTAGACGACTCGGGTAATAAAGAATATTTAGTTAATATTGAGGATTAAAATGGAAATACAGAATCAAGAAGAAAATTGCATGAATCGGGATCTGGATAAAGATGTGCGAGTTTTGGTCAAATATACTACTAAGTATATAGATTGAAGAAGATTGGGAGATGAAATTAAAAGAAAATTCTACTAGACGTCTGGACATATTTAAATTTGAATGGCCTTCCGGTCAGGTCCTAGATACGGTCGCTGAAACAGACATAGTAAAGATATTGCCCGAACCATTGACCATTTCAATGCGGCTATAATATGCAACAAATATATCATACCTTTTTGAGAATGTACTGTTACATTTAAGTACCTACAGGAATTTTGTTATTTGTTTCCATTTGTACGTCTGTGCATGTTACTACTTATTTATTAAAATAAGCGATATACTAACCCCTTGTGTGCTTTGCTAAATGAAGGAAAAGTTGACAACTTTTTATTTTAATCGGATTTAGCTAAACCTTAAACCATATTTTGGCTAAAACAAACTTCTGTCACATTTGCCCCATATTCACGTTTTATAATGATATCTACTACTTAGTCAGTGTTATATATTTACCCACTTTCCTGGGGGCAAATGTAACGTGATGACGAGGTTTAAAAAATGCATTGTGAAAAAGCAGCTTTAGTTTTCATTAAACTTTTCTTATAGGTCAATAGTAGACTTGTTTTTCTTCTTTCGTAATTTTTTACATACGTTACATTTTTATTTACGAAACTGTGTCAACTATTCGAAAACCAGTTGCAATTACCCAACCTTACCTTAATCTATGGCAACTTTTTTGCCCAACTGTTTATGGCTCCGACTTTTAGATACCTTCAGAACACGAAGAATCTAGCATTACTATTGGATTATGATGGCACACTGACTCCCATAGTAGCTCATCCAGATTTGGCAAAAATTCCTCCAGAGACAAAGGGATTGTTAGAGGAACTATCCAAAAATCCAAATGTATTTTTAGCTATTATCTCTGGAAGAAATCCAGACAATGTTAAAGAAATGGTAATTGTAAAGTTTTAGATATATCTTCGAATCGGACACCTTATAATCACAACACAGGAAAAGTGTCGAGATATGGTAGAAGCCTCTTTCCTCAAGCTAATGCCAGGCTCATTGTTAATTCTTATTTGTTAATGATTTGCATGAAATAATACATAAAGCATATATTTTAGAACTATTATTAGGTGACGCGACTTAGCAAAAAGTAATTTTACATTTTAGGTGGGTATTAATGACATTGTATATGCTGGAAATCACGGCCTAGAAGTTATCTATCCAGACGGCTCCAAATACGTTCATCAGTTGCCGACCGAGTTCGATGATCAAGTAAAACAACTAATATCAAACTTGGAAAAATCAGTAGTTAGAGATGGGGCTTGGATAGAGAATAAAGGTGCTTCTTTGACCTTCCATTTTAGAGCGACGCCCGAAGAAAAAAGATCCGAGATTGAAAAGAATGCCAGAGAGATCATTGAAAAAGCTGGTTTCAAGGTAGGAAATGCGCATATGGCTTTAGAGGCCAGACCAAAGGTTGAGTGGAATAAAGGAAATGTAGCATTATTGATCCTGGATAGGAAATTTGGTGAGAATAAATGGCAGGGAAATGTGAAAGTAATTTTTGCTGGAGATGATACGACAGACGAGGATGCAATGCTGGTACGTTAATTATTTGTAAAATGTAGTAATTGCAGCATATGTATATATGAATGGTTATAATATTGTAAACTGGATTAACGGAAGATCGTGCTCCATATAATCATCGGCGAAGCAGCAGCATTTTCTTTAGAGCTGTTGCAGGGCATGCCTTAATTGCCCCTAAAGTGTTTTCTTTAGTTTATTCCATCAAATTAATGCTACATAAGTGACTATCCATACGCTTTAGGCACGAAGGAATTGTCAATGAAGTGTAGATTGGTTATATTATTTAGACTGGGCAATAGTAGTTTTGTACATTATTTAAATTTGTAACAGACCTACCTCATTGATAATTTAAATTCTTACTCCGTTATATATCGGATTTAGGGCGTGTAAAAGCACATATACTTTTAAGACACTGATACGTGAAATAAAAGTATTATTTTGTTACATTTGTCTAGTAATTGGCATGATGACACAATACCGCCTTGTACTTATAGACATTTAAATTTTTATTAATTTTAGGCGTTGAAAGGGAGCGCAGCAACATTTAGAATTGCAGCAAACGTGAATATTAAGACTCATGCTGAGAGGCTACTCTCCTCCACCCATTCTGTTGTAAACATTCTGAAGCTAATACAAAAATTACTAAAAAAATAGATGTCTAGAAATTTTGTGTGCAACCTATCTTAGTGATCCACATTATATTTGTAATGCATGTTTTGATGTGGTATCTTTTACTTACCAAACCCTACACGGTTGTTATTCCAATCACACACTCTTTCAAATCCATTTAAAATAGTTCTTAGAAACATATGCGAACTGACAATCTGACGCGAGTTGGATAATTTATTTTACATAGATAAAAATGAACCAACGCAAGGCGCAAGTCCTGAATGACTATAGGAATTTATGGAAGCTACATTTGCTTAACCTCAACCTACCTAAAAATGCGAAAAGTCACCACTTCAAGGACTAAATGTAGATAATTATTAAATAATTAATAATATGAACGATAATCGTATCAATTCATTATGGATTTATATAAAAAGAAAAATGGCGACACATTTTATGCTACTCCAAAAGGTAGAATACAATGGTGTCACATGTAATAATAATAATGTTTCACAAGTTCGTACTGGTTCAAAAATTGTTTGTTAACCAAACCAGTGGCGTATTTAGGATTTTTCTACGGGTGGGATATGAAATTATTTAGCATTAAAATACTTATGAATGGATATTATACATCGGCACTATCATTACCATAATTATTATCGAAATCCCAAGGTTCTATCTTGAAATTGAATATCTGCACCACTCCATTTCCTACATAAATTTTAGCAAAATTTTTCAAGTCTTTCATTTTCTAAAACCCAAAAATTAAAATGGCAAATATGTCGGTAATTTGTGACGTTAGAGAAAAATAGGACTTAGCCATCCGCATACTCTCTACAGCAAGTTCCTGGTTTATTTGTGTAAAGATCAGGAAAAACAACAATTGAGATTCAAGGATGTTATTGAGGAATTATAGAAAAAATACCCACTATACTACACTTAGTGTAATATATTGAGTATTTTCGTACAATTTAGTTTAGTGTACTTACGCTATCTACGCGTCGTCTTGATTTAGCCATCTCATCCAATACCCATATCCCTTTGGAATTAAAGCATTGCCAATCCTATTAGCCAACCAGTAGATGTCAAGTAAGGAATTAAAGACATACATATATACCATATTTACACACGCAGAGGTATAGCATTCAAAGAAAGGAATACAGATATAAGAATGGTCTTTTTTTATGGCAGTGGCACACACACTAAAAGGATATCCTATGGCGCTCAACGAACGGTATGCGTGCGAAGATGTTGATTGACACAGTTCTTGAACAGTTGTAGGTTGTAATTAGGGGGAAACAGATGTCCTGGGCGTGAGTTCCACAGTGACGCAATGCGCCAGACAAAGGAGTTCTTGTAAAGCGATGTTCTAGGTGTTTCCAGTTGTACGACGAACTGGTGCGCCCTTGCCGTCTGTGGTGACTGTCTGACAGGCGTTGTCAGGGGCGGGATGAGGCGGGCCAAATCCTGGGAACATCTGCCGTGAAAGTATCTGTAAAATAGGGACAATCTCGGCCACATGTCTGCGGTGTTTAAGACTATCCAGATTCCGGGTCGCCGACGAGACGCACAGCTCTCTTCTGGGTGCGGCACTCCAGATCTGTGAGCAATATTCTAAGCACGGTCTTATTTGCGCTTTCTAGAGCAAGAGCTGCTGCGGTGTATACAGTTTCTTGTTGCGAAATAGCGCAGCGAGCTTCTGGGAGGCTGATTTTGCGATGTTAGCAAAGTGGTCATGCCAGGAGATATTGCTGTTGACCGAGACACCCAGCAGTCCGATTGACGAGGATGAAGGGATGGTCGATCCTGCCATAATGATATCAGGGCCCGCCGTATTGGCCCTCTTGGTAAACGTGGCTGCTTGGGCCATTGCTGCATTGAACTGGATCAAATTTCTGTCGCCCCAAGTTTGAACTTTCTCCAGGTCTTGATTAATTGCTGTAATCTGCTCCTGTCTGCGGTGATGTCTCAGTCGCTGGTAAGGGGTTTTTTGATCTAAAACAAGGGTACTGTCATCTGCAAAACTGTAAACAGGATTATTCGTTTCGGTCATTAATATAGATGAGGAACAGAGTTGGTGAAAGTATTGCGCCCTGAGGCACGCCCGCGTTAATGGTGAATATGTCCCATCAACTGCAACGGGCAGAGATCGCTTCTTAAGGAAACTGGCAAGCCAGCAGAGAGAGGCTGGCAGTCCGAAGGACGGCAGTTTGTTGAGCAGTCCGTCATGCCAAACTCTGTCGTATGCCTTCGAAATATACAACGCAATCGCTCGAGACTCTTCGTAGTTCTCAATTGCCCTACTCCATATATGAGTGACATAGGCCGATATGTCTCCTGTCGATCTCGCTTTGCGAAAGCCGTATTGATTATCACTGATTATTCTCGAGGTACTTGAGTAGTTGCTGATTGACTACACCTTCCATGACTGGAGATTATCTAGCATTGATGATTGTAAGATGTGATGCCAACTCAAGTATCAATATTTTCAAATATTAAAATCTTTCTTTAGTCAATCAATCAATCAATCTTTATTCATGTCAATAATTTAAACAATTTTACACACTTCAAAACAAATAAAAAATATTAAAATAAAGTCAAACAGACTCAAAACAGACTAACACTACCTTAAGTCAAAACAGACTAGCACTACATTAAACTAAACTAAAATCTAACTACACTAAAACAATATAAAATACTTATACACTACAAAACACGATTAAAATCCTTAAGAAACGTGGCTTAAAAACTCTTCAAGTGAGTAAAATGAGTTTGTTAATAAAATTTTTTCATATACATTTTAAAACTGTTTAGACGTAGGTACTTTAATTCAGAGGGAAGAACGTTAAAAAAAATTACCCCCCAAAAACCCGGTCCATCCCGACACTTTCCCAAACGGCAGTAAAGAGGTACCAAGTCTGTTTTATGGCGAGTGTTATAGCCATGTATATCCTGGTGGGCTGCAAATGACTGAGCATTGCGTTTAATATAAAGAAGGTTTTCTAAAATGTACACCGGGGGCAGAGTGAGAATGCCAAGTTGTTTAAACGCCGTCTTACAATCTTCCCTGTATGTGAGGCCCGCTAGTACCCTTATTATTCTCCTCTGAATAGTGAATACACGTTTGGCATCAGATGCATGTCCCCAGGCCAGAATACTATAGGTCATGTGAGCAAGAAAAACACTAAAGTAGGCAGTTCTAAGAACTGCCGGCGATACCCTATCACTGAGCCCTCTTAGCAGATACAGAACACTTTTAATAAGCTTTGAAGCCAATTATGGTCGATGTGATGACCCCCATGTAAACGTTGGTCCAGTATAACTCCAAGGAATTTGGCAGTCTCAGCAGACTCCACTTGCCCAAGCTCTCTCATCGAGAAAATAATTATAAGGGTCTTATCTGCATTCATCAGAAGACGGTTGCTGCAAAACCAGCTTTCTACCATTTCCTGTGCCGCCAAGGAGCCCCTCAAAGAAGCATCCAAAGTGTCAGCACGAAAGGACACTGTGGTGTCGTCAGCAAAGATGGTAAACTTTGCTAGTTCACTAATAAGTGGAAGATCATTGATGTATATTAAGAATAGTATGGGTCCCAGAATCGATCCCTGGGGCACACCCATCGTAATGCCTCCCTTTGCTGACGCCACTCCAGCAAACCGCACAGACTGACATCTGCCCTCTAGATAGGATTTCATAAGATCCACCATATAGACTACATAATGAAATTACTTTATTGCCAACTTTTATATAGTATACACACCTTGGCCAGTAAATAAGAAAGCCTCAGATCACATGTCTGTTGATCTCAGCTTTGCTTCGGCCGACAATTACATGTGATCTGAAACATATTTTACTTTACTGGCCTAGGTACGTAATATATTATTTTTGACACGATTGGGGCCGCCCCTAAATCTGGCCGCCCTAGGCCCGGGCCTACCGGGCCTTATGGTAAATCCGCCACTGACTACACAACTTCCTTACATTCTTTTCCTTACAGAAGTACCGTAACGTTTTAGTCTCGTAATAATCGTACATCGTCACAGTAATTTCTAAAATAAAATTATACTTTATTCCTTAGTAAAATTAACAATTAATCAAACGAGCCCGCAGCGGCGTCCAAGTGCTTCTGACCGTCATTATGCTCGTAAGCAAAAAGTAATATGAATCAAAGTAGGTAAAGAACCAAACAATATATGGCCTGGAAGAGAGGGACAGCAATTCAGATGCTTCAATATCGCCTGGTGAATGAGAATATCAGAGCGCTGCATTTTACTATTTTAAGCAAACTATATTAACAACAATATCTGAAATAGAAAAACACAATGGACCACTACAGTTGTCACTAAATGGGTTATGGTTAACAGAAAAACGTGATTATTAAAAATAGATCAATTTTTAATTGATAAAAAACAATATAAACGTCTTAAATACTACAGAAATAAACATTATCACAATGGAAAATATAAAATAAATTTATAGAGAAAGCGAGAAGGAAACGTGATTTTCAGCGGAAAACGGAAATATAGAACCAATTTTTGACAAAACAATATTTAAGCATTATTAAAATCAAAGTTCTAGAATATGGGACAGAAATAGCATATCTCGATTGTTCCAAGAATTAAAAAAAAATGAAGCAAATGCTAATAGCATCCAATAAATTAGAATTTAAAAAATCATTATGGTACATGGGGAACCATGTTAGCCTGTTTTTGAGATACCTAGTTAGCCACACATTGTTTGAAAATTTAACCACCGAGTCTCGTTATAACTCTAACTCTAAATATTCTCGTATTCTTTCAAGTCACCTATTAGCGACCTTTCATAACCGACTCAGGCTGCTACCATTTTTTCTCTTCAAATTACACTAATGATGCAATGATTATTTGTATTATTAAATTCAATTTCAGGAATATGTACTTTGGTGATTATCTCCACTATGCAATTAAATACTTATGTATGCGAAATACTCGTCTGCAAGTTACAGACATAATATCTACATACAGATTTCATGTCCAAGCTCTTCGCAAAAGGCTCGCCTCGACGACAGAATTTAATCACTTCAAAACCGCAAAAGGACGGTTGGACGACCGAACTTCATTATTAGAAAACAAAGCCGTTTTCTACTTAATTAGTAATTACAGCGTTAGTTCCAAGTGTTTTCATTAACTTGTAACAATCCTGCAATTGTTTCTGGTCCCCTATCCTTTCCAAGGTTTTCGCAGCCTCGACCAACATGCCCGCTCTTTCACCAGGTGATGACAATAACTGTCCCGGGAGGTGCTTGCAGGCCATGTATAGAGCAGTTGCGTGTTGTCTGTCACTGCCCATTTCTTGCTGATTTTTATCACCTGCAAATAATTCATATAACACAAAATGTCCCCGAATGTGGTTTTCAACAGCACAAAATGATGGAATTTAATTTTTTGACAAGAACAAGAAAATTTTACCTATTTTTAGTTTTTGACAAATGTTAAATGAATATAGAATTTACATATGTAAGCCTATATGAAAGGAATGAATTTATTTTTTGAAGTTTCACAATAACAAGGCCTACTTAATCTAATAGTATGGTAAGCCGAACTGGTCTTAAATAGGGAAATAGGGCAACTGAAGAATTTAATAACAGATACCCAAATATTCACATTAAAAAGTAGTGCATCTGATGTGGATATTAAAAAATAAAATTAAATTAACAGTTTAAAAATCAAGCAGCAAAACAGCTATTTAAAGAGACCTCATCCATTTATAGCGTGCTCTCAACGTTCATTACGTTTCTTATGAACATCTTATTTAAATCATCTAGCATATATTATTTCCAAAGTATTTTAAGGCAATTAATGACCACATAGGCAAATTGAGCAGGACACCCATCACGGTGAGAGTATATGGTTTGTCGGTACTGTAGCAGCAGAGCCACAATAGGCCAAGGGTCGAAATACTGTAGTAAGTTTTCCTAGTTCGTATAAAAAAAATACTTTGAACAACTGTTTTGGTTGCAAGTATCAAAAAAATTATTGGGGTACCAATAATTCCATGAAAACTGACAGCACCACCACTTTTCGATTTTCGTTACTTAAATATCTTAGAAATTGGGTTAATATTTTGACACTTATAGTATATACTTATTCATTTAAAATAGCACTTGGAGGCATGTCAGATAATTTGCAGTACCTCCCACCCATAAAACAAAATAAAGGTGTACCTAATTGCCTTTGTATATATTGCTTACAAAGTATGAATATCTCTGCCTCTAGAGAGTTGTGAATTTTCCTGAACTAGCTCTAAAACTAACATTGAACGCTCATCGTCATCATTTCTTTATGTAATTCTATTTTTGTAAGAAGGGTATTTGGGTATTGTTCATTAAATTATTTAATAATTGTACTTCCAGAAGACCAGTCTTCTTTACTTTACTTCAGAAGACGCACAATTTGATCCGAATTTCCAAGATGAATTCAATAATTGCTGATTTATTTCAAGTTGTTTTAGTTAACAAAGTTTATCAGGGCCTATTTCCATTTGAGTTAAGCCCTGGCCCCTAGCAAATTTTTAAGTCCCAATAATTCTGAGAAGTATCTATTATTGATTCTTACCCTCGGCGCCCCCAATTGATATCTTTTTGTTTCGATTTCGAGGTTAAAATATTATTTATAACGTAACTTCTTATTTCGCTTCAAATTTAGTTTTTCTATTACTTTTATATTTGCCTCCATTTCAATACAGAACTAACACTTTTAGAGAGTCTAAAAAGCGAAGTAAGAAAACGATAAACGTGAAGGAATAGCCCGAATTCTTTATCGAACAATAATTGCATTTTTCAAAAAATATAGCCATTCTTTTTTTTTCCTATTAAAAAGTATGTAGTTTTGTTTTTGATGTTGTATATTTAAGCCCCACTTGCCATTGGGTCCAGGCCTAATCAATCATCCGATTTGCCCTAGCTAAGCCGATTTCCACTTTTTCTTACCATTTTTAGATTATCATCTTGCAATATTGTTTTTGCCTTTGAAACTTAAATATTTTTAAAAGGATTTCAGATTTGCTAGAGTCAAACGGTCCTACTGCTATAAATCGAAATGGCGTAAAACGCATATATTTAGGTAATCATGATTTTCTAAAAATTTGGCTTTTAATTGCCCAGTGCTTAAATGAATGAAAAATAATTGATAATTCAAATATTTACCTTTTCCACAAATGATTGAAGATTTTCCATGTCTATGCCTGAGACTCCTATCTAGCAGTTGCTGTGTTCTACCAGGCGCAGCGCCTGCGATTAACCTTAATGTGGCTTCATATAGGAATACTCTTGATAATGCGAACTAAAAATAATTATTATTATAACATTTCGGCCGATTAAGTATAAATACAGTAATTACACGGTATGTATTTATCTTCACTTTTCCTCACTCAGAAATGTGGATTATAACTTCGATTACCAAAGAAAAATTAAAATGCCAGCCCAAGATTTGACATAAGGCTTTCCCAACATTTTCAGCGTCTAAAACTAGAAATATTTCAATGCTATTGAGGAAAAATATTCTCCCCCTCTCGTATACTCTCAACTTGTATTGCTGGTTCAATTTGACCCAGAGCATTTTCTGCCAGATATTTTTCAGGCGTGATCTATCCTTCCTTATGTAATAGTTCGGGGTACATACGTTTTGGGTCAAATTTGACCCAACAATACCAGTTGCGTTGACCCACTTAAAAAGTATCACTGCCGAATTTACAGATATTCCGCGCCTACTATGCCAACAAACTAGGCCGGTATTGTGGAATAAGTTTCCTGTGTGCCATACATAACTTAGCATTGTGAGGTCAAATATGCTTTGTTTCAAATGTGAAGTAGACGATGAAGATGCTTCCGGGCTCCTCTCTTGAGACGGATGTAGCCGTTTTGTTCACAAGAAACCGGAGTGCTCTTATTTGTCGGCTTCTGAGATTCGAGTTATGGATCTTAAAACCAAGAGAACCCTAAAATTCTTCTGCAATGACTGCCGATCTGGACTGTTAAACATATCAAAACTCATAAAGGCTATTAGTGGGTTAAAAGAAGAAATTAATAGGCTAAAAGCAGCCCGGGCATTTCCATCGGCTACAGCACCCCCAGGCCAGGAATTCTATGGTGAACTACAAGACCGCCAGGAAAGGGCGAACCATCTGATGATATTCAACCTTCCAGAAGGCAATGACGCGGTTGAAATACCGAATTTGCTTGGTGTTTTGATCGATAATCCTCCTAAATTTGTCAAAGCAACTAGAGTTGGAAAGAGCAATAAAAACGGATTTCGATCCATTAAAGTAACATTATCTAGCCAAACTGATGTACTCTTACTACTCTAAACAATCGTTCAAAGCTTAAGGGCAAAAAAGTCTTATCAACTCTGAGTTGACTTCCCAACAACGTGAACAAGAAAAAACTATCCGTACTCAACTGGAGAATCGAAGATCTCAAGGTGAAACTAACCTGACTATTATACATCAACCTGGTACTCCCATTATCATATCAAAAAACCAACAATATGCCTAGTTTCATCGAACAAAGAATTCTTAATTTACTTCCAAAACGTCAGAGGCCTTCGCACTAAACTAAATTATCTTTTGGAATCGGTCCCTGGATGTCACTACAAGATTATTGTTTTTGTAGAAACTTGGCTCAATGCTCAATGACGCAATCAAAGACGCCATGTTGTACATGCAAGATTACAGAATCTATAGAAGGGATCGGTCTCTCCAAACAAGTGTTCACTCCAGAGGTGGCGGAGTCCTAATTGCTATCCATAAAACCATTAAAAGAAGGCAACTTTTTGTCGATGATAATATTGAAGATCTTTTTGTCATCATCGAAACTGGAAAGGCATCGCTTATCCTAGCTGCTGTTGGTACTTCCCACCTCGGTCCCCCACCACTGCCTACGTTTCATTCAGCGAAAATATCGACAAGTTGACTGAGCTACGTTGGGGTTTGGAACCTTCGGCAACATGCACTAAAACAGAGTTTTATCCACAATACCGAAACAGAATATTTGCACTCGACGCGCGTTTCGCTAACCATGTTAGCATCATCAGGAGATGATTAAAAACTGTTTTAATCATCTCCTGATGATGCTAACATGGTTAGCGAAACGCGCGTCGAGTGCAAATATTCTGTTTCGATATTGTGGATAAAACTCTGTTTTAATTAGGTTGACTGAGGAACACCCCCATGCATCAATAGGTATCCTCGGAGATTTTAATCTACCTCATGCATTATGGGATAATAAAAACTTGAGATCCGTTGCTAGATCAGTGCCTCCGGCAACCTCTTTCGAGGTTGATTCATTGGATGTGGTGTCTGGTATGTGCGCTTTCCACAATTTATACCAACTGAACACGGTTACGATTCATACCAATGCAATTCTCGATCTGATACTTTTTCAAAATAACAACTGTGAAGTTCATAGGTCGAACGATTGTATAGTTCCCCAGAATAACTCATCCTTTATTAGACATTACTGTGCCCTATACGTCCGATAATATAAATAGCCCTCTTTTATGCGACGATTATTATAGAGATTTGAAATCACAAACTTTACATTAATTAATGAATACCTGGAAGCCATGTCCTGGGATGCTCTTCTTACACAAGCTGGTCTGGATGACATGGTAAAAATATTTTATAATGCTATTTTTTAAGCAATCAAAATATTTGTTCCCCTTAAATGAATTTCCTCAGGCAAGTTTGCCAGATGGTTCTCACCAGAGCTTAAGTTTTGTATAATTGAAAAAAAGAAGGCACATAAACGCTACAAAAAATTTAAACTTCAGAACGATTATCGTGAATACTCCATGCTACGCTCGACTTGTAAAAGATTACTGGCTGAATCAAAGGCAACTTTTATTGTCTTTACGGAAAATTTCTTAACTACTAATCCTAAGCAATTTTGGAATTATGTTAATTCTAAAAGAAAAGGTCGCGACATCCGCAGTGAATTTCAATACAACGGAAACCACAGTGCTTCCGGAGTAGAAATTGTTAATATGTTTGCCCATTATTTTTCTCAGGTTTATAGTGGTAAACCCTGTCTTGATTACCAATGACCACATTTTGAGTACAACAACACTAATGCCTCCGAGTATAACGTTTCCATATCTGATGTATACTCACATTTAAGCTCCTTAGACATAAACAAAGGACCTGGCCCAGACGACATACCTCCTTTACTTCTTAAACATTGCAGTTTTGTTCTAGCCCGCCCCTTACATACGATTTTTAACCTATCTTTTGCTGAGGGAATTTTTCCTGAATTTTGGAAACTAAGTTACCTAACACCTATCCATAAATCAGGGAAAGAGAACTCAATAACGAATTATCGACCAATTAGCATATTGAGTGCCATTCCCAAGGTCTTCGAGCATATCATAACTAAGTATTTGAACTCATTACTAAGTTAATATATTGTTTTTAGACAAACTGGAAAGAATACAGCTCATCTTGCTGGCTTATGTTGAATTCATTTCTGACGCCTTGGAGAGCGGTGCTCAGGTGCATTCAATTTATACCGACTTCTCCAAGGCGTTTGACAGGGCCAACCATGCTGTTCTTTTATCTAAGCTGGGGAGTCTGGGAGTTGGTGGTCCGTTGCTGTCCTGGATACGAAGTTACTTGACTGGGCGCTCCCAGATCGTTAGATTCAATAATTTTCAGTCCGAGAGCATACGGGTCCCATCTGGAGTTCCCTAAGGGTCTCACTAGGGTCGCCTTCTCTTTAATTTGTTTATCAACGACCTGGGGTCGCATTTTGAGCACAGTCAGTTGCTCCTTTTTGCTGACGATTGAAAACTATTTATGAAAATATCATCACTGGATGGTTGCCTAAGGCTTCAGTCTGACTTAGACAGGTTAGTCGCCTAGTGCAAAAAAAATGGCATGAGCTTGAAACCAGCTTCAAAGTGTTACTCAATCACTTTTTTCAGGTCAAGGTCGGAAATTGAACAACCCTTATTCAATAGAAAATAATATGCTTACTAATGTTTCCGAAATTAAGGATCTTGGTTTGATTATGGACTCAAGGCTCAGTTTTGTTTCTCACATTCAGAACACCATTACTAAATCTCTTCAGCTCCTTGGATTCATAAAGCGCATTACTAGTGAGTTCACAAATGCTAATGCAATTCAACAACTATATTGCTCATTAATAAGAACTCATATCGAATACTCCTCCTGTGTCTGGAATCCTTGCTATAACGTTCACATTCAGAAAATTGAGAG
Organism: Pissodes strobi; assembly: GCA_016904865.1. Taxonomy (NCBI): domain Eukaryota; kingdom Metazoa; phylum Arthropoda; class Insecta; order Coleoptera; family Curculionidae; genus Pissodes; species Pissodes strobi. Next base: position 97,022 of record MU183255.1, on the reverse strand, counting down.
TTCAACATAAGTTTCTTAAATACATGGCCTTCAAACTTAACACCCTCAATCATCAAAACATATCATCAGCTAGAATCGAATATTCATACTATGACGCTTAAAAAACGCAGGAACCTAAGAGATCTTAAAGTACTTTATAACTTATTACATAATAAATATAACTGTCCTCTTTTGCTTGCTTCTGCCTTCCAGGGAAAGAAGTTTGACGAATACCTTCTCGATACCTCCTCATGGAACTAACTATGGCCTAAATGCTTTTATATCAAGGTCAGGTAGACTGGCCAATGAGCATCACATGCTTGATTTCTTTTTAAACAGATCGATTTTCTTGAACCAATTACTTACTATATTTTGAAGTCTCTAATTTTGCTAGAAATCTCACAATTTATATCCTCTTTTGTTATTATTTAAACTGATTTATTATTGTTTGTTGGCAATGCCCGTTAATAAATAAATAAAATAAAAAATATTCTAACTTATTTGATGTTAGTGGAAAATGCAATTCAGGAGAGTGACAGTGACTTGAGTGATGAAGAATTAAGTGAACCTTATGAATCAGATACCGAATTAGAGTGATGACGAAGGTGAAACGCCTTCAAGACAGTACTTTTATGGCAAAAATAGGTGGTCAAAGTTCCACCTTCACGTTCGAAAACAAGAGCTGAAAACATTGTTTCACATCTTCCATGGCTGAGAGGATCAGCTGTAACAAACCCACAGAGTTCTCCTTACAGACCATAGTCTCCCCATAGAGCATACAAACCGAAAAACAATGGCATGAAGACAGTGCTACCCTTGTAAATCATAGAAAAAATGGCGATGAAGATGCAATGTTTGTGGACTACTGATGATACAGGACGAGATATCTTTAGGTTAACGATGAAGCGATTTCTTTTCTTGCCTTCAGCTATAGGGTTCGACGATTCCGATACGAGGGAAGCAAGAAAAGCTGGTGGTGACACCAGCATATTCAACTAGACGCATTATCAGAGGTTTTCAGCAGTTTTATGAACAACTGTAAAACTAACTACAATAATTGTTATACAAATGTAGACGAGATGTTGATCGGATTTAGAGGGAAATGTAGTTTCCGTGTATACATAGAACAACGGTATGGTCTCAAGATTATATGCCTTTGTGACTCAAAAATACAGTATCCGTTTAAGTGACATTAATAAATTATAGCACTGCTAGCCCGCTTTTACCTACCGGTAAATGTTCTGCAAGAGATCTGAGCGACACCAAATCCTTATTAAATGCAGTCAGACAGCTATTTGAAGCTGGTGGTTTGGCACCTTCATCTATGCTATCCTCCCAAAGAGACGTCCTTGTTTCTAGCAGCCAATCACAAACAACCAATTGTGACAACTAAAAAAAAAATTACAATTAAAATTAAGACATAGTAACGCCTCACAAGACAACATAATTTGGTTAAGTCAATAATTCACAATGGAACTTCTTATACAATCGTAGTTTTGTTTAGAAACATCGATTGCACTGAAGGAACACTGCACTTCAAAAAAACATGCAATGCAACTACAATGCACCGATGGCACTAACAGTAATTAGCGGCGAAGATCATATGACGAATACGTGGTCTGTAGAAGGGACGAGAATCTGATGCGAAACCTACAGGAAATGTAGTATTCCAGCCGTTGCGTTACAAATAAACCTGGTAAAATTCTCAATCTCCTTTATGCTAATTAGATTATTGAAATCTTCCATTTGCAAAAGAAACTTACCAAAATTAGGCTGTCTTCCTTTTTGCAACTAGTATAAGTCAAACTATCGGCCAACAACTGGCTTGCATATTCGCAGTGTCGTTGGATCTGTTTCGGTGTGGTATTTAAAGTCATGGTCAAGTAGTTTCTTCTTGCAATGTAGGCTGCCATGACAGCTTTCGGAAGTGGATCGTTCAAAGAAGTCAGAGCTTCTGGTTTGTTTTCCAGTTTCTTATATAGTTTTTCGGCTTTATCCTCTTCTTGTAATAGCCAATAGCATGCTATCGAAACAAAAGTTCCCCACCATTCGGCTACGTGATCTTTATAAGCTGATGGAAAACAGAAAGGGTGCATTAAAGGACAGAAATTTGTTCGATTTAGATTCAATTTTACTTTAACACAAATAAATGAATTAAAATTAACCCAAATGAGAATGATGCATTGCAATTAACTTAAATATATTGCAGGGTTTATGTACAGGACCGCAGTATGTAAAATGGAACTGGTAATCAGTAATAGTAAGAAATTGAAACCTTCCAAAAAAAATTCATATGTGCAGTTCACACGCGGTAGAAGTGAAAACTTCATAAAACTAAACCAAGCGGTTACCCATCTAAGTACTAATCACGCCCGACGAGAATTACTTTTACTTTTAGCAAACATGTAACAACTACATAACTGTGTTCTCTCTCCCATGCTACATCATATAGATTTTTTTTTAGTGTCAGAGTAAAGAAAGAGCCTCCACGTATGCTTTCTTTAACTTACACCGAGAATGCCGGCGCTCCCTGGAAGCACTGCCCTTAGAAGCAGTGGCCAATCCTTCCACCACCAACCAATGCTAAAACCTAAAAACTCGCCAAATATGCTCTTCTGAGAGCCAACATTGACAATTGTTAGGCTGAACATCCAGGGTATCACAAAAGCTACAGAAGATGTAATCTCCCAACTGTGCCGGACCTCTAATTGGGACATAATATGCCTGCAGGAAACACACAGAGATGAAAACTCGAACAGGCCCAACATTGAAGGCATGCGCCTTGTTGTCGAAGGCACCTCATAATAGGTATGGTAGCGCCATCTTCACTAAAACTAATATGACCATAACATCCACGGGGAAGAAAACTACTGACGACATTGAAATATTCTCTATTGAGAGTAAGGTCGTCTTCATCGTATCGTCATGGTCATGGGGTTATAACGAAACCGATGCAAACGGACAGCTGTTGGAAAAATGGGCAGAGATCAACCGACTTTCCCTAATACACGACACAAAGCTGCCGTGTTCGTTTAACAGCAAGATCTGTAAACGCGGTTACAATCCCCACAACTGCTTTGTGAGTGAAAGGTTCCAACATTCCGGTATAAAAAATGCCTTTGGTGCAATTCCAAAAACACAACATAGGCAAATAGGCGTTCAGCCTTTGCAGCTGTTAAAGCAGCTGAGATGCCGTTTCGAAGACGCTTCAACTACAAATAGGCCAACTGACCTGAGTACTCTGACAACCTAGATATCGGACTCGCAACTCTAGACCCAACACCAGAAAACTATCTAAACTTGGTGCAAATCCTGCAAAGGGTGTCTAAGCAGCACATACCAAGAGGTTGCAGGAAACATTTCATCCCAGGCCTAGCAGAGGACTCTAAAAGCACCTTAAACAAGTATGAAAAACTATTTAACCAAGACCCATTCAACGAGGAAACAATAGCCTGCGGTAACGCACTCATGACAGCACTGAGCGAAGCTCGATTGAAAAAATGGATAGAAACTCTGTAGGATATGGACATGTCTCACAGCAGCAAAATTGTTTGGAGCCTTATAAAGATACTATATGGCGACCCAAAGGAAAGCAAAGCGCCTTAAAACTTGCAAACGGCAAACCAGACGTCACATGCGAAAAACTACGTACCAACCGCTCCCCAACAACCGAGAAAAATTACTTTGACACACCTTTTACCATGAAACAGCTCAACAAAGGGTTAAACTCACTCAAAAATGGGAAAGCCGCAGGAGTAGATTATATATGCGTCGAACAAATTAAACACTTTGGCATCGTGGCAAAAAGCTGGATTCTTGGGCTGTTCAATAACTGTCGAACGACATTCCAAATACCAAAATTGTGGAGGAAAGCAAAATTCGTGGCTATACTAAAACCTGGGAAAGACCCAGAATCGCCAAAGAGTTACCGCCCTATATCGCTTTTTTGCCACCTATATAAGCTGTATGAATATAGAGAATGTCGACTCAAAAATCATACCACAGCAAGCTGGCTTCAGACCTGGAAAGGCACCAGCCAAATTCTAGGTTTGACGTAACACATCGAGAACGGATTTGAAGGCAAACAGATAAAGGTTTAGCCCTCGTCGATCTAAGATCCGCGTATAACACCGTCAACCACAGAACCTGCTGCAAAAAGTCTACGTCACACTAAAGAACTACCAACTCGTCAAAATAGTGTAATCACTACTACAAAATAGGCAATTCTGTGTGAGTCTCGAGGGGAGAAAAAGTCGTTGGCGAACCCAAAAAAAAGGGCCTGGGCCTGGCTCAGGGTAGCGTACTGGCCTCAATCATCTTCAAATTGTACACCAACGACCAACCAACGCCAACTTTTACTAGGAACTTTATATACGCAGACGACCTAGGAGCCACAGCCCAAGGTTCAAGTTTTGAAGAGGTGGAACAAAAATTAGAAGATTCTCTAAGTATGATGTCCAATTATTACCAAGAAAACTCGCTAAGACCAAACCCATCCAAAACTCAGGTCTGCGCTTTCCACCTCCAGTCCCGACAGGCCAAAAGGAAACTCAACATCACCTGGAATAACACCAAGTTAGATAGAGCACACCGAAAAACCAACATACCTCGGAGTCACATTAGACCGTTCCTTAACATACAGGTTTTATTGTGAGAAAACCCGAAAGAAGGTGGAAACGCGTAACAACCTTGTGAAGAAACTTAGCTATACAATACAATTCATTTATTTGCATTAATACAACCGTTTAACAATTTTAGCATCGTCAGAATGGAATAACAAGGGATACATGTATCACTGTTGGATTAGATGTTCATTAATCTCTAATTCTAAAGCAAGTCTTTCAAAAAGCATAACAAAAGCAAGAACCAATTGAAATACACATAAATACAATTACGACCGAGTATAAACCTTATTTCCTATACATAATACATAATATCATTCGATCTTCAGTGGTTTTGATCAAAAAATTTCTGTAATGTATAAGGACACATATATTTTTGACTGCTGTCTTAAAATGTCTCAATGTCATAAGCTTAATGTCATCTGGAAGATGATTATATAATTTAATAGATGTTATTACAAAACTCTTGTGTTTTATTTAGACGGTGTTGCGGTAGAACAATTAAGGACTTTGTCTTGGTGTTATAGGAATGTAACGATTACTGAGTGATAAATTTATAGATATTATTTTTTGCATATAAAAAACACTAAGATAAAAAGCGCAGGCACTGTCACTATTACAAGATCTTTAAAATAAGTTCTGCATGATTCCCGATAAGAAAGTTTAGCAATAACTCTAATTACAGATTGTTTTTGTTTGGAAATAGTTGAAGCATCTGTGGAATTTCCCCAGAATAATATTCCATAAAGTAGTTGGCTCTATAAGCGTCTAGGGATAGGGCTAAATTTTCGATGCGATACCGTGGCCGAAATATCGGAACTATCCATGTCTTTACGTTCTAGCTAAATTCCTTCAACGCCTCGGTGGTGTAGTAAGTAGAGGTTTTGCCTGTCATTTCTGCGCTGCGGGTCCGATTCCCGTCCGTCGCGACACATGTTTTGTTTACCTTTTTTTAGGATTATGTTTGTTTTATATTAATTTACTTTTTTTCCTTAATTTTGGGTTAGTTTTGGTTAGTTCTTGCGCCCTCGTAGCGAGCGGAGGGCCATGCAAAGCCATAATAATACCTATTATTCTTGTTTCGCCATTGCGCATGCACGGTATCGCATCGAAAATTTGGCCCTATTCCTAGACGCTTGTATAGTAAATGGGGCGCTAAACCGACAGTACTGAGAACAACAGCGCAGGCGTTATGCTTTTCAACGGCGGAATATGCATGCCCATCAGTGTGGAACAGATCCGCGCACGCCAAAAAAGCAAACATCAGTCTGAACGAAACGTGCAGACTCATAACCGGGTGCATGAACCAACCCCATTCTATAAAGCCTCAGGCTTCTCGGACCCTGACTCCCGCAGAACAGCCCATGAATTTACCGAAAGATCCAAACAAACCTTCGACATTGTTTATATACAGGGAATAGTTGTTCAACCTCGAACCGAAAAAGGGCCTCACCGTTAGATGGCGTCCGGCCTGAAATGTGCCCATTGACGAATTTCAAGAAATTACTACGCGTCCTACGAGAGACGTTGCAAGGAGGGAGTTTCTACATTTCTATTGGTGCATTGCCAAGGGCTGTTACCTGGCGGCGCGACGTGGAGCCGCGTGGACGAGTGTTTCTAATTCCGAATATCTCGTTGTTTATTTTTATATTTTTCCGCCATTGTTCAACTTGAAGAAGCTTTACGTTGTAAAATGTTTGTGTTTGGGTTGTAATGATTAATTTTGTGCTCTTTGTTTTGGGCTGAGTAAATTGCGATTATCTATCTCCGTTTTTTCTAGGTAAGTACAAAAGTACCTACTTCTTTTGTTTTGTAGTTTTTGTCGGAAATCAGAATATTGCAATAGCAGTTTCGAAGTTTAATACACAGAACAGGTTTAATTAAATACGATGAACATTTTTATAACAATCACATATATGTATAAGGGATAGGGCAAATCTTTACATCTACTTTTTTATATCCATCAGTATGCTTTCTCATAATATTAACGTTTATTTTGTAGGTACATAAGTACCTACATTCATATACACAGATGTTGTACATCTAGGTGTCTGAACAGTTTTGAATAGTTAATTGATTGATTGATAGGCATGTATATGGAAGGATGACAAAATGTATGGAAATAATATTAAATTTAATTAATGGCATATTATGATATAAGTGTATAAGAGGGCCTTTAAAGCGCGCGCGTTTAGTTTTCTTTAAATTAACTTTTTTGGGTTGTTCCACATTTGTATTTTTTTAATTGTTTCAGTTTTTGACAAAGTCTTTACAAACTAAGTCAAAATTACATTAGATTTTAATTTGTTTCAGATAAGGTCTATTTTGAGAGCATCAATTTGAAAAGAAACATCCCCTGGGCGAGAAGCTTTCTTTGATCGTTGTGCCTACAAAGTATGTCTTCTTCAGTGGTGCAAAATATTTGCCCATTAAATGTGGTTCAAGAAATCTGAGCAGTTAAATTTTTAAAGACTGCTTTTTGTGTACTTGGGTACCCTTTACCTCACCTGGTAAATATATCCCTTACAACAGGAAGAGTTCCAAAGGAAATTAAAACCAGTGTCAATGTGCATATCCCAAAAGTGCCTAGACCAAATAAACCAGAAGAATATCGACCCATTAATTTATTATCGGTAATGGACAAAATTCTGGAAATTGTGGTATGCACAACTGCGACAATTTCTAGAGGTAAACAAATTGTTATTTAAAGGTCAGTCGGGTTTTTGGGAAAAACATAATGTGTTCTCAAATCCGGGTAATAGTGTAATAGAGGTGCCGCAGGGCAGTGTTCTGAGCTCCATTTTGTTTGTGCTATATGTCAATGACCTAGACCGAGTTTTAAATGATACATTTCTGAGTTTGTTTGCGGACGATATGTTGATCTGTATTTGCGGGAAGGATTTTAATCATGTAGTAGATACTATGAACTCAAAACTTGACATCCTGTATAACTGGTTGTGTGTAAATAGGCGCAGGTTAAATGTAAAAAAGACAAAGTACATTGTTTTTGACTTTAAGCAGAATTGTAAATAATTATAGGATTAAGATAGATAATAGCCCAATTCAAAATGCATATAGTATGAAATATTTAGGGGTAGTCTTGGATTCTCAGCTTAATTTTTCGTTACATGTAGATCATATTAGAAAAAAAAATGGAAAAAAAATAGAATTTTTTAGGAGAATAGCTGAGAATCTTAGTCACTGGAGTGATCTTCTTATATATAATACCGTTATATATCTGCATTTCAATTACTGTTTTTCATTGTTGATATCATGTAAAAAGGCTGATATACAAAGACTCCAGTTAGTCCAGTTGCTACAAAATAAAGCTATGCGCACTATATTGTTCTGTACATGTTATACTCACATTAATTTAATACTAAAGACACTTGGATGGCTTTCAATACAGCAAAGCGTAGAGATGTCCAATGTACTATTTATTTTTAAAACAAAAAATCAATTATTGCCCGAATAAGCTGGTTTGAAGGCGATTCATGTTTATCCCACTGGGAATTCATAATGAATGTTTTATTACGGACTTTAATATATAAACAATGTAAGTCATATTCAAAATGCGAATTGACGTTATAATTTTTTTATTCACTATTCACTTTTAGTCACGGAGTAAAAAAAACATTTTAATATTACTCCAAGAGTTATTTTTAGTTACTTCGTATTTGAAAAAGTTGTTTGCAGTTTTTTTTTAACTGGAACATGAAACTTTAAATGTATATATAATTGTATTTTTCCAATTTACTACAATTAAGGATTTTTTTACAGTGTAAAAAAAGTAATATTTTTCTATCGAGTTTGAATTTTTTAAATTAAAAAATATTTTTAATGAAGAAGTAACTTTTATGGACCAAAAATTGTTTGGCAGGAAACATGATTTTGAATATGATTTGACACTTTTTATATATAATTTTTTAAATACTAATAAATGAGATCTGTGTATCATCTTATATTTAAATAAAGATAAAACATTAATCGACGGATTTCAATTAATTTATTAGTTGATTCTTATTAAATGGTGATGCTTTTAGGTTGTATCTACGTTAATGTAGTCCAATTACTTTTCGATATTTAAGTAATATTTAAAGTACTTATTTATGGAGTTGTAGTCGATCTAATCTCTTGATACATCAGTGTTTATCCGAGTGTTTATCACAATAGCTATATCAGCAACTTCTGATTGAAAAACGGCAAAATTAATTATGGTTTCAAATTTCCTAAACTGGTGATTAACTGTAACTTATAATATACAAGAAAGTTATTTTAAGAACATGTAACTTTACAAATTTGATAGGCAATAACACAAAACTTTAATATGAAAAAATTTGGCATCTAAGATAAAATAAATGAATCATTTCAAATGGAAATAATACAAGTGAACATAAAATGATCAGTTGAAAATAAGGGGTGGATCAAACCAGAAGTTGCCCGAAACAGCACACTACTCTCGATGCTTTATATAATTGCTCTTTAGTTTTAAAGGTTATATAGGTTGATGTGTTTTATTAATTGAATTGTTTTATTTTCGAGTAAATATAGTTTTACTCGGATGTTGTTTGTTTCACTATCCTAAATCCGAATTTTTTCAAAAATTATTTACTTGATTATAGCGAATAACCTACAGTATATATTTTGAAGAGTACATTTATATTATTTTAATTTGATTGTCAATTATGTAATAGTAATAATGATAATAATGGCTATAAGTGATTGAAAGTTTTGAACATTGGCTGTAGACCTGGAGCGATATTATATATACCGATACATAAATTAGTATTATGCCGAACTCATATTAAATAAAGAAGTATCTAAAGTGGTAACAGTTATGATTTCAGTTTTTAAACACCTTATTTCTTATCTCCCCCTCTTTTGCAAAAATAATGAAATTTAATAAAATGAAAATAGTTAATTTTATTATTAATCTCCAAATAACGGGACTTTTTAATCAATAATTTGATATATACATGTTCCTGGTGCATTAAAGCATAAAATTGCAGAAAATGTTTAATTGTCTTCTTTCTATAAAAAGAAAAAATACATAAAATAACTATACCTACCTACTATTGGAACTAAACTTAATTTTTATCTATATTTCTCTATAAACATTGTAAGTTTAAAAATTGTAATACCTTACTTTTTGACTAATAGGAAGCGAATAATCAATTTTTATAAATATAATTTTTTTTTATAGTTTAATAATATGTTTTTAGTGTTCCTAATTTTGAATGCGTTAAAAATATCCAGTTTATATTGTAAAATTTTACTTATATCAATTTAAAACGTTTTACATTTAGCAAATAGGATTTTATTATTGTTTATTCTTTTCCCATTTTTTAATGGCATATGCAAATCTATTTTCTTCTATTACTGCATTAATTCAGTTATATGAATAATAGAAACTAGTAAAGAAATTGATCACAAAAATCAATGTGTAATAAATGCTAAAAACCATTTTACCAAACAATAAAATAAATTCAATGGAAAAGTCAAGATTGGGGAAGCACGCATTGGAAATTTCATTCTATATAAAAACTAAACTGATAAAACCGGTTCTTGCCACTTAGCCTTGGCTGAAGTTCATTTCTTGGAAATCTACGGCTCCGCGAATATAATTTTGTATTCCCCTTTCTACCCCTTCCTTTTCGGATGTAGGGTAAACATTGCATGTGTTTTCATTCAGTAATACTGTTTTTGGTGCCAGCCACTGGGGGCAGCACCTCTCCACAGACCCCGTTGAACGACTATTTTCTTATAAAGACAATGCCTTCGATGACCGTCACCCCCTCTTTGGCTGCGAACCGTACCCAGGCAGACTAAAATCAAGAAAGCGCTTCCTTAGCACCCCACTAGACGAACCACCAGCTTGTTTCCCACCGACAGAAACTCCTCAAAGCAGGATATCAAGCGACTAGATGACGTGACGAATGCTGAACCGCTTAAGAATTGGCGTAGCACAGACCAAGTCCAACCTTATCAGATGGGGCCTGCTAGACAGAAATGACGACAAGTGTGGCTGTGGAGCAATACAGGACACGGAACACCTACTAGCCTGCCCGCACAGATAGCACCCTCGAAGATTTATGGACAATCAACAAGCATTGGACATGGCCCGATACTGGGCTCAGAATCTACAGCTTCCGGACACGAAAAAGTAAAGTAAAGTAAAGTAAGTGTCGCTTTTTCGTTTCATGGAGTCTCAAATCACTCCCGTTCTCAGCAGTGCTTCAAAAAATGCTTTATGTCAAAAATTTAGGATTGTAAGATAATCACTTACTGTACAAACGACTGGCAGTTTTTCTTGGACAAGCTAAGAAAAAATGGTAGGAAATGTGTAGGGTAGGCCATAGAAGTTTAGCCATATGTAGAATCTGCTTGTAGATATAATTTTGGTTTCTCGGATGTGAATCGCCATGACATATCCGACCATCGATAGAAATTAGGTACAGGGGCATCACTACAGAGCATTCCTAGACTTTTTTTTTATAGAATTTTGCACTCCGAAAAAGAGAGTAGTGTTGAAGTAAAATTGCAGACCAAAACGGTCCAAATTGTATCTGTTTTAAACGTCGCACACTGGAGTATTATCATGAAAAAGCTGATCAAAAATTGAAAAATTAAATGTGCCCGAAAATGCCCGAAAATGGATTGATGATAAGTTAAAATATGTTTCAACAAGACGTCAAAGTTATAGTCTCCAGCAGATAAAAGTTAAATGGCTAAATTTTATGTTTAAAAATATAAATGTTTGTGGTTCTTGTGCTCCTTTTACGTCTACATTATTGTTTTGAGTTAAAATGGCTCAGAAAGCTGCAGGTATGTTTTCTACATAAAAGTAATATTTATTTTGACATTCTCTATACCAATAGTAGTTTTTCGTAATTGAACATTTTGTGTTCAGAAAATTAGGGCAAATTTATGACATTGCTATTGTATTTAGAGATTTAGTTGACCATTTTGAAGAATTCAGCGTATCGTCTATATACGTTTTACTCAGTAAACATTAGGCTTCCATACACTAAAATAAAATTCTGCAACCTTTTGCAACCCTGCTGTTAAAATGAGAAAAATATTCTTTGGGTTAGGATTTTTCAACCATATTTTACATACCAAATTATTAAGTGGAAAAAACTCTTGTAAAATTTTTGTTGAAGATAACTAAATGGTTTTTTTTGTTTAATGAGAGTTCGGAGCAGAACTTTTCGAGTCCCAAACACACATGAATCCTACACGATTATGTTTATCTTTTGTTACAATTTCGGAGTCTATGTGATTTTACTGTATTTAGTTTTTTATTAGGAATTGCTACCCTCCAATTATTGTTATTATTATTATTATTATTATTATTATTATTATTCCCTATGAATATTCTTGGCAGTGTAATACAATCATCAAATATTACCTCGTATACGAGGTTTGACAAAGAATATGAATTTGGTACAGGAGTAAAGTACCTTTATTTGTGACAATATCGAAAACTGTTATAAAGAAAAATTATTTAGAATTGAAAACTACATTCAAATATGCAGTTACAACAAGACCGTAAAAAATCAGGTTCTTAACTTTTTTCGTAAAATTGACTTAAATTAACAAAACCTGATTTTTTACGATCTTGATATAACTGTATATTTGAATGTAGTTTTCAACTCTAAACAATTTGTCTTCATAACAGTTTTCGATACTGTCACAAATAAAAGCACTTTATTCCTGTACCAAATTCATATTTTGTTTGTCAAACCTCGTATACGACTGAAAAAAATTAATATTTGATGATTGTATTTTACATTTTAGAACATGCAGAACTTTTTATGAAGAATAATTTTTTTTCGTAAAATTGATAATTAAGAAGCTTCCCATATGTAGAGAACTTGGGGAACTTAAGTAGACACACTGTAGATATAAAATAAATATATTTTTTAATTTAATGGAAAATTGATAAATTGTTAAACGTATATACTCAATATACGAGTTTAGGACAACTAAACAAATAGATTACTAGATGTAATTTGCGAAAAAGTGGTTAGACAAGCACGGTTAATACAGTTAATTTTCCATGATCAGTCACTGAAAAAGTTTTTTATTGTTCAACTGATAATGTTACTTCATTTCTTTTTTCTTGTTATAAATTTAACCAATGTTTGTAACTTCAATTGATTTTAAATAAATTCACTTTTTGTAGTACTTCTTTATCTAATTGTAACAATTTTTATTGGTACTAATCCTTTGTTTAATTCGATTATTCGCCGTTAAAATTGACAAATTATCCTTTATTTCTTCATATTATTTTCTTCTTTAATTAAATATAGCAATAATTCATACAATTTTTGTATAAAATAATTTCGATCAACAATCGGTGTCAAATATCCTACTGTGCGTCGGTTGGATATAAGCCAAAAGGGAAACCGATAATAATCTGAGAAAAAACTGTAATTTGTTCCCTACAAGAGAACTCATTCATTCATTTTCAAAGTACTTCACATGATTTGACCAAAGAAAGATATTAGCATTCATAAAATGTATATCTTTAATTTAGATACCATACAACTCTTACGGATTTCAAAAAATGTATGTCAAGTGGGATCTTTAAAATGCATTATATGATTGCACACTTGATGAAAACTTACATGTTCTTCCAGTTTTGAATACAGTGACTGCATCCACGGTAGTATTGTCATTAAGCAACTCTAAGTAAGTCAGTGCATCATTTAAATCCGTTTTCTTGTCTTGGTTTAGTTCACTCTTTTGACCAGGTGCTACCAGAATGGATAAGGCTTTTTCCAAAAGATGTTCATGGTATATCTGTAAATAATATTTACTGCATTAAAAGATGTTAGAAAATGCTAAATATACTAAAATAATGTCTATTTTAACTACCAACTGCACGTAATGCTATTCATTTTATAAAAATGTTGATTATTCTTCCAAAGTTCACCCGACGATAATACACAATTCGAAAACAAATCGACATTTTGATTCCAAATTGTGCATTTGTAAGTTTACATCTGTCTTTAGGGTTGGTGGCTGCTTTTGAGAATGATTATTATAGTTAACTAGTTCAGCAAGATTAAATTTTCATAACTATCTCAAAAGTATTAAAAATAGTACAATACTGGTAATCTACATTACGTGCTATTTTGTGTGACCTAAAATCGACTGGACATACCTTCATTAACTGAATAAGAGGATCCACGTTATTGCCCAACTTAGTAAATGGTAAATTCTTGGATTTATATTGCTCAGAAAACTTGAAGGATAATATGAATTTGTATCCATAAGGAGTAAATAACCATTTGAGTCTCAGCGGAATTGGGTCACAAGAATTGGTTGATGCGAGTTTTGCTAATCCCAAGTAGTATCTGAGGATAATATGATAAGTTATTATTTATAATAACATTAAGTTAGATTACAGGTAGCAATTTTTAGATATAGTAGTAATCGAAGGAACACGTTATCTTTAAATGAAATGCTAGCATATTGGATAGTATTGTTATCCATGATTATATGGGAACACCTTCACCAGCTTTGGCCAATGTGTAGGGCTTACATTTTTAATTTGACATGTAGTACTTACAGTGAAACAGTGACTTTATTCATGCTCATAAAATGTACATTTTTTACATACGTCAACAGTAAAAGATCCTATAGATAAATATACATCACACTTAACATAGGTACAACTTATTACATAATAACATTCACATCTAAAAATTCCTGCCCGATCTAACAAATATTTTTTAATTGAACTGACAAACTGTCTCTCTGTTAAACTTTTAATGTGCTCGGGAAGCTTATTAAAAAATGTTGGTCCAAAATAAGTACTGCTTATACGTGACTTTTTCAATCTGAGATAATCCAAACTTATATTATTCTTATCTCTAGTATTATGACAATGATTTCGACAACAGAGTTTATATTTATCCAGATTATTCCGGACATAAATCAGACAGCCTAAAATATACATGGATGACATAGTAAGTATATTTAAGTGTGCTGTATGACCCCACATAAGAATGGCAGTCATGAGACTGAAATAAAACGTGGAAGGCCAAGTAGCACCTCATGATCAACATTTTTTTAGGAGCTTTAGGAGAAATATTACTTGCGACAGTTTTTTTGCTACCTGGTCAATATGGGTGTCAAAGATCAAGGTGCCATCCAGATATACCCCAAGAAGTCTAACGGAATCATTAAGGTTTTCATCAACAGTCAACTGTGGATCTACGTCCCTGAGACTAAAAATTATCTTTTCAGTTTTATTTATATTTAATGATAACCTATTTGAACTAAACCAACTTTCCAAATCAACCAGAGATTGCTTCATTTGTACAATAAGAAGCTCCAAGTCCTCACTTTTTGTAAGAGCAGTTGTATCATCGGCAAATTGTAATAATTTTTCATTTGTTGAAGTTTCTATATCATTGGCACATATCAAAAACAGCAGGGGACCCAGGATAGAACCTTGCGGAACCCCATCCTCGACATTTAATGCTCCCGATAGCATTCCTTCAGAAAAGGTTTGCTGAGTTCGATTTGTTAAGTAGCTCTTAATTAGTTGGACACTTTGCGGATCGATGCCATAGTATTCCAACTTTTGTAGTAGAATTTCATGACATATACAGTCAAAGGCCTTGGAGAGGTCACACAGAATTGCTCCTATGTATTGATACTCCTCAAGGCCCTCGACTACATTACTCCAATAGTGAGATGATATAGCACTTGATGTGGACTTGGACTTCATAAAACCAAACTGGTTATCCGTAAACAAGTAATTTTCATCAAAATAAGTATGCAATTGATCCTTTCAAAGACCTTTGACAATGTTGGAACCAGAGTTATAGGTCTGTAGTTATTTACGTCATTATAATATCATTTTTTATAAATTGGCACGACTTTTGCTTGTTTAAACATTTTAGGATAAATACCCTCACGTATACAAGAATTCAACATATGTGTTAGTGGTATAATCAGTGTGTTTTTTATTTTCTTTAAAAGAATGGGGTGGTAGCCAAAAATATCCTTGCTACTTTTTGGTTTCAAAGAGTCAATGGCATCCCGAACCTCAATTATGGTGACCTCTCTGAAAGAAAAACCATCAGGAGGAGGTTTTTTCCGAAAATGCAAAAGATATGTACAAGCCTCAGTATTTGCTTGGGGAAGATTGTGCAACACTGTGTGTGCGACACCTGTGAAAAAGAGTTAAATGTGTCCGCGCTAATTTCGTCTATAGTCAATTGTAATTTGCCAGGCAGCCCTAACTTTATTTTCAGCTGTTCGAATAAAATCAGAATTTGCCTTTGCTTTACACTCATTTATTTTTTTCTATAGAGTGCCCTATACTCATTTCTAATAACAGCAATTTCAGGTTGTTTATAGTTATTAAACAAATCATTTAGGAACCTAAGACGCTCTCTCATTTTACCCAACTCCTGATTATACCACCTCACAGTCCCATCAGACTTAGATACTGTTTTTTTTTAAAGGAAAACGTAAATTAAAATTTTCTGTGAGTATACATGTAAAGATATCACATTTAGCATTAAATATATTTTCTAACCCTACAAAGGACCAATCCGTCTGGCTCAAAACATTAAAAAGATTATTTGTACCAACTGCTGTTTGTGGTTGATAGAGACTTGTTTCAGACCTTTGAGTCAGAATTTTTAAGTCGGTTATATTTACTTTCACTGCTTGATGATCCGAAAGTACTGCATCAATAACCGCAGTTTTAAACTTTAAAATACCCATGAAATTAACGAAGACATTGTCAAGGCATGCAGTTTGTCCAGTATTATCAAAGACTTGTTGAGTGAATTCATAAGAGTTCATTAGATCCATAAAGTTTTGCTTTCTGGTGTTATTCAAATTAAAATTTATATTAAAATCACTGCATATCTTGAACAAATAGTTAAAATTCATAAAATTGCACACATACTATTTAAAAACAAATTAAAATCACCACCCGGTGGACGGTACACAGCTAAAATTATAAGGTTCACATTACTTATCTCAACAGCAGAAAATTCACATGACATTTCCGTCGAGTGTTTATTCAAGTCTTCCCTTGCACAGCTTCCAATGTCATTCTTGACCAAAATTGCTACACCCCCATGTATATGTTGTTTTCTACAGAAGTTTGATACCACAGAATAGCCAGGCAATGAAAAAGATAATGTCTCCTCATGGTACATAAAATGTTCAGAAAAACACAAAACATTGTAAGATTATTGAGCACTTTCTAGGAATACCTCAATTTCTCCAATTTTATTCCTCATTGAACACACCTTCTGGCTTGAACTTGAACTTTCTCCATTGGATTTCCCCAAACACTGGGCGTCGTCGAAGATGGAGAAAATGGTTTATTACAATTCCCTTACCCCAGAGGTTCGGAGACATGACTGCTTGTTTTGCTTCAGTTGGGACTTAGTTTAAAACTTCCAGTTTAAAACTACTTTTGAACTTATCTTTTCTAGTTTTCATTTTATAAGCTCTACAGGAGATCGGGAGTTTGCCATGGATGTATTTTATTAGTTCTTCTTCAGTTGTTTTTACGCCTAATCCGGACACAAACAAGTAAGATCTCTGGCTTGCAACTGACATTCCAAAATCAGTGTTTTCACCATGTACTGGTTTGGGCCTGCTTTGTTCAGGATACCTTTTCCGATCTGTCTTTCTTTTGACAATACTCCAATTTTCCCCATGTGGTGCCTCTATATTGTCATTTGCCCAAGAAAATTCAGATACTTCAGGCAAAGTTTCTGGCGAATTTTGTGGTGTTGTTTTATTTATTTTTGTTTTTGCTGTGAGGTGACTTAAAGTTGAAGTGTCATCCGTCATGTCAAAAATATCATCTCCAGATGGTGCATTTGAACAACGTTTTGGTTGTTTTTGTTGTGGATATCAGCGGCTGCGCTAACGCATGTGCTTTGGTGTTTACACGCATGTTCGAACTGTTTGCGTTTCTTAAATGTCCGTTTGACGGTTTTTTAGACGCTTCCTTTAAGGTTTCCCTTAAGGTTGGAACAGGGGTTATGGTATGCGTTTCCACACCTATTTCCCGCTGCAATACACATTTTTCGGCCCTTATGATTTTTCAGCCACCCATTTTTCCACTTTGTCCATTTTCTCGGTTACCTAAACCATTGATTTGTTCTTCTTCTTTAGCTCGGTAGTTTCTGTTGTATCCAGGAAGCGTTCTTTTTCCAAGATGGACTTTTCCATTGATTCCATTCGCTTAATAATTTTATTGACGCTGTTTTCCTGCATTTTACTTTCCATTTCTAGAATTTTTTGCTTCAAAAGATTCATTTTTTCATCTTGTTTGATCATAGCCTCATTTATGGCTTTGTTTACATTCTCATCGCGGGAAATCGTTGCACATGTTGAACACTTAACTTGACTTTTACTGCCACTCACCACTTGTAATCCGGTAATTCTAAGAGCACATAATTGATGATAATGCCCTTTACAATCA
Source organism: Pissodes strobi (assembly GCA_016904865.1). NCBI lineage: Eukaryota > Metazoa > Arthropoda > Insecta > Coleoptera > Curculionidae > Pissodes > Pissodes strobi. Next base: position 78,941 of record MU183255.1, on the reverse strand, counting down.
ACACATTTAACTCCGATTTTTTCGACGTTATTTTTGCAGTATTTGCATTTTTTTAAATCAAATTCGGACGGCTCGACATCAGTCGGCGCCATGTTAACGCGAAAACTTACTGAGATTACTGTAATGGAATCACAAAAATAACCCAAACTAAAGATTAACAAGGATCATAAACTGGGTCTGCATTATCGCAATGTAGCGTGAACATTCATATCTTTGTAGTGTTCAGCATAATTTTAAAATTTATAGTATGGTAAAATGTATTTACTTTCAACAGCTGTAAATAAGGAAGGTTTAGTTTCGTCATGCAGGTAAAAACCGTAAAATTAAGTGATGTAATTTCTTCTTCCTCAACTGGCATCTGTCCTCTTCTCCAACACGGTTTGGTCAACTATGTCCACTTTCGATATCATCTACTTTAGTATTATTTTCTGCTGCTCTCTATAGGTCTTGATTTCCATTCGGCGATTTTCGCATATATGTCTTTCCGAACCGTATACGTACTTGTCCAGTCCTTCGCCTGTGATGTTTCATGGCGTTTTCTTTTCATTCCCCTTGAGTTAAGGTTTCATGACACATTTATTATTATTATCTTACTTTAATTTCAGCTCTATAACTATTTATTGGCATAGTTGCTATAGCATTTCGTGAATCTCAAGTGGTTGGTCGGCATCATCAGTGCTGATGTCTTTAATTTCTTCACAACTACAAGGGCGATCAAGAAGTGATTAAGGGCTGATTTTCATAGAACAACGAAGTAGTGTCGACGCCTAGGAATATCAGGAATATAACATTCTGACTGAACTGTTCAAGATAGGGCAATGCGTTTCACAACCTTTTCTTTTCCTTATAGATGGCGTCCATTATACTAATACCTTTTCCAGTCTCAGCGACGTTTGAAGACGCCACTCTCTTTGGAAAAATAGCAGCAAGAATTTACAGAAACTATGTGCTAAGGGATATTACAATGACGAACAAGTAATAATTGATTTTCACTTCTTAGCCTATTCTACTCGGTCTGGGAATTTATGGCGATCTCTATATATTATTATGGTTAATAGATTTCTGAATAATACTTACTTAGATATAATATGTAAAAATCCGGGCAAACTAGCTTTGATTCTTAAGGCAACTCCTATGTAAATGTCAATCATATCCACTGGCTTTATTCTACCCTTAGCAGCTTCTGCTAAGTTCAGTGCATTTAAAGATGTTGTTAAACCAAAGAGATGACAAGTTTCTTCGGGGCCTTGCACCAGTTGTACTTTGTGAAGATCGTTAAAGACTAAAGCCAGTTCCTTGCATGACGACTGGCACTCGAATCGCGTAATGCTAAAAAGATGTTAGCAATAAAATCACATATTCAATGCTAGAAAAGGAGAGCTTACCCATCTACGAAAAATCCACCGGCGTGTCTCGATAAGTATCGCCCAATCCATAGCCTATGCATAAACTGTCTGAATAACTGCCAAAAGAAGCACAAAAATAATTCTAGTCGGCTAGTGGGCAACGTGATTCCGTACGCTTTCAAAGCACGAAGTAATTCCTGTTTTGCACCAGCCTGGTCGCCCTAGAATTCAATACCGATATACAAAGGATGCTTAATTTTAATTAAATGAATTAAGGAATAAAGAGTAAAGTTTCAAATCAACCGTAACTTTTAAGTAAGAATAGAATGATTGCTGCCAGAACATAAAATAGTTTAAAGGGAAAGTTTCTCAGGATTATTTCCATTGAGCTTCAGTATTCCTTATCTACATAAATGATAAGCTTTATATTCAATCAAACGCAACGCCCTTTCTAAGTCATATAATATTCAACCAGACACAAATTCTATCAAGAATCTGTGGTTACATGAAATTCCTATTTTGTTTATGGTATAAAGTTAATTGAGAAGGTTAACCAATGAATCAAGTAAAGTATGATTTGAGCACTTAGTTAGAAATGTTTATCAACTTTTTCCCGAACCGCATTGATGCAAACATTAAAAACATCGAAAAATAACCTACAGTCACTTTTATGATGAGACAGTTCCAACTTGCATAGTCGAACTACGTATCGACAATATAACTGAGAGATAATACGCGAATGCAACGAAAGCATAAAACTGAAATCATCCTCAAAATAGAAATATGTGGTGGGAAATTAAACCCTAAATATAAGCATACTTCAAGACTATGTTTAGATTTTCTAACAACCAAGTCACTTTTTAATCTTGTGCCTTTACCCAAACATTTAACAAAAATGTATGCATATAAGTTATAATTTCCAAAATATTGATACTTACCTCCAGTAGATAAATATCTGCCTGTTTTCGATGAATCCAATACTTCTGAGCTTCTTTGGACTTTTGAGAAATGATAGGATCTCCATAAACAAACATTTTTATGAGACAGAAACACAATATAAATATATTCACGAACCACAACATAAGAGAAGAGGGCGAAAATGATACAGTCTGTTGTTCACTCCCTAAAACAAAAAATAAAATAATTATCAAGATATGTGTGTTAGTCTAGCAAAAGGAAATTATATAATTCCGACATAAAATAGAACTCAAAAAAATTAATATACGAAAAAAATAATTAGTTTAATCTTACATGCTAGAATAGTCCTTCCACCTGGTATACTGCTGCTATCTGCAGTTGAAATCTTATCCAGAGCAAAACCAAATGGATTAAAGGCAACCATTGCCAACATAAACATACATAGTGTAAGCCTGGAGTGGTCTAACATTCCTCTTGAAATCGGAACGACCTGAAAAAGCTAATATGTAAAAAAGACTCTCCTCGACCGCGTTCAGTCTAATGCATATTATAATTCATCCAATATGTATTGATAAAGTTGATAATTTTGGTTAGTTCGCTTAGGTTAGTTTAAAATTAATAAATAAAATAGGTCATCAAATGCAACAGTACTGAAATTAGAATCATGAAATAAATTAAAATTAAGGAAATAGAATTAGTACATCAAATTCCCTCCAAACTAAAATTTGTACAAAGGAATCATAAATATGTTTCGTACTTACAGTAACACATTAAAATAAAAAAAGAGAGAGCAATAATTCTCATTCGGTATTGTAGATAAAATTATGCTGTAGAGAACCAAATATACCAATTTTGAAATTATAACAATAATTGTTTAACCTATAATGATTTAAAAAAGTAATACATTATTTAGCTCACCTCATCATCACTATCCTCTTTAACATTTGTAGCATATTCCGGACTAGATGGCAAAGAATGTTCCGATGAAACATCCGAGTGCGGTGGGGTGTCTTCCGGACCATATTTAATATTATTCGTGAGGAGATTCTTAAGAGTGTTTTGGGTAGCAGACATCTTAAGTGCCATATTCTCTTCTTTCAATCTAGCATTCGAATTTTGAAGGAACCGAATATAATCTATTGTTTTGCGAAGTATGGCTGATTTGTTCAACTGAAAAGATTCAGTAATATAGTCTATATTATCTTGTTGCGACAAAAACAAAAAGTTGTTCTATTAAGAGATATAAAAAAAAGGAAAACATTTCAAAAACGAATTCCAAAAGACTTAAATTATTTTTTCTATTTTGGTATCATAAAGAAGTCTTTTCGATACGCAAAGTAGTGTCGAAAAGAAGCACTTTTCGACACTACTTTTGTTGACTGGTTGCTATGATATTAACAAAATTGTTCAATGTCAAGGCTCACTAGCAAAAATTTCGACACCGTTTTGAATGGGATTCCTAATAATACAGACGTCAAAAGTGACAAGATGACCGTCCAACTTTTGATCGCGACTTGAATAAATTAATGTTTTTCATTAAAAAACGTGCAAAATAGAAAAAATAGTATAAAATACACGTTTTAAAAGACATTTAGCGCGTGCTCGTGCGATAAAATATGGTCTTTTAAAACTAGTATCTTAATATACTATTTTGTAATTCAGTTACGAAAAGCTGTCTTTTTGACATTGATTTAAGTTGTCAAAACTGGTTCATTTTAAGACTAAAGCTAAAATGGGTTCATTTTAACACTAGTGTTAAAATGAATTTAAATTTAGTCATTTTATAAATACATACTGACACACACATCCATTCGTTTTTATCAAAAAACTAAAATTTTTATGAAATTACGTACAATGCCTTTATTAAAAAAATTAAATAAATTATTATTATAAATGGTAAACGTACAATTCTCAAATTTATTGCCACGGAATATTTCTGCCTTTTGCTCATTGTAATAATTATTAGCTAGTATTCGAGATGATGCCTCATCCTCTTCATTATTAACAATCTGAGACACATAGGAATCCATTGTTATATGCTTGTCGATGTACTTTTGTTTAGCAACTGCAATATTTGACGATGTATTTTGCCCAAATATTTTCACAGCCTTCAATATAATTTTCAGCAACAGCATTCGACTTCTATCCGCCGCGCCATGACTTTTCAGCGTTTGTAAATCAGCGCCAGCTTCCGATAGTAACGTTGCGGAAGAACTTCGGAAAGCATGGCTAGTATATATTTCGGGATTTTGCAAGCCAAGAAATGTGACAATTCTTTTTGGGATATCAGAAAACGTGTTGATCTCAACCGGTTGGATAATACATTTTCCGTTTCTATATCCAAGAAAGAAACGATTATTTCGCACATGATTTGGCCGCATTTGAATATACTTTTGAACAACTGCAATGAGACTAATTCCAGGTATATCACCTTCGGCTATTGTAAGCAATCTTGCAATTTTTGTTTTTGTATCTGGGACACTTATTTTGATAAAAGAACCAGTCACTAACGTCTTCGGTACGCATATGAACGAGTTCATTTTTCCGACAACCTCCTGCTATTCCAACTATAAAAATTACCATCAAGCCTAAATAATCGCGATCATTTGCTTCTATCAAAAATTTGCTAAAATCTTCCTTACTGAAAGCTTTCGATTTTTTTGGCCAATATCCTTCTGCGTTCCTTTTCAAAAAAGTAATCAAGTTAGTAAAGTTACTTATGTCCACATTTTTATTAACGGATATTGTCGTGCGTAACCTTGAATAGTGGCTCCATATCGTAGAAGGCTTGAATACTTTTGATTTATATGAGAAATAGATGAGAAGAACCTTTTCTGACACCGTTATTTTCAATATTATTTATTCTCTTTGCTTCGCACCACATTTGGAAATTCGTGTAAGCCCTTTCATACGCTACCTTGGATTTAGTTGGCAGCAAATTTGCTGCTACTCCTTTTGCAGTTTCTTCAACGTCGGAAGGCAGAAACTCTTCAGATTCACTCATTTTTGAGTACCAAATTGCACAAACGAAATAAGAGTGGATATTTTGGCAAATATCTGACATTGACGCTTTGCCATGGTTACCTTTATATCAGGATTGTTATAGTCAAAAGCGCTCTTAGGTCACATTTTTCATTAAATGTCATTCCGTTGGAATCCGAGGTAATCTAAAGAATTGTATAGTTTCGATCATGAATAATCGGTCACTTATGATTAAACATAATAATCACATGTCCGACCTATTTAAAGTAAATCTAGGAGTTCCTCAGGGGCCCATTTTGGGACCTCTATTGTTCCTCATATATGTTGATGATTTGCCGGACTATATTGGTGACGAGGTGGTCACAATGTACGCAGACGATACATCCATCACTGTACCTGCCAGAAGAACTGAATGCAAAAGTTAAGGGTGCGGTTGACAGAATGACTAGTTGGTGTGAAAGTAACAAATTAATATTATATGAAAAAAAGACTGTATATCTAAATTTTAATGTTCGCAAGCCTCTACCAAACAGTCTAGTTGGGCTATCACGCAGTACAAAATTTCTGGGGACATATTTGCATATTCTAGATGGCCGCGCAACTGTTGATCGGGACTAGAATAAATTAATGTTTTTCATTAATAAAACCTGCAAAATAGGAAAAATAGTATAAAACACACGTTTTAAAAGACAAGCCTTAAAAATAACTCTGACGAAGTGCAATGTCTTCTCAAAAGGACCGAGTCTGAAACCTGGTTGTCTGAATCAGAGACCACTTTTTACCAATTCAATGGTTACGACTCACTACATTCGTGTCGTAACAAACGAGGGGAGGTACTGCATTATATATTAGAAAAGGAATTAAATATCAAGAACTTGGTAAGTCATCCCCAGAAGAAGAATATTGCGGGATTTCTGCAAAAGTTGGAGATAAAGTCAGCGTCATTGTACAAGCCGCCATCTTCTGATAGCAATCAACTTATACAGTACCTGGAAACTCTAATGTCGCACTATAACAGAAACCATATGATTGTGGGTGACTTCAATATCGATCTGCTGAAAATTGAAACGAATGGGGTAAGAAGTTACAAAAATGCCGTGTACCTCAACAATTTTTGTATCATAAACAATATTAGCATAGTAGATGCAACCAGAGTGACAGACAATACTGCGAGCCTCATTGATCATGTGTTGATGAGCCAAGATAGGAGTAGGGATTGTGTGGTCAGTGTAGAGGAGAACCCTCTTTCTGATCATAGAGTGAAATGATCTCTCTTGCGGAAAAAGTGGAAATATATAGGCCAAAGATAACCTATGAAGTGAAGGGAATAGATCATAATAAATATAAGAAAACATTTCATAAGCGATTAGAAGAATAGGCAATGGATTCGTTCCAACAGCTGATAGAATCTATACAGGACTGTAGGTCACAGTGCGAATACACAGGGGTTATACGGTGTAGAGAACATAACATGTGGATAACAGCTGATCTACTTGACCTAATGGATAAGCGTGATAAGACTATATAAAAAATGTGTAAAAATAGGAACGATCAAAATTATGTTAATGAATTTAAAGCTTTAAAAACAGAGTAAGTAATAAAATTAAGTCTTTAAAAAGTAGTTATTACAGAAAAAAGTGGGAAGAGACAGGTAGTGACATTAAAAAACAATGGCGTTTTATTAACCATTTAGTCAAAGGAAGTGGTACCCAAACGAAAATAGATAGCCTCAATGTTAATGGTATAAACTTTATTGATCCTTTAGATATAGTTAATCAATTAAATTGTCATTTTTCCCTAGTAGGAAAAATATTGTAGAGGGTATATACACCGACATTCAGGCTCTACAGCCAGAATATCAAAATGCTTTAGTATTTAGTGAAGTCTACTCATCTACTGTAATGAAACCATGTATATGCAGCCATCGAATGAACAGAAAATCAGGGAAATTATTACAGAACTGAAAAAAAAAATCAGCCCCAGGGCATGATCAAATAACAGTATTGCATTTAATAAATTTAAGTGATACCTTAATTCCAATATTAACAAAGTTAGTAAATAATACTATACATACTGGAAACTTCCCTGAATCACGAAAATAAATCCAATATATAAGACAGGTGAAAAGTCCGATTGCAATAACTATAGACCCATTAGTGTGGTTGGTGTATTTTCAAAGATATTAAAGAAAGTAATTAAAAAAAATGTTTAACTTTATTGAGAAATACATACATTTGGATGATTTTCTATATAGTTTTGAAAAAAATAGTTCGACATTGAGTGCCACAGTAGATTTAGTATAAAAATAATACATAAACAAAACTCAGCTATCAAAAGGCAATTAAACATTCAAATATAATATTTGATATTAAACAATAAAACATTAAAATTGCATAAAAACTAACCTAAAAGGAAACACCTACACAATAGGTTGAATAGAATAAAACAAAAATGTGCATCAGAATATAAAAAGTATCACAAACAACATAAATTTTAATACACTTTGAACAATATAAATACGATTCGAACAAACAAGTTAATACCGGTGTTTGCTTAAAGGTAGTAGACAATGGTGTTTGCTCAAGGAAAAACGTATTTTACACATCTCCAGTCGCCTTGAGGTGAATATTGTATTTACCTGAAGACGGCTGGATGTATAGAAGTAATAACGAAAACGGAAGCCCAAAGTTCCTCTTTTCATGAAGTAAATATAGGTTTAAAATAATTAACTGAAACGAAATGCCAAAATTTCTTTTGCAGAATAGAAATCATGCTGAATCAGCAACGTGCTTTTAAACGTTTTATAGGAAGCTCTCTAAAATCGGTAAGCTATTTAAAAAATAATTGTTGAAGTGCCAAGACACCTTCTCAATCTGGTGTACCCGACACAAACATAGAAATATTCCTAGAGCTTAGGTCATGTCCGTACCCATTGATTCATTCGAAGCACCAGATTTTTGAGCAGAAAAAAAGTACGATTTTTTTTTAGTTGTATCAATGCCATTACGTTAATTGATTCTTCCTTCTAGGCAAGATTGGCTACGATCTGTATAAATTGCCGCTGTACACCGTCTTAAATAACATGGTCTCGAAGTGACGATTATCCCGGTCTTCAACCGGGAAACGTCCGATCAGCAAAAGAGATCATGTTGTGTGATACATTAGCTTCTCTAGACTTTTTTCAATATAATGATGTATTAAACGATCACAATACTATTCTCGACCTGTGCTGTAACAATCATTTGGATATGCACGTTCCAATGTCAATAATTTTGAATTTTCTGTAACAATTCGCGGTTAAATATACAAAATCAATTAATTTATTTTCTTACATTCGCAAAATTCAATATAATCTAGCACACCATTGGAATTATTTTTAATGTAATTGATTTGTCTACGCTATTGGACTGCAGGCATACAAGTATATATAGTTGCCGGTATCTTGAATTTAATGTGCATCTATTAATTTTACAGCTTTTCTTTAGTTTGTGACATAACTAGATGCTTTGTTTGACAGTTAGATAATTCTGAATGTCTCATGAAGGAGATTTGATCGAGTTTTTTGCTAAATGTTCTAATTAGAAAGTGAGTTCATGTTTACTTAGTTGGCGGTGTTTAAATTGACCTCGTGTCGACTCTGGTATTGTAGGTGGATTTCGTGTCAACCTGTGGAAATCAGTTTTTGCGAGTCTGGGTGAATAAAACCGATGGTAGCTGAAAGACGAGTCCCTTTTCGATTAGACCTTCAGGCCTAAAAGGTGTATAGGTGGTGACGGAGGCGTCAAAATGTTTTTTTAATCCCCTGGAAATTGATGGCAGCTAGGCTGGATTATAATAATTTTTGACTCCATGGCATTTTAGTATGGATTAGTCGACACTGAAGGAGAGCCGACCAACAGGTAATTATTTGAGTGATGGCGAGTTTTTTTAGCAGCATGAGGACGCCATTTTCATACGTCTGATGTTCGTTTAATTTTATTTCAGGCTTTTAATTCTACTTTGAAATTTACTCTTACTCTAATTGTAACTCCAACTTTAATGGAATCCTGAATTTGAACTGGTTCGAGTGATAGTACTTAATTTCAATTCATATGGGCAAATGAGGAGACTGTAGGAGAGGATCGGGAGATTCCAGGACGCAGTTCCATTCCTAAAAATAGCCTGGTGGGTAGCAATGTAATTGTTGATTGGGAAGTGGAGATT
>MU183255.1:29991-69392 GCA_016904865.1 Pissodes strobi | reverse complement strand
TTTTTTTTTATGGCAGTGGCACACACACTAAAGGTAGATCCTATGGCGCTCGACGAGCGGTGTGTGTGCGAAGGTGTTGATTGACACGGTTCTTGAATATTTGTAGGTTGTAATTAGTGGGAAACAGATGTCCTGGAAGTGAGTTCCACAGTGATGCAGTGCGCCAGACAAAGGAGTTCTGGTAAAGCGATGTTCTAGGTGTTTCTAGTCGTACGACGAACTGGTGCGCTCCTGCCGTCTGTCGGGACTGCCTGACAGGAGTTGCCAGGGGCGGGATTATGTGGGCCAAATCCTGGGAACATCTGCCGTGAAAGTATCTGTAAAACAGAGACATCTCGGCCACATGTCTGCGATGTTCCAGACTATCCAGATTCCGGGTGAACTCCGGATCGCCGACGAGACGCACAGCCCTCTTCTGAATGGAATCCAGCAGCTTTAGGGTATGCTTTGGTGCTGCACCCCAGATATGTGAGCAATATTCTAAGCACGGTCTTATTTGCGCTTTGTACAGCAAGAGCAACTGCTGCGGTGTATAGAGTTTTTTGTTGCGAAATAGTGCACCAAGCTTCTGGGAGGCTGATTTTGCGATGTTAGCAACATGGTCATGCCATGACATATTGCTGTTGACCGAGACACCCAGCAGCCCGATTGACGAGGATGAAGGAATGGTCGATCCTGCCATAATGATGTCAGGGCCCGCTGTATTGGCCCTCTTAGTAAACGTTGCTGCTTGGGTCTTTGCTGCATTGAACTGGACCAAATTTCGGTCGCCCCAAGTTTGAACTTTCTCCAGGTCTTGATTAATTGCTGTAATCTGCTCCTGTCTGCGGTGATGAGTCTCAGTCGCTGGTAAGGGTTTTTCTGATCTAAAGTGGGAGACAAGGGTACTGTCATCTGCAAAACTGTAAACAGGATTATTCGTTTCGATCAGCAGGTCATTAATATAGATGAGGAACAGAGTTGGTGAAAGTATTGCACCCTGAGGCACGCCCGCGTTGATGGTGAATGTGTCCGAGATGTGTCCATCGACTGCAACATGTAGGGATCGGTTCTTAAGGAAACTGGCCAGCCAGCTGCAGAGAGAGGCGGGCAGTCCCAAGGACGGCAGTTTGTTGAGCAGTCCGTCATGCCAAACTCTGTCGAATGCCTTTGAAATATCCAACGCAATCGCTCGGGACTCTCCGTAGTTTTCAATTGCCCTACTCCATATATGAGTGACATAGGCCAACATATCTCCTGTCGATCTCTCTTTGCGAAAGCCGTATTGATTATCGCTGATTATTCTGTTGCTCTCGAGGTACTTGAGTAGTTGCTGGTTGACTACACGTTCCATGACTTTGGAGATTATTGGAAGCAAGGCAATCGGGCGATAGTTTGAGGGCGTGGTTTTCTTGCCTTTTTTTGGAACAGGTTGCACTCGAGCGACTTTCCAAGAGGATGGGTAAATCCCTTTTCTGTAAGAAAGAGAAAAAAGCCTGGAAAAAACAGGTGTTAGTTCGTTGGCGCAGTTCTTTAGCACGATGGCAGGTATTCCGTCCGGTCCTGATGCCTTTTGCGTATCTAGTTCTTTAAGGATTTTGCGAATATCACAATGAGAAAACTTGACTTCTGCCATGGTGGTGTTGATGTTCGGTATAGTGGGGAGAGTCTTGCTTTGGGGCACGTCTAAGGTAGAGTGCGATGAAAACATTTTGGCGAGCATGTTTGCTTTTTCCTTGGCTGTAGTCGCCGTGATGCCACGTTCGTCCGTCAAAGGTGGGAGAGACGTTTTTGTAAAGTTGTTACTTACTGCCTTTGCTACCGACCAGAAATTCCTGGAGCCACTGGGGCATTGCAAAAGTTTATTCCTGATCCTTTGATTGTGTTTGTCCTTAGTTTCGTCGATCACACGCTTGCACTCGTTTCTCGCTTCGATAAAATAATTGCGATTTTCAGCGGTCTGATTTTGCTGCCAGTACTTATAGGCTTGCTGTTTCCTTCCTACAGCTCTTTCGCATCTTTTGTCGAACCAGGGCTTTCCTTTTGATGGTAACTTGATGGAATTTGGGATGTATGCTTCCATTCCTGAGGAGATTACTTGCATGATCTCTTCGCAGCAGTCTGACGGGTCGTCAGTGGCAAAGCAGACGTCGAGCCAAGGAAAATCTAGGTAAAACTGCCTCAGATCGTCCCAGTTTGCAGAATTGTAATGCCAGATTTTGCGAGGCAATGGTGGATCCTTCTGTATGAGTGGCAATTCACAAACCGTTGTAATAAGTTTGTGGTCGGAGGTACCTAATGGCGGACCAACGGTAACCTTGTACTGGTCAGGATTGGTGGTCAGAAAAAGATCCAGGAGGGCGGCGAATTCGCCCCTCTCTGAGATTCGAGTTGGTTCGTCTACAAGTTGAGTAAGCCCGTAGCTGATGGCAAATGCTTCAGCCTCTCTACCTTCGTTGTCGGTCTTGTTGTGGTGTTTGAGCCAGTTGGTGTTGTGGGCATTGAAGTCTCCCAGAAAGATTATTTCTGAACTGGGGTGATCGACCTGTATTGAGTCAAAGGTGGTAGCTAGTGTTGAGAAAAAGCTTTGGTAGGCTCTATCGCTCGGAGGGCGATAGAGACAACATATAAACTTGGTTAATCCCTTGGCGGTGAACTTGAGCCACATGACGTCAAGGTTGTTCGGTTCGAGTGTTTCCTCGCGGTGACATGAAAGGTCGCTTCGGACAAAAAGGCATATTCCGAACTTATATCTAAATCGGGTATGTAAGTCGTAACCAGGATAGAGGTAGTTCACTGTTGTTGTTGTAGAACATACTTGTGTTTCTGTAAGGGCTAATATGTGTGGTCTATTTGCTTGTAGATGTTGGTGTACCGAATTTATGTTTGTATTTAGGCCTCTTATGTTGCAGAAATCTATTCTAAATTGGTTCGGTATCTTTGCTGTCTGTCGGGATGACTCCGTGGTTGTGAAACCACACTGCTGAAGAAGCGTTTGGAGCCCTGAGCATTCTCGTCTGGAATCCAAAAAGATGTTATCTTTTTTTTAGAAATGTTTGCACACCTCATTATTTATTGTTTTTTAACACAGAAAAACCAACATTTCTCAATTTAACCTTAAGTATCTTTACCTATCTCATAGATTTACCTTATCTTTACTGTATTATTGATTAATCTTGTATATTTATCTTATTGTAAATTTATCTTACTGTATCTCAAAATGAGATTATATATCCTTAACTTCAAGTCTCGTAACTTGGATTTGGATCTTATCAATCAAATCTTGTACATTTATCTTATTGTAAATTTACCTTACCGTATCTCAAAACGAGATTATATATCTTTAACTTTAAGCTTCGTAACTGGAATTTTGATCTAATCAAGCAAAATAATTATCTTTATTGAGTAGCTACCATTATAGTGATTAAATACTCGGTATTAATCTTTGGAAATTTCCATTTGTAAATTTTTGTAAATTATTATTTCTTAATTATCTTTACTCTAGTCACTACATATCAAGTAGTGATATTATCTGGCTATATATAAATTTTTCAAAGGTAAGCCTTAATTTTAATATAAATTGAATTTCTCTCAGAGACGTCTGATAGATTTTGCAATTATCTCCCGATTGTGACAAATCTTCTAAATATCCTAGGTATTCGAAGTTCGATAGTTTGACATTGATTTGATTTTGCTCAATTCTGAAAAATATTTTGATCAGAATTACTTTGGGATTATGTAATGAAATATTCTTGACTTATTAGTGGGCTGATTGTAACTTAAGGGCTATTTGCGTATTGGGACCATTAATTTTAAATAGGGGCGTATGAAAAATTTCATATACATTAACTATCTCATTATATTGTAATATAGGATCAGTTCTTGTTAAGTATTGCTTATTCTATTTTACCTACACCAAATATAATTGGTAGTTGGAATTCAGATGTAAATTTTGTAAAGGAATAAGACGTATCTGAGCAGCGACAGGGTAACTCAAGGAATATTTAGCTCTTACTTTTATTTATTCAAATAATTTCAATTAAAATCGAAATGAAAATTTAAAAATTAAAAAATAAAAGCAGAAGGTTGAAAATGTTATAGTGTTTTGCAAATTTTGAGCTTAATACTATTGTAAGGTTTGGTGCCTTGCGATCTCTATCATCCGGCTGTGTCACTTTCAATAAATTTTGATAAAAAGGTTTGTTTGAAACCTGCAAATAATTCATATTATGACTTTAAATCGGCAGACTTTGCTTTTATAAATAATCATTTCCTGTCATTTGATTGGTTGCCGATTTTAAACGATGATTTAGAGGTCACAACAGGAAAGCTTTACACTGCTGTCTTCGATTGTTCCGAATTGTTTGTGCCTGTGAGGCGGTGTCGCTCTAGCGACAATTTCCTTTCTGGTTTTCAAATGCACTTAAATCCCTAATATCTCAGAAAAAAATGGCTCACAAAACTCAGTTGTAGATTGCGTAGGCAATGTTCATCTCTGACCAAGGAATGTTATGATTATTACATAGCACATGCCGAAAGTTCTATAACTGAAAATTCTTCTGGCATTTTGTGCGTTCCCAGTCGAATTGGTGGGGCACTTTCCATAAAGAAACGTATCTAGGCACAGTGAGTGCAGATAATGGTAGTGGCATAGCCAACCTTTTTGGTCAATTTTTCTCCTCAATTCCCCTTAACACATTCTAATGTTAGTACCGTCTCCAGGTTCCTGGATAGAATCTTATCTGTCGGATAGAGAGCAGCAAGTTAAAGTTGATGGTCACTTATCTACTAAATTTACTGCAACATCTGGGCTGCCTCAGGGATCCTATTTGGGGCCCCTATTATTCAGTTTTTTTTTTTATCAACGACTAGGGACATTTGCTTTCTTCCAACTTCCTGCTTTTTGCTGATGATTTCAAGCTGTTTCGTCAAATATCATCTGATGAGGATGTTATTTTATTGCAGAATCATCTGACCAGTCTTTGAATGGTGTAGAATCAACAACATGTCACTGAACACCGACAAAAGTTATTTCATGAGATTCAGCCGTTTAAGGACAGTGCTTCCTGTCGAATACACGATAAAGGGGTCTATCTGTTGTGAAGGCTTGGTGTATACTTGGATACCAGGCTTATGTTTACAGTTCCCATTGAGAATGTGTTATCTAGAGCTATCAGGATGCTAGGTTTTGTCAAGAGAACCAGTAGGGACTTCAAAAATTTATTTGCTCTAAAAACATTGTATATATCACTTGTTAGATCGATATTGGAGTTCTCTAACATAGTTTGGTGCCGGTATTATCAAGTTCATATTAATAGGCTTGAGAATGTGCAACTTAAATTTATAAAATATGCAAAATACAAACTTCTACTCAATGGAATAGATCTTAACGGGACCCAGACTGTCTTACTTAGATTTAGCTCCCCTTGCCCGTAGAAGGGTTTTCTATGACATAAGTTTTGCTTTTAATGTTCTTGACGATGTTATTAAGATTCCTGAATGTCTTGAACCCTTTCATATTCATGTACCTTTTTACCCTACACGTAACCAAACTCTTTTACATATACGTAATTGCCGCACTTGGTACTTATCGTATAGTTCCGTTAATCGAATTTCTGCTAGTGTTAACGAGTGTTGGGTGGAATTGAACTATTTTGATGTGCCTCAGAGCAGGTTTAAAATAAGCGCTAAAAAGACAATTTTAAGCTAGTTATTGTTAAATTTGTAAATGTTGATACGTTGAAATAAATAAATCCGAAATCTGCCGCATGAATGACCCTATGTCAAAATTGTATAGAACAGGACGCTATGATATAAAGATCAGTACTCTGTCGGTACACCACGCGTAGACACACATAAAAGATTGTCAGTTTAGATGTAAGGATGAAACTTTGTGTTAAATTCAATGTCGGTAGAATTTAAAAAAATATCTATCTTTTCCCGTACATCTCCCTGAAAATGCTTCACGTTATACTTCATTACAAAATGGCCCTTGCACAAAAATATATTTATTAAATAAAAATATAATCAGATAGAACATTATAGTATAGAAACAACTTAATAAGTATAGGCTAAGACATACCTTGGCATCATCCCCAACAACGATATTCTTTAGTTCCACAATTTTATCATTAATACTAGTCCTATACTTCCTTTCTATTGCATTATGAGCGCTTCTTTTAACTTCTTTCACTTTTGGTTCTTTTCCCGGTGGTATTCTGTTTATTGCTACCTGTAAATAAATCATATGTTCTAAGTGATGTATCAAATTGGTCTTAGATATTTTTCTTTAAAAAAACAAAAAGGATCGTAATAAGGGCTACCTTGCTATCAACACAGCACTGAAAGTGCATAGGACGTTCATTGTTTAATTAAAAGATAAGTTTAAAGTCAAAACCACATTGTCTAGGTGCATTTCAATAAATACTTATTTACTATACAAAAGCATAGTGATAAGTATTTTGTCATACGTTTGCTGGTGAATTTGATTAATAAATTAATTTATTCATATTAGTGTAGTTTCCAGATCGATTTTTTAGTGTTAGTAGTTTCATTTTTGCGCGTTTTGACTCTCAGGCAGAGGTTATAGCTAATCGTAAATTAACATCGTATATAGTTTTTTAATAATAAGGTGGTTGAATTTCAAAGATGCACACAGAACACGTAAGCAACAGTATTTAGGAAAGTTTAGAGCACCGTTTAATCTGTAATTTCTTACCTTATGCTCCGGATCAAGCATTACAGGTATTCCAGTCGTAGTTAGAATTTGCGGAGCACTTAGCAAAGTATGTAAAGATGTTGTGGGATTAGCAGTTGTATACATAACAGTTGAGGTGGGTACAATATTCTCTGCACTGATTAACTTAGCCTAAAAAAAGTTACCTCTTAGATAAGGTAGTCTAGTAAAGTAACGAAAGATTATTAAAACAGAAAATTATTTGTTTTTTTATCAGTAATAAGATAAACTGCGATTTAGCAATCAGTAAATTACACACGTTCTGTTCTATTTCAGTTAATATGTTCAACGGGTCCGAAATGTATATGGAATTGCCCTAAATAGGCCAGTCAGTGGGGTGTTTTGCCCTACAAAAGGTGGTGTAGTAGACCTTGGGGTGCGACCGCTCTAGCCGCCATATTGGATGGAAGGTACAGCAGCGAAAAATTAAACATATTTTCCAAAAGAATAGAAAAACTCCCCAATTTTGTAATTTTTCCGAAATTCTCGCTATTTTTTACATAGTTATAATCAGCAGCGGCTGGTGAGGTAGTGCCACGGTGCCACGGAGCCATGGCACTACATTATTTTTCTGAAAAAACTATGTTATAACCTTCATATGTCTCATTAAAATATAACGCACAACATAAAAGAAACTAAAAAATAAGGTAGTGCCATTGCATCGTGGCACTACCTCACCAGCCACCGCTGCTTGTAATATTTCCATGATTTCTTAGTTCTACTCATTTCCACACCACCTTGAGCCCCTTGAGGTAGAGTAAATGGCGCGTTTTTTTATGGTGGTATCCCCGAAAGGCCTAATGCACAGCGTCGCGATCTTAAAAGGAAATGATGCATGAGCCTCGCAATTTATTAGCGTTTTCCTTTATTTTTGATGGTCGGGGTCGGTTATCATCATATATATGGGAATACATTGCTTTTCCATTGCTAAGTCTTGGTCATCTTCGTCCTCACTATCGATTTGAACCTCCGGGACATTTTCGCATGACTGACCACTGCAGAAGCCACACACAACGGAACACCTCAATGCTGTGCTACATCCTTTTCTACACCTGCATGAAATGAATTTCAATAAGTTGTCGGGTGCTGCTTGTTTTGTCATGGTGAGTGGAACAAGCCCATTGCTGCCAAGTTTCCAGCCCCAGTCTTCTGGTTTTTTCTCGATTCCATACCATTTCTGGACTTGATGATATGCCCTGAAAGAATGATACCGCGCAGCATCCTTCGTTGGTGGCAAAGAAGCAAGATTGGATTTATTCTTTGTGGTTGATCTAGCAAAACGTTGATAGCGGATTTCTTCTAAGGTGTCTTCTTCCATGTTGCCACCATACAAAGCAACGAGAAAGCGTGCTCCAGCATCTGCGATGTCCTCTGGTGTTGCATCCTGATGTTAGAAGATGCCAATGGTGTCACTGAGTATTGCTGTTTTCTGGAGAAGCAAACAAAACTTCATTTTTCCTTGGTTGAAGATTGACGATGTCGTGTCACAGCCGCTAAAAGAAACAGAATGTTCTCAGCTACTTCTTGATGTTCAGCACTTTTGCCTCTTCCTGGTTTGCGGAGGTAGATGTTTCCTTGAGATTTTGATAATGCTGTCAGCAAAACAAAAAGGTCAACGTCTTTGCCAACTACGAAAACAGCATCAAATTGTGGGCACAAGGAAATCGCTGTTCTGACAATCAACACATCAGCATCTTCTTCCGCCTGGCTCCTGCTCCATTTTTTTTTCTCAGCATTGAAATTAAACGGGCTTTATTGTTTTCGTTGGCTAAAAATAATTCATGGGAAACTTGAACGGGCATTGTTTCATCGAAGAGAGCATCCGCAGACATATGCCTCTTCGATCGACGAAGTCTTTCTGCGGCCTTGGTGTTCCTTTTGCCTCCATCACTCGGATATCCATCAAAAACAACGACTGCATGTGAACCGTAGTGATTTCGTATATATTGAACGTACTTTTCGGAAATGGACGCAAATGAATCATTACGGCCCCATACAACTTTGTGCGAAAGGTATCCTCCATCCAAAACATTGATTTGGTTATCTCCGAATTCCACAACTTCTGGAAGTTGTGTAAAAACTTTGTACAATGAACATTCCTTCGCCTGAAAAAAGCGACAAAGGAAATGGATCAAGCTCGAATTCAAGATAATCTTTCAACTGGTCGTCGGATTTCTTCGCAATGCACATGCTTTGAAACAACATGAGTGGGTTGATGGAAATTGTTGCTTTTCCGACTTGTATGCTGCTGTTGACTGCTGCCAATGGGATGACCTTGTCTTTGCGTTTAAGGGTGATGGACCCGAAATTTTCGAACGTGACAACCATGTTCGTCATCACCTTGATACCATAATCTGTCAACTCCTGTACTGATGGAAAAAAGCGAATTGGTTTCGGGGAAGGGAGGATGCTGAGTAAACCAATTCAAGAGTTTCTTCAAGTCTTCGTTGTCCCGACTTATACGTGAAGTCCTGGTATCGACGTGTTGCTCGGACGAGTTTAGATGAACGTCGCAATATTTCTCAATGGCATCGCAAACGTTATGCAAATATATCATTCCCAAAGTCCAGAAAGCAAGTACGCTGTCACTTATTCCACGACCACGAGTGAGGCCCCCTCAGCTATGCATCATCCGCATCAAACTTTGTTCGATGGTCATATCAGACCAAACCCCTGACCAAATCTTGTTTGAGCGTCTGATAGTGAAATAGCCCTCCGTTGTAAATTTGTGGTATTCCACCGGATTCATTTTGTTCTCTAACTCCAACATATTTTGCAAATACAGATGAGCAGATTTTGCATAAGGGAAATGCCCCCTTGCATGAAAGTACGGAAGCATTCTTTGAACAGTGTCGAGATGCAGTTGCCAGTTTCCCATTCGCTCAGCTGCAATGAAATGTTTCACTAAAGTAATCATTTGAAAATACTGAACCCATAGTTTGGCTGTGGGGCCATTGTTTTCCAACTTAGTAAGCGCCTCTTTAAATTTAGTTGCAACAACTGAATGCCTCGTTTTCATCGGCTATGAAAATCGTCGATTTATTCAAATGCCCAATCAGTTGGTCCATCACATCACGATCATTGTCTGTAAAATCAAGGGATTCCAGAATCTGGTGTGCCAAGGCAAGATAACACAATATGTGTGCACGAATTGCACGACCGTATGCGTGGCCAGCTAGCATTTTCTCAACACTATTCTCAGCGTAAATAGCAGAGAAAAGTTCTTTCAATCCACTTCCGGCCATTATGTATCCAATGGAGCCCAAGAAAGACATAAGTAGATGAAATCCCCCTAGTATTACGATGACATTTGCAAATTTTGGATTATTAGCGGCGATTTCTTCAGCTTTCGCATAAAGCGGCTGATCGAAGGTGACGAAGCAGGTTTTGTAGTTCGACATCTTACATTTTTCAACATCGAGCAGAAGTGCTGTATGAATTATAGCAAACTGGCTGGGTGGAAAGTTAATGAACGGAAAGTACATTATCTTCGTTTTGGAGATACAGGGTGTTGAAAGTAAAAATGCCTCTTGACTTTTTTCTGGCCGCTGAACGGTTTCCGAGTAACAAAATAAAATTAATTTACCAATTGCCAATTTCGTTATCTGCAAAATATTCTTTGTCCTTTTTGCCTCCGCCCAAATTGTTCCGCCCTTCTCACGATGTCCCATTGTACTTGATACATCGAAAAAATATCGATATCTAACTTTTATTCCAACATTTTCATCGTAATATGAACCGCTGCGGATATATTTTGAAAAATACAGTTTTTTTGTATCTTTAATTCAAGATGGCGGCTCGAGCGGTCCCTCCCCAAGGTCGAAAACTTGGATTTTTCATCAAGACCTAAACCTTAACAACATATTAAAAAATTACTACTACACCACCTTTTGTATGGCAGAGGCCTTTAATGGCCCCCACTGATTGGATTATAAGGTTTATCATCCGAATAATTTCGTAATTGTTAACTAAACACAATTAATGACAGCTTTTTCATGTAAAAGAGCTCTCCAAAAAGTAGGTATGGAAAGCGGATGCGGATATTACCCCAACAATTTGTTCGCAAAAGAATTAATAAAGTGGCTTCGTGCCTTGCACCGCAATTTGCTTTAAAAATCCCACATTCGAGCCGAAAAATGCCTTTAAAGATAGAGTTTTGAGGTTAAATCGGCGTAGAACCACTAATTTAGTGCTTTCGTGAAAGTTATGACATTTCATCACCTTTTATGGTCTTCATGCAAGTTTGTCAAACGTTGCACTTTTTCTTATTAATATAATACAAAATGATTACTTACCGAATCTCACGGAAGATGACTGATTACCCAAGACTGTTCAAACGGAAGATTTAAAAGAACGTGTCACGGCAATCAGACGAATCGTATGAAATACTATTTTTTTCGGGCGCCCTTTAACTCGGCTTTTAGCCAATCGAAGGTAATGCAAATAAGTGCGCTACATTTCATGCACTGCCCTTCGCTCACTTCGCTCGCTCCAGGAGCAAAATGAATAGACACTAACCAAAGTTAATAAAAAATTCTGCTGAATAAAATAATTCACTTTTTTAGTTAATTTAGGTTAGCTTTGGTTCCGAAGCGAGCGGAGGGTAACGCGAAGTGAAATATTCGACCATTGTCAAACACCATGCCAAGATCATGGAAGGAGCTAATTAATTCCTCATCATAAAAATGATGGCAGATTATTATGTGGGGATTCTAACATTTAAAAAATTACAAACCCTTGCATTTTTTACATTGACTCACTTCATCATCATTTCCTGAAGAGCTCTTACCGTTTATAAAGGTTATCGCATCGTGATTAATTGGGTTAAAAGAGAGTGATCTATTTTCTTGTGCGTCCCTCAGGTAGACCTTAGAATTAGTGCAATGCTAGAATTCAATTAAATCACTAGGGACAGATGCAAGCATTTTAAAGAATATTACATTAGTTTCACCATTCTGTTATTGTTGCCTCCATCTTTGTATTGCTTTTAATTAATATGAGTACATTATAAAATTTATTTTATAAAATATATAAATTAATAAATTAAAAAATGTGAGTTACATTAATTGCATTAACATTATCTCACCTGCAATACTACTGGTGCAACCTGATCAGCAGACAAATGACCAATATTCTGAACTATCACTGGACTTTTTGTTGTTTGTTTGGCACTTTGCTTCTTTTTGCTTAATACCGGTTTTTGTTGCTGCACAATAATATGCTGATTCGACTGTAAAGGCAAAGTACTGTATACCACATGGGAAGTGGTTTGAGGGACTGTGGCAGACGATATTAAAACTGTTTGGGGTGGATGAGCATTTCGAACATTAGGAGAGATATTTTTAAGCTGGGATAAAGGCAATACTTGTGGATTTACAACTTGATAGTGAGGGGTAGGTTGTTGTTGTAAATTAGACGTCTGACAATGGGGTGATAACTGAGGTGAAACAGCAAGACTGTAGGGAGAATCACTATGGTAGGCACTATCGTTTGGAGATAGGGTTTGAGGGTCTAAAAAGGTACCATTTTGGATTCCATCTAGATCAAAGTCCATTGGAAGTTCGTCTAGTTGAGAGAGAAGTCCGCCATCTTCAAATAGTTCACCTTTCAAGATTTCTAAAAAATATAAAACAAACAAAATATAGTTTAGTTTTTTATCTTAATTTTCTAATCAGTAACGTCCTAATAACTAATGTAATTAGTAATATACATCAAAATGGTAACTTTTCACATACAGGATATAGCAAAAGAAGAAAGTTTCAAATCTATAAATACAATACTTTGCTAATGCTAATAGGTAAGACCACTAGATTTGTCAATATATTGAGACGGGCATCTCTATCAATTTTGATTGAACCCAACATCTTTGAGGTATAAGGTCCCTAATTTCACTGCACTTTCTTTCGCGTCGAGCAGTGCCTACATCATCAAGTTTATCTGTTTTTGTTTTAAGCAAATCAACACTACAAAAAATTTAAATAGTTGAGAATCAAGGACAATGGGTGGTTTACACTCCCAAATTATAAATAGCTTTCTATCTTGACTCCACAAAATGGTCGTGAAAGCTATTAAGTGATAAAAGCAAGTAAGTGCTAAAAAGCTAAAAGTGTAAAGTGTTCTTATACATTCGCGGTATAGAGAAAGGTTTAAAATGCCTGGGTCTAATTAATGTAATTATAAATTATTTATTAATAAATTACAGTTCTTTTTTTCTAGATGTTTTGAACCAGCCAAAGCCTAATACACCACTTAGCTTAGCGATCTATTAGGGAGACAGCTGCACTTATACCTAATGGAAACTATGGTAACTTCTAAGTTGAATGCTCAATTTGATAATTAAAAGAAATTCTTCTGCTATGACGAACTAAAATGATGAACTGTTCAAGATGAAAGAAGACAGTAACGATGAAAGAAATTCATCAAATAATATACCACCTAATAAACCTAAGGGCATTTGAAAAATACCTTTATTCATTAGATGAATAGCGAAAAAAAAATAGATGCACGGATAAAATATTCAGTGATAAAAACAATTTTCAAGGAGTGACAAGATATTGAAAGCCTATGGCTAATTTAAAAAGCAAATCCAAAACCTACAAACTCTTTGAGTTCAAATGAGTAGCCAGTCCTAGATGTTTTCGTTTGTTATGAAATTTTATTCAACCAAATATTCATGTATTGTAATTGTCAGGAAACTTTAAAAAATAGGAAAGGTAAAAGTACAGTGAGCTTAAAATGCATACATCAAACATTAAGAAAAGCATACAATAACCACTTAAAATAATGCACATAAGCATTACAATAACAACATTGATAAAAGGCTCCTACACAGAACCAAAGTTGAATTAATGTGTAGAACGAGTGTTTAGCTAGTATTGTCTTCAGTCTTTGCTTAAAGAGAACAAAATGTTCAATGTTCCTAATTAGAGACGGTAGTTGATTATTTATTCTCAATGCAGAGAATTCAGGTCCTTCCTGCACCTAGGTCTGTCGACAACCAGGAACATAAAGATTATTAGCTCCTCTCGTTCTGTGAGAGTTTTATCTTGGGCTGTGTGACAGGAATAACCAATGTTTCCCTGTGAGAATGCTCAAGACCAAGAAACGAAAACCATGGATCACACTTTTCACAACATCGGCACGAAACCTGTTTTTGTCTGAATTGTGCAAGTATACTAATGATCAGAAAATCGTTCGACATTGTCGGAGTTACCGCAATGTGTTCAGGAAGATAATTAGGGTTGCAAAGGAGAACTACTATAGGGAGCGTTTAAATGGGTCGGCCAACAGACAGGGGGAGACTGGGTCGATTGCAAACGCTTTTAGGCGGGAAGCACGCCTAGGATTGCGGAATTGTCCAATGGAACCCTAATAGGTTAAGTCACAGAATTAGTATTTGTTCTATTAACGCAAAGATGGTTCTTGTCAAATCATACAGAAGTTTCATGCACACATCTATTAGCTTTAGTGCATAAGCTTTCATATTCATTCGCCCCAATGACAGTCGAGGTGTCAGCAGTGACAAGTGATACCTATATAATATTATTTACAAACAATGGCAGGTCATTTATAAACACAGCAGGTCCCAGAACACCGCCTTATGGAACACCCGTTGCAACACTCATACAGTCCGAGATCATCACTGCACTTTTACACATCAGTATTAACCAATTATATTCTGGTCCCCTTATGCCATAATAATGAAGTTTACTTAAAAGAATCATGTATGTAGTCAGGGCCGAAGAGAGGGCCTTGAAGGCGGTACAAATTATGGGGACCCGATCTTATGGGGGGGCCCCAGGGCAACGTATTGTTTTTTACAAATAAATATAATATAATCATATAAATTACTGTTCTAATTAATGTGGTAAAACAACGCTGATTATGCAGCGTGCAGTGCTTGCGTTGCTAGCATTAAGACTTTTGTACTCTTCCTGTAAACGTAGCCCAAGCAGAATGATCTTTTAATCACCTTTCTAGAATAAAAAATATTTTAAGATCTACCATGGTTCAAGAATGGTTGAGTGCTCTTGGCATATTAGCTATTGAGTCCAGATTGGCTAGAAACATCGACTTTTCGAAAACTATTGAATATTTTGCCTCTGCAAAATGTTGTAAAGCTCCCTTAAAATAATTTGGATGTGTTACAATTAATACGAGTGGTAGTTTGTAGCAGTCGTAGTCCAGTTTTGTAGATTTAATTAGTTTAGTTTGCTTTGTTAAGCTGATTTTAATAAATAACAGAAAAGGGATTTAAAAACGAGCCGTGACTGTTTTTTACCCTGTAAACAGCATGCCGATTTATTCTGAATCTCGAATGATAAAATTTTTTATGTGGAATATAGACAATTAATTCCCTTCATTCCGATTTTTCTAAAATTGAAATTTTATATTGTGATTAAACTCTTTTAACAGGTGGCCGGTCAGCAAATCCCAGAAGAAAATATCCCAGTTAGTTTTAGCCCAGCCAAAATACCCCAAAATAAAAAATACCCAAACAAAAATAACACGCTACAAAAACATCCCAATTACAAAAAATCCCGTACCGAAAAATCCCAACAAAAAAGTCACAAGATAAACAAACAAAACAAATCTTATATCTACCATGGTGTTATTTCTACCATGGTATATTTCCCGCTCTCTACAGTTCGTTTTAAATGACTATTATCGCTATAGTTATATTCATTCAATATTTGGGCTTAATATATGTCATTACTATAATTCGCATCGATACCCTAATAATGTATAGTCTGAAGTACAATAATGCAGTCCCAATATCTGTAGTGCCAGTAACCAGTACGCGTATTAGTTCTTCCTACTATGTGACAGCACGGTCATTGTGCTGAAGCGTAGTAGCAAAACTGAATATCATAGCCATCTTGTGGGGTTTTAAACTATACGCGAATTATGTGTTGAAGTCCAGGAGGAATTTATAAGCATTTGATTATGAATTCATACTGCGCTGCAACACAAGAGGAATTAGATGTCTTCGCGATGCAATCATTTTGCAGCAAGAGCCCTTGTGGTCTAGAGGTCTAGATGGTTAGGTTTCAAATCGGCGGCTTTCCGCGGCCCGGGTTCAAACCCCGTTGCTTTTTTTCAATTTTTTTTAAGGTTTACTTTCTAAACAGTTTTTTTTTATTTTGGGTATGTCGAGTTAGTTTGGGTTAGTTTCCTTTTCTGTTTTTTTTTCTTGATTTTGGGTATGTCTTGGGTTAGTTTGGGTTAGCACCTAGTTAGTTTCCTTTTCTTGAGCCTCCGGAGCGAGCGAAGCTAGCGGAGGGCCATGCGAAAGGTGAAATATTTTGCTTTCCTGTATTTTAACACAAGTTTTGCAGCGCAGTATGAATTCATAATACGCGTATATAAATCCCTACGTGATTTCTGTGCTGGCGCACAGTAGGATTTTTAAACTATCTTGACAAAAATGGTTCATTTAATTCCTCCTGTATTTTAACACATTGGCGTGTTGGAGCGCGGTATGAATTCATAATACGCAACCAGTACACGTCGGTCAAACCTCTAAAGATATTTTAATTTAGTAATAAATACTAAATAATCGTCGTTATATAGATATTAGTGAATAATATTGAAAAATGCCTTTGGAATTTATTATCAATCAGAAAGGAGGTAAAAACCTTAATTTGGAGGGATTTATATACACGTATCAAGCCCCGATGGGGGTTAGTTTGGGTTAGTTGAGTTACATTCACGTAAACTGGTGAAGCCCCGGCAGGGTTTAAGGGCGAAGCCCGAATGGGGTCCAGGGGCAAAACCTTTTCTGATTAGGATATGTATTAGGATATTAGTGTTGTGGGATATTTTTGTAGTAAGATTTTTTTGTAGTGATATTTTTGCCATGGGATTTTTTTGTATGGGATATTTTGGCATGGGATATTAATGATTGGGATATATTGACTGGGATTTTCTGACCGGGATTCCTTTTAACAGTATTAACTCAACTTACTCTTAAAAATGATGTGATTGTATATCAATTCCTATTGTTATATATATAATTAAAATAATAAAAAAAATCTAATGATAATGAAATCTGTTTTTAAATCATATATTTTTGGGGCAATGACGCATAAATTTATTATTTTAAATAGTTTGACCTTGAACCCCAAAAAAATTTACTTTTTTACGCCAACGTCATTGAGGGGACCCGTGATTTTTCTCTATGCCACGGCCCGACACGGCTCTCGACGGCCCTGTATGTAATAGTGTAGAACGCCTTTGCAAAGTCTTAAAATTACAGTTGTTAATTTGATATTTAAACTATTTATTATTTTCAAGTACACTGGCAGGATCATATCAATAGTCGACCGTTTGGAGGTAAAACCGAATTGATTGGTTAGAATTTTAAACAACTCCACGAAATCAACCAATCTTCTCCCAAATGACCTCTCAAAAACCGTAGAAATATCTGATAAGAGTACAATGGGCCTATAATTATCAACTAAGTTCAATGCAAGGCCCGGGGTCCCATTTACTCAGTTTATTTATTAACAACTTCTTGTTTTTTTGCTGATGATTTAAAGCTTTTCCGTCAAATTTCATCTAATGAGGATATTATTTTATTCCAGTTTTGAATGGTACAGGATCAACAACATGTCTCTGACTATTGCTAATGTCAAATGCTCATTACATGGTGTTGTTCTTACTAGTATATCTGTTCTAAGGGATCTTGGTGTATACTTGGATATCAAGCTTATGTTTGTAGCTAACAATAAGAGTGTGATACCTAGAGCTAACAGGATGTTAAGAGAAACACTAGGTACTTTAAAAATGTAATTGTCTTAAAAACATGTATGTATATATCACTTAGATCAATATTGGAGTTTTTTAACATAGTTTGGTTCCAGTATTATCATGTTCATATAAATAGGCTTTAGAATACTCGACTTAAGTTTAAACAATATGCAAAAAATTATCTACTTCTTAGGAATAGATCTTAATGGGGTCTAGACTATGTTTTACCCAGAATTAGCTCTCCTTGCGCTTAATGTTCTTAACAATTTTATTAAAAGTTCTGAGTGTCTTAAAGCTTTTCACATTCATATACATTTTTACCCAATATGTAACCAAACTCTTTTGCATATACCAAACCAAATTGTCATACTTGTTACTTACCGTTAACAGAATTTCTGTCAATGCTAATTAGTGTTGTGAAAAATTTGATTTAAAAAAAAATACTTTGAGCTAGTTCGTTTATGTTATTTTATTTATTTTTTGTTAAACTTGTAAATGTTGATACATTGAAAATGAATAAATAAATAAATTATTCCGCCCTTTTGATATATATGTTCAAAAGGAAACTACGGACACTAATGGATAGCATTAGAATTTGAATCGTGAGCCTTTTCGGGCCACAGTTCCATTGTTGGTTTCACCTGTATTTTATTATTTTAATATTAAATATTTTAAGTTTTTTTTCCTTTTTTCTTTGATGGTATATGACCAATTTTATTGTTGTGCTTAGGGTTTTGTATTGATCTTGGTCTTGACTTGGTATGCTTAGATTGATAGTGTTTCAAAATTTTTCTGTTTTATTCTTTGTAACACCATTTGGAGTCTCCTCTGCAGTGTGGTGATGATAAATAAATAAATAAATCAACAATCAAGTTGCATGGGATCTCATCTCTATACCACAAGATTTATTATTTATTTATTTCCATTGACATATGTTGGAATTGTTAAATACAAAGTTAAAAAAATACATTGCAACAAAAGAATAAAAACTAAAACACTACAACTAAGCAAAATTTGATCAATTAAAAGGGTGTGAAAAAAAATCAGTCAATGAGTAAAATCAGATAGACTTTAGAATTTTAGTTACTTCAATATTGCCCACAGGTGTCAGAAAATTTGTTTGAGCAGTCGAATTTAGTACTGTCAACCAAGTGGGCTACAGAGTCAACAAAGAGGGTACTAAACGGATTAGTGTTCAGGGCCTCACCTCCTGTCACCTTTATACGATCAAAAAAAGCCTCTCTGGGATATACTTTTTTGGATTCAATGTTTGTCTGTGAGTTTATAACTTCCAAGGCACATTTGGTAATATTATTTGAGGAAATGGGAATTGTATTCTTTTTTGCCTGTATTTTAATCTGCTTTTTGTGAGCTACTTAGTAAAAGATTGGGATCATTTGCAGAATTGACCTACCTATTTAAATGTCTCAAGTGTTCAGTTTCTATTGAGCTCATCAGTTTTTTAAAGGATTTACATCGCTACTAAATAGCCTCCTCATTAATGAAGTAAAGCATGTTTTTGATCTTGACAAAAGCCAACTTTAACACAAAGCAATGCATTGTATATTTTAGTGAACAAAATTAAGTAAACACCAGAGGACAGTCTTCCCTACTTCATAATATTTCAAGACAGTCCGCGACACTCGGCTCGTTTAGTGGGGTACGGAATCAAATTTCCTCCGTGAAGCTCAGTGAAGGGAGGACACCACGCAGTTGGAACTCGATGCCAAGCAATGTCAAAGTCAAAGTCAAAAATCTCTGTATTTATAAAGGTACATCATAAAAAAGTGCACTTAAATAAATGACGTCACAAGTGTACTTAAATACTAACCTATAACTTAGAGAAATTACATTTATAACCACTAATCCCTTAAACACTAACAAGGCAAGAGACTCATAACATAAGTGCATTACTTCCTAACCTTGAGATGATGAAAGAAACTCAACAACTATATAGGACCCAACCCAACAACATACCCCAGGAGAGCCCTCCTAAAGCATGATAAGCCTAAGATTTGCTTTAAGTTATTTGGCAGTTTATTAAAATATTTTAAACAAAAGTATGCTGGGCTTCATTCCAAGAGTGGAAGTCTATGCTGTGGAAAGTTGAAACTAAGTGACCTGTTGTCACGGTTATGTTTTGGCATGTTTTTATTAAATAATGATCTATTCATCTGCAAGAACATTACACACTCAAAGCTATGCAGCCCAGTTACACTAAGCAAACCATGTCTCCAGAAAACACCCCTGCAAAACCCCCCAGTACATGCTCAGAATCACATGCAATGCTCTCTTTTCAATTAGAAAAACCCTTTCAACACTAACAGAATTGCTTCAAAAAACAACGTCCCTAACTATGGACTCAAAATTGGCATAGTAGGCAATAAGTACTTAATGTTTTAATATCCAAATTGTTTTTTTATGACTCGCAATAAATAGCAAAACAAGTTTTTCTACAACATATTCAATTTCCATTCTCCAATTAAGATGAAAATCAATATATATACTTAAAAATTTAACCTCATTTGAGAAAGTCACTTCCCTAGACAATTC
Source organism: Pissodes strobi (assembly GCA_016904865.1). Taxonomy (NCBI): domain Eukaryota; kingdom Metazoa; phylum Arthropoda; class Insecta; order Coleoptera; family Curculionidae; genus Pissodes; species Pissodes strobi. The sequence goes on along the minus strand of MU183255.1, from coordinate 49,372 downwards.
AGCATGCTTTGGGTTAGCACAACAAAGGACAATTTCTCTGCATTCAGTATAAGGTTGCTCTCCTCAAACCATCTTCCCACTCAAGCTCTGCTGGCCCAGATCCAAGGCCTCATCGACTGAGGCACTACAGTTACTACATTTGTATCATCAGCATAGTTAACCTTGCTCTCACGGTGGATGAGTAATATGCTGATCTGAGAGAACGAGCAATATCAAAGCGACTATGCTTAAATGAGGCCAAAACTCAACATATTTATTTATTTATAAACGTTCGTAACATTTTAAAGGATTACAGAAAAATTCTTATCCTAAGATTTTCTTACGAACTAAAAATTTAAACCTAGATTTACTAGTATCAAAAACATCAATATGTTCACAATGTTTATTTATGTGCATTGAAATTCTATTTATTGGGCTAAACAACATATTCCATGTACGACAGTTTGGTATATGAAGAAGAGAATGATTACGAGTCGGTCGAGCTGGGACATGAAGGCCAAATAAAGACAAGCATTCAGGGCTTTTAATCAAGCCATTAAGAACATTAAAAGCAAAACAGACATCATAATATTCTCTTCTTTTGCTGAGCTCAGGAATATCAAGGTATATCCTTGGGTATATCATAGTTTGCTCAACATTAAGTAAAATGTACAGTATTTGTATTTACAATATTTAATAAATTTGTATTGTACCATCTCTAGGCGGTTTGCATGTACCTGATGATATGGTGACCAAACAATGTTTGAGAATTCTAACAGTGATCGGACCAAAGAAGTGTACAAAGTTTTGACTGCAAGTATATTCACAAAATCCCCACTACCTCTTTTAATGAATCCAAGCATTCTATTAGCCCTCCCAATGATACTGTCGAAGTGATCCGTAAACGTAAGCTTTGTGTCAAGGAAAACACCAAGATCTTTGACTACAGATACTTCAGAAAGAGTGGTAGTATTGACAATATAATATTCTCCCTTAGAGACCTTACCTCCTGTCAACTAGGCCTGGATTCAACAGTACATTTTCTTGGCATCATCCTGGATGGAGGATTGACTTGGCAATCTCACATTGAGGGCTGCTTACTTTGGGTACTTTCACTCTATAATGACTTACTGTCTCATTAATTGAGGTCACTCTGCGCATAGGCCTAAAATATTTGTGTTGCATTGCAAGTGTATAAGAGTGATCTCATTTGGGTTATAGAGAGTGCTGTAGACTACACTTCAAACAAGTGAAAGTGCTGACCCTACCATGTGCATATATTCTGGTATGCCTAGTACTTGTCAAGGAAAACCTTTCCAGGTTTATGACTCATGCTGATACTCGTCAACACTAAACCAGAAATAACAACTCCTTGGTGACAGCATATCTTTCTAGATCTCAAAATGGGGTGTCCTACTATGGAATCAAATTCTTTAATGCCTTGCCGCTTAATTCATTTAAACTCAAAGTAAAATAATTTTTGATTAAAAATGCTTTCTTTTCATTCGAGGACTGCCTTCGGTCCAGTTTTAATGACCTTCTGTCATCAACATGATGAGTTGTTTTTATGTCATTTACCGTGTTGAAGCTTTAAATGTACCTATTGGGTGTATTGTCACTTTTTAATTTTTTTTTTATTATGTCTTAGCTCCCAGCAGTGTTTTATTTTAAATTGTATTATACTTTTTGATTACCTATTGAATTGACTTGTGTATGGGTATTGTACTTTTTAGCACCAATAAACAAGTAAATAAATAAATAGTTTAACAGCTGAAATTGCACTTTGACAAGTCAATCGTCCTGAATACATTTGAGATTATAATCTCACTCGCTTGCTGAGCGTTTTCTGATGTTTAAGTGCATCTATGCTTAGAATTCAACAAATTGAGGAGTAGATACTATGCCATCTACCGTTCCAAATCACTTAGGTAGTTTGAAAGTATAATGCAAGAGAAACAGTAAATTAAACAATAGCATTTGCTGCTGTTAATAATTAATATACCTATAATACTATAAAAGCATAAAATACTTAAATAATAAAATAGCAAAACACTGAAAACTCTTACCATCTATTTCCACTAGATCCGACATCATACTATAATCCCCTGAAGGGTTAAAATTGCCCCCATTCTCGGCCATTCCGTTAATAAAAAAATCTTATATTTGTGCTATTATTTTCTTAAATATTCTAAACACTTTTTGCGATCACCATACCCATTTCGGCGAATCAAATGTCACTTTGAAAGTCGGATGATGTGTGACGTCACACACGGAGCATGACATAAATAATTAAAAAACGTCAACACTTGCGTATCAGAACAGAGCGCATCTATGGTGCTATCAAAGAGTGCTATGGTGTGATAATTTTATATTGAACCATGGAATTATTTATTTCATTATTATTGCATTAGGTGCTTTTCTTTCACCTACACCAACTGCACTTGGTGTACGTCAGTGTAGCTTTACCAAATAATCGTGCAGCAGCGAAAGAAAAAGCCATCTCACCGTTGTGATCGTAATGTATTATTGCCTTTTTCATGATTTTCTATTGTCTTGGGTATTGGGCAGCAACAGCTTAACAAAATTGTAGGTTAAGTTTTGATTTGTTTACTATTTTTCCGCCAGTTCGCCATTGTCCCACCATCCTGCGCCAACTTACACCAACAAAATAGTCGGTGGAGAAAGTGCTGCACCAAATGGCACTCAGTGCAAGTGCACCGGAGAAAGAAAAAGCGTTGGTGCAAAAGGTGTACTTAGTGCAGATGAAAGAAAAACACCTATTATTTTACATGTGTTCAGTTCACCCTATCCGTGTTGGCAAAATCAAATGTCTCTGTATATCCAAGAATTATTATAAACTAGCATCTTCAGACAGCGGTCTGTTTTGATCTTTTCCGGTGACCTTCGGCGACTGGCCGAATGTGAGCGTCAGCAATAATTAAGTTGTTTCGCATGGCCCTCCGCTCGCTGCGCTCGCTACGGGGCTCAAAAAAAGAAAGCTAACCAAGTGCTAACCAAACCTAACTCAAAGCATACCCAAAATCAAGGAAAAAAACTTCTTACAAACATAACCTAAAAAAGAAATAAAAACATAGCTTGGCACTGACGGGGATCGAACCAGCAACCTTTGCATCACAAACACACTATCCAACCAAAGACAATAATAATATTCTCGTTGTATCCAACCACTGACCTATCAGATATTAGACGGTTACACCAGAGTATAACTGTTATACTCTGGTTACACGGTAATTCTGCCGATTCGGCCAACGTCGGGTGGCGTCGTGAAACCGACCAGAAAAGGTCAAAGCAGATCGATGTCAGAAGACGCTACTGAATTATAATAGTAAATAGTTTTTCTGCTTGCGATATGTATAGCACCTTCACAAGGGAAGGGAGATGACTCGCGTCTACCGACCGCAAATTTTCAGCCCTCGGACCTGCGCACTTGGCAGCAGCCCGGTGTCATTCTAATATTCGTAATATTTCACTTCACGCGTGACGCGTGTCCCTCCGCTTGCTTCGCTCGCTCCGGAGGCGCAACCAAATAAAGCTAACCCAATCTAAGCCAAGGCAATGCTAAAAAGCGAGAAAAATGACTAAAAAAATATAAAATAGCACGTAAGCATGCGTGACGGTTCAAAATTGCGGTAGGTAGACGCGAATGGTAGCATGTGGTGCCTTATAAGATCCTTTACACAAATAGAGCACTATATAAAAATCGGCCTCTCCTATTGGTCGATCCGCATGGCCCTCCGCCCGCTTCGCTCGCTACGGGGGCTCAAGAAAAGGAAACTAACCAGGTGCTAACCCAAACTAACCCAAGACATACCCAAAGTAAAAAAAAACTGTTTAGAAACATAATTTAAAAAAAAATAATAAAAGAAAGCGACGGGGTTTGAACCAGGCCGTCCAGGTGAAACCCAACGATCTAAACCTATACACCACGAGATCTCTTGACAGAAAATGATTGCATCATGAAGACATATTGTAATACGAGATGGATCGACCATAGGAGAGGTCGATTTTTACATAGTGCACTATTTGTGTAAAGGATCTTAAAATGCGCATGTGGCATATATTTTATTCCTTAGGATCCCAACGATCACCTGACGGATCCTGGGGTTACGCGGGAATCATCATCATAAACACATTTCTGACAAATATATCCCTTTGAGACGGTCTAGAGCTTAGACAAGGGAAAAAAAGTAGTAATGAGTTGTTTTCGGTCATATATCTAATATATGTTTTCTATGCAAGAGTCTAGGTGCACCGTTTGCGAAAATTCGCGCATGTGTATCATATGATTTCTATGAAATGATCACTATTATTTCACTCCACGCATGATACTTCACTCGCTCGTTTTTTTTTTCTTAAATTTGGGCATGCCTTGAGTTAGTTTGGGTCTTTGACAAGGGAAGAGAGTGGACTGGTAAAACCGGCAGCTATTCTGTTACGAGTTGGCTCCACGATTTGACAAGCGTCAAGCGTCATCAAAAGGCTTCACGCATTCTCGAGCAGTGGCGTTTCATGAATATTTTATTATAACCCCAGCAAGCATATGCCTTATTAGGTACATTCTCGTCACTAAATTATATCTGTTATTTTATACTCCATAATACTTCTATTACTGGCTTAAATCACAAAATGCAATGATTGAAATATAACAAATATATTTACTTAAAAGATCAAAACAATGTACGCCACTGCGCGACCGGCCATTTTCAAGGGTAATTATGTGATTCTTATTAGCAATCATGACTGAAAATGTTAACAAAGCTAATATAAAATTACAAAGAAAGGCAGCCTGAAGTATTATAGTCGTAATCATATTTTGAAATAATCTATATCTCAGCTCACACAAAGAAAATAAATAATAAATATTAGCGTCAGCAAGAACTAGGTGTAGAATATATTTACCTGTGAAAAGTAATTCCAGGCTCTTTTCGGTCATTGCGAATTTTACAGCCATAAGAACAACAAAACACTATATTGTTATGGACAAATTGAAGTATTTTGAGAGTTTTTCACAACAAAAATCACCAAAATACACGGAGGTGCCGCTTTGAATGTCTGGCTCCTATTAATGGCGTCCGTTTGATTTTTGATCACACGTACTGCGCGCAGCCGTAAAGCCAGATTATCTGTCCACTCCCTTCCCTTGTCGAAGGTTTGGGTTAATTTGGTTTGGTTGCTTCCCAGAGCGAACGGAGGGCATTGCATGAAGTGAAAAAATATGCAAAATACAAATGTAACCGTAAACATTGTGATGCGCGCGCAGCCCAGCAATCGTCTAGCGGTAGGACTCGTTACTCGTTAGGATCCTCAAGAATTGCGATGTGCGGTATACCCGGTGCCCAGTGCTGCCAGTTGCCAGGTGAAAAAAATAAGTGCCCGATCCAGAAAAAGTTTTCAGATTGAACAAAAAATGCCCAGATGGTTACCTTGTTAAAAAGTTCATAAAATAATCACAAATATTTTCATGTTTGCCGTTTGCATATTTCGAAACACAGGACGCCATGAGCATGAAACAAAACTGAAAATAGCGTGCTCTCATTGATCAGGCTTCTTTAGTTCTAGGATTTATGATTTATGTAAGTTTATATTCACATTTGACAAAAATATTTCTAGTGGTCGTTGGTCGTCCTATCGATTCGCGTCTACCTACAGCAATTTTGAGCCTTCACGCATGCGTACGTGCTAATTCATAATATTTTCCAAAATTATTCTTTTTTGATTTTGGGCATTGCCTTGGGTTAGTTTTGTTTGGTTGCGCCCCCAGAGCGAGCGAAGCAAGCGGCGGGCCATGCGTGAAGTGAAATATTAGAACAACACCGGGCTGCTGCCAAATGCGCAGGACCGACTATCGAAAATTGGCTGTAGGTAGATGCGCGTGTACTATCGTACGTCGTACTTCAGATGTCAAACCGCTCGCTAATATGCGATGCGAGAAGTTGTACCAGGCTCCATGCTCAGCGCCTCCTAGAAACTTTTTTTAAAGTTTTATTTACTTTTTAAAATCGCTTTGTTGAAGTTTTCATTTCTATCGTGTGTTCGTACGGAATACAAAACGGTGCCGAACGACTAGGGTCTAGCGCTAGCGGCGGACCGCGGAACCTCCGTCCTCCTTGCTCCCTTACGTTGACTTCAAATCAAGGCATGTTGTAATATAATATGTATTGAATCAACGAGAATCATAATATATTTCTCGATGTATTGAATGCAGTGGAATATATTCGCGGAAACACATGCAAGCTGCTGTATATCCACTATAATACGGCTTTTGTTAAATATATCCTGGTTTTTAGTTAGATAAAGCAAAATATATCGTAGAAAGTGCTGACAAAGTACGGGCACGTATTACAACAAGTATTAATATTTCACTTTTCGCATGGCCCTCCTCTTGCTACAGGGGTTCAAGTAAAGGAAACTAACCAAGTGGTAACCAAAACTAATCCAAGACATACCCAAAATCAAGAAAAAAAACTGTTTAGAAATATAACATATATGAGCAGTTTGGGGGGCGCGTGGTGAGGGTTCGGGGACCGTTTTGATTCCTCGAGGAGGAATCGGACGTCCAGCCGGGGATTTGAACCCCGTGCAAGTACAAGATTTAGGTGTATGTGAGCGTACAGCCGGTGGTGTTCGAACCTTAAAACAAGCCGTGCACGTATAAGTCTGAGCTTCCAGGAGTACATACTCGACATACTGGATGTTCTAAAAATAGTATCTCTGTCCACCAGGGTGTAACCAATCTGGAAGGGTCGCTCCAGCTCTAGCTAAGCCCGGACAGGGGTCTCATTGGTGAATGCCGTCCAGCCATAGACGAGTTCTTTCTTTGTCTGAGCGTCCAGCGAAGCCCACACGTAAAACAGCAGCAGCATAACCTTAAAAAAGGACTTCCGTTTCGTCTTCGGTCGAGAGTGCACGTGTCGGGTATCGGCCATTTTGTTCCAGCTGCATATACATATATGTTAGTTTTGGGAATTCATGGTGAACGTTCAGGGACCGGGTAGTTTTCTCCCCAAATAAGATACGGACGTCCAGCCGGGGGTTTGAGCCCCGTGCATGCATCAGATTTTTATGTTTGTGAACGTCCAGCCGGTGGTGTTCGAACCTTAAAACAAGCCGTGCAAGTACAAGTCTGAGCCCCCAGGAGTACATACTCGACATACTGAGGGCTCTAAAAATAGTATTTCTATCCACCAAGGTGTAACCAATGTAGAAGGGTCGCTCTACCTCTTGCTAAGCCTGGATAGGGGTCTTTACTGGCTGAATTTTCTCACGAAAAAGGCCATCAGAGAGTTTACTACTACTACTATAACCTTAAAAAAATTATAAAAAAAACCGACGGGATTTGAACCCGAGTCGCCGAAGTGAATCCAGACCCCTAGACCATCTGCGGACTTACAAACAACCGGTTGCATCGGGAAGACATGGAAATCAACGTAAGGGAGCAAGGGAGATACCTTAGATTAGGAAAGGGAGACGGAGGTTCCGCGGCCCGGCGCTAGCACTAGAGTCTAATTTCCGAACGTGTATACGGAATATACACCTATTTCTAAAAAACTTTTGGATACCGGGCATGCCTTGGATTAGTTTTGGCATTGTTTATATAAAGACAATGGTTTTGGCTAGTTTATGGTTGGTACGGAATGTATAATAGGGTTGGGCGGTTGTTGGAAAAACCGGTTATGTTTTAACCGGTTATTTTTAGAGCCCTAGTTTTATATAAAACCTTTTTACTGACATCGACTACAGACATTAATTCGTACAGGAACCAAGCTAGATTTGAAAAAAAAATTCTGGTCACTTTTTTATAAATCTGAAAGCATTTTTAATAAAAAAGTAATTGAAATTGTACAATGTATAACAATTTTACCTCCATCCCTCTCAATCAATAAAAAATATTTATAGTTTGGAGAAACACAATACGCTGCCTGCAGGAAAATATGAAAAAATTATAACACAGATATTTGTTTTTTTTATTATCTAAACATAAAAAACACAAACGAAACACAAATTGTTAACTAGAACCTTTGTTTATACTTTGCTAGTCTGCTGCGCCCGACTGAACATTACGTTACTTTGCCCAACCCTAATGTATAAATGCCAGAGACAAGAGGACTTAAATGCACCCGGTAACGATATTTCAGTTACCAGTGCACTTGTGAATGCATGCAGTTTAAAGACCTGCAATTGGCAAGTATATGGCCCTCCACTTGCTCCGGGGCTGAAGAAAAGGAAACTAACTATGTGCTAACCGAAGCCATACCCAAAAAAACCCAAAAAATCAAGAAAAAACTGTTTACTTAAAAAAAAAACCGACGGGATTTGAACCCGGGTCGCCGAAGTGAAGGCCAACCATGCAGACCCTTAGATCATCTGCTGACTTGGACAAAACTGTTTAAATCGCGAAGACATGCATCACCTCACCTAGCTATCCAATCATGCGCCTCTTATTCATAAGTGCACTAGTAAATCTCGCCTCCCGGTATCCGAATATACCCGGATAGATTTATTTACCAATATTTGTCAAAATAGAAGTATCTTATTCTTATGTATCATTAAATATTAAGACATCATGCATTACTGTTCGCTCGCTCCGAAAGCACAGCCTTTAAAAAACTAACCCAAGGCATGCCCAAATTACAGAAAAAACTTTCAAATTACATTCCGTATGCGCGTTTGTCACCTATATAAATTCCGTACTTGAACCAGGGTATTCCCTATATAAACAAAGGTATAACTGTTATACTCTGCTTGAAACTTAATTGGCTTTAATTTGAGTCTGACCAATGAAATTGCGCTGGGTGCCAAATGCATGTACGGAATGTATAAATGCTTGTCGTTTACCTGTCGACAAGAAAACACAATTATCAACCGATATGAGATGCTAATGCTATTCCTATAACATTAATAAGAAATAAGGACTTAGAATATTATAACTTATAACTGGGTACTAATTTTAATTATCATAAATTATTATAATATACATCATCGATCAAGTTGAAATCGGCGCATCGACCCGGTTTACTTGGTCGATGACGATGATATGATTGGCGTTTAAAGATCCTTTACAGGCGTAGCCGACTATATCAAAATCGGCCTCTCCTATTGGTCGATCCATCTCATATTACCATCGTGATTCGCTATGTTTAGGTAGTTGGGTCCCACCTGGACGGCACGGGTTCGAACCCCGTAGCTTTTTTTATTTTATTTTTTTTAAGATTATGTTTCTAAACAGTTTTTTCTTGATTTTGGGTATGTCTTGGGTTAGTTTGAGTTAGCACCTGGTTAGTTTCATTTTCTTGAGCCCCCGAAGTGAGCGGAGGGTCATGCGGATCGACCAATAGGCAATAGGAGAGGCAGATTTTGATATAGTCGGCTACGCCTGTAAAGGATCTTTAAACGCATATGATTGACGTGGATTACAGGATTTACAGGTCAGGTTTATATCTTTGCACAAGAATCCTTATTAAGGGATACATCTACGTACTACTAGATGGCGCCGTACAATACGGTTTCCTGTGACGAAATCTGAGAAGATAAAAGGTATACGACCGCAAAAATTAAAAAAAATAGACACAAGTTATGAGCGGCGCGGCGCACATTTCAGTATTTTTTTTTTCAATATATATTATCAATTATTTTTTCATCCGAATGTTTATAAAGCGAATTTTTTCTCTCAAATATAGCCTTACTGTAAATATTATATATATTATGACGTAAATAACTACATCCTAAAAAATCTTTTTTAATACATGATCGAGTTACCTCTGCCTACTACACTTTTTATCAGATGTTTTAACTTTTAGTAGAATCGAAAAAGTTAATGCGTTTTTATTATCGTTTAGTTAAAGCTTATTATGTCCAAGGGTAGCCTATACGTGAATACTCCTTGGGCTACGGTCTAAGATATGTCAGCAACACTTCTATGGGTAATCCCAATCTACTGGTGGGTCTCCCCTTTTTACGTGCCTCATTGGCAATATGGCAATTCTGAATACTTTTTTTAGGAGTGCCAGTTTAGGAATTAAAAAACTTCCACTTCCGGTCTTCCGTCGTATGTTGTTTTATTTGAGTCATCTAGAAAAAGGTGAACATTTCGTGACATATGTATTGTATTGTGTTGTGTTGTGATCGCCACAAGTTCAGAATCAGGTAATTGCTTTTTTAAAATAAGTACCTTTCAGAGAGAGTTAAAGGCTTTTTGCGGTGGTGGTTCGTAGTAGCTCCAACAGGTGAGGTTACAGCTAAAGCACCCTAGGCAATGTGCCGCAGACCTTCGCGACTATGATTAAGGAGGGCTATTTATAGAAGAGCCCTCCTTAGCTATTACCAGCGAATATTAACTACGACAAGAAGGCCCACTCCATGGCCAGAGAGCGCTACAAAGGAATCGTCGTTTATTTTCTTCGTTGCCTGGTAACGATCGGCGAACTCCGCCGCACACAGGTTGAATTTAAATAAAAGCTGGCCATAAACGATATTTCCGTTTGCGGTATATTTAATCAAATTTATGACGAAATTATTTATAGCACTCTAAAACTCTAGTTGGCTTTGGAAAAAATACAATTGATATCTTCTGAATTGTTTGCAGCACCCTGTCAAACTTACGTTATGGTTTTTTTTTATTATTATCACCAAATAAATATTTTAATAAAGTTTGTATTCAACTGGCTATTTCAAAAATCTGTTAACGTTTTTAATTAGTTATTATTGATAACAATACTCAAGGTGTGTAATAACTAATATTTAAAAGATTTTGATCTTGTGTTAATGATTTCACCATATTTTTGAATACAAATATTTTGACAAAAGACATCAAGAAGAAAATGTTGCTCGAATTTGCCCCATCTTTTAATATTTATTTAAATTTTGGCGTTTTGGATGATTATAGGTTTTGCACAATATTTTTACTGTATATTTCATTTCTATTTTGTAATACAACACAACTAAAAAATAGCGATATTATCTTATATCGAATATTGACTCGACTATAGAATTTACGCGTAAAAATTAATCTGACAAAAGGATGAGCTGGTCTATGGCCGCCACGTCAAAGGTCGCCTGCCAACATGATTGTTTTATTTGTATCATTGCCTGCCGATATTCTGCTAGTTTTCGCGCGGGGAAGGAGACACACCGCTGACATGCCGCCGTGGAGAGTGATCCTTCTTATCATACAGTTTTGCCCAAATACATAATTAAAACATAAAGATTTACTATACTGCTAAAGTGCTAACACTCCGTTGAGATTATGTGTTGGTGTTATACCTAATTATGCAACAACTGAAGCCAGATTATCAGAAAATGGCTCGTCGAAATGAGGATCCCTTATTGGCTAAATTTGTAACGTGCGCAGTTTTCCCTGCTGCTGTCTTGTTTGAGCATTTACGTTTTCTGTTTTTTTGCTTCATATGTTGTACTGAAAGTATTTTCAAATGGTTTTATGTCATTTAAATCACCCTTAACGCAACGCATTATTAAATTGAAATTTTAAAAGCTATATACGGTACGGGTGGGCAATAAATTGAATAATCGATTAAACGCTTAATATTTTAGCAAATAACTGAATAATCGATTAATCGAAATAATCGATTATAGATATTTTCCGAAATATTAATCGATAAGTCGATTAATCGGTAATTTCTTAAAAATGAATCGAATAATCGATTATTGTCGCCCACCCCTAATCCCATAATATTGTAGTAAGTGAAACTGAAGCTGAAAATTTGGTAGACTCATTATTGCTGATGCAAGACTGATGTTATTATAAAAAGAGGTAATAAATACTTTGGCTGAGAATCAGCACATAAAAATGTATAATTTAGTTTTAATTTGTAAATATGGCTTTGAAATTACCTTGGGATAGTCAGAATATAAGCAAGTGTTTTTGAACAACAGCTGCACTGATGCTTCTATATTTTTTACTAGTTTCGTCCCTATTAGATTAATTTTTAAAAATAGCGATAACTCTGAAATACATGTATGGCAAAATTGCAGGCCCTCATCACCGCGTTTCTGTCGTCCGCTTAACATTCATTTTGCTCGTGAGACTCCTGAATTAACCGTTGCAAAAACAAAATTTGGATCATCGAATTAAAAATTTAAAACCCTTTTTTTACAACGAAGGAGCCCTTAATATACAAAATAATTTTTTTAAAACGGTTTAAGAACATGCAAATGATTTTTATACATGAATTTTATCGTTAGTGATAATTGATACACCCTATATATAATATAGATGATGAGCCAAAAATTCAACAATTATTTGTCTAAAACACGATATATTAAACGTGTAATACTTAATAACTTTTATGTCTTATTTCTGGTAAACCTTATTATGGCCAGCTTTCCTAGAAATTCGACCAGTGTGCGCCGGGTCCAAAGGTCACATGCCAGTATCATGCTAGTTTTCGCGCGGGGAAGGAGACATACCGTTGACGTGCCGCCGCGGAGAGTGAATCTTCTTATCGTAGTTAATATTCGCTGCTATTACCACATCTTATTCAATAACCAGCTACTCATCTTGCGGCGGCATCCTTTGATTTGGGAAAGTCAAGTGAACATTTTAGAAGAGGGCCATGAGTTAATATTTTTCTAAATGTCTGGGCATCTGAATAATATACTTTTGACAGTTCGTTCAATTTAAAATACGATGTTTTATCGTCTAAAATCCGTTTGAAAACGATTTTAAATGGAAAAATTGTATAAAAATCCGAAATTTCGGGTCTTTTTAGGGCAATAGCCGTAGCTTGGGACGAATTTGTCGTGGATTTTGAAGCGAATATTCATTTTAAATTCAGTTCGCTTCGTGTCATTACATTGCCTGAAAAATCACGAGACCGTGAAACTGATCCGCTCAGGGCCACTGAACTTGCTCAGGGCACTGCCACGATGCGCAGTGCCCGACACTCCAACTTTCCGATTTCAATAGAGATGAATAGCTGGTTATTGAATAAGCTGTGCTATGACCTTAAGTCAAAACGGTGCAACATTGCCAAACTTAATAATATTACGTAATCATTTTGTGATTAGTTTAACTGCAAATATTTTTCTAAAAAAAACCACTGGACAATATGGGTAAGAAAACAGTGTTTTTCTACGTGTCGAAAAACTGTTATAGGCAGGAATAAAATATTTTATTAAAAAAAAAACACGTTTTATATAGAGACTATATTATTAAGGACAGAGAGCGCGAACACTATGTTTGCGAAAGTTATTTGGTTGGTTCGTTCTTGCGCTTTTTTTTTTAATATATACTTAGATCCAGTATGTAATCTGTGCAACAAAATCCACTTATTGTGCTTTCAGAAATCACCTAAAATATACATAAAAGCCCCTTAGAATGTGTTCTTTTTTAAAATTGAAAAGTGGAACGGTATTTCTACCATCATTGAAAAATCTATAAACATTATTTCAAGCGGTCACTTTTCACGGGGCATCGTGTCGCGTAAGTGAAAACCGACCTTTAATCTTATTTCGGGCGCATTCACCATTACATCAGGAATTAAATAAACTGCATTTTTGGTATTTCTTTTTAACATTTAAGGAAAGGACGATATAATATTCTATTTTTATTGTCAAAAAATTCTTCCATGCACGTTTGTGATATGGGAGCAGTGTTGCCAGACCTACAGTAGATCTACTGTTCTTAACTATAACCTACTGTTCTACTGTTTTCAACATAAAATCTCCTGTTAAAATTATTTATTAAAACATGGGCAAAAATAAAAAAAGCGACCCTAATTCACAGCCACACTGATAATTTTTGGTTAGTTTTTTATCGTTTCCATCTGATGTTGGCAATAAACCTTCGGGGAATTCCCCACTTACGAACGCTCAAAGATCGTATTGCTTTTAATTTTATATTCGCGCTTTGGGAACCCCCTATAATTTATTTTCGTTTGTTTTGGTTTTGTTCGCGTTCGTTTTTGCTTGAATGTAAGTTGCAGTGTTGCCAATTAGCGTGTAATTACACGCTTTGTGTGCGTTTTGATTGCCTTGCGTGCATTTTTCGAACGCTCTCAAAAAGCGTGTATTTTGTGTGTAATTTCACAAAAGGCGTATATTTTGAATGTAATTTTGTAAATTGAAAAACCCTTGTGTTTTTTTACGGCTTTCCAAGCCAAAGCCGAAATACCATTGCCATCTATTGTAATAAAAAATAAATAGGACTAGACGTGCTTTCCTGTTCTGATTTACAAATCCAACGACATCTGTCGGGCTATGACCCACTATACGGCTGTTCAGTTTGTTGAGAGTTTTAGGCTTTGCTTTTATCTATTTTCTATTAGGTAGGTCCCCCTATATATTTTTTTCTATGAGGTAGGTGTTAGCACTGTCAGCACCTAAACTTGATGGGCATGGGGTTCCCCATGGAATTTTGGTGCTATGTTCACTGTGTGCACAGTATTTTTTGTTGTTTGTTCGTTTTTGGTTCTATTCCTTTCGTAGTGCTATGTATTGTGCGGCTCAAATTAGTGTTATTTGTTATTTTATTTTTGTGTTTAATATTAAGAATTTTGGAACTAGATGCTTGTTAACATTTTTGGTAGCCTAAACATGATATAACGAAAAAAGTAATAGATTCTTTTTCCCTTGGAAATAGCGTAATAGAAAATACCTGATTATAATAGATCTATTACTATTGCAATAGGGGTGGCAACACTAGTCACCACGACTGTCACGTGGCAGTTGTGACAGCACAGAATTTCCCTTGTCAAAGCAAAATACAAACCCAAGTGTGACAGCTGACAGCGTGACACCACAAGTCACCTCTGTCTTGTGTTACATTTTTATTTTTTAGTTGAGCCGGGCGCAGATACTTCATTCTTAATCAGCCGCCCGCCTGACAAGCCCTGGAGTTGCGCGTTTGCATCACAAACACATTTCTGACAAACATGTTACGGTCGAGGAAATTGCTGTCAGCGCGTCTCGTGGTGCAGTGGTCAGATTCTGTGCTTGCGAAGGGATGGTCTGCGTTCGATTCCCGTCGGTAACAAGACTTTTTCAATATTTTTAAGGTTATGTTTGTTCCTTATTTTAAATTTGGGTTAGTTCTATTTCGTTGCGCCCCAGAGCGAGCGAAGCGAGATGAGGGCATTGATTGAAGTGAAAAAAAATATTCGCGCGCAAGCCCAGGTTTCGTCAGCCGGATGAATTGTGTAGATGGTTAAGAGTAAAATGTGTGCGAACCGAGCCTGTTGGTTGACCGGAGACAGGGTTGACCTCTAGATTTGGGCCCATTTCTCAAACTCATTCGTCAAAAAAGTTATTCTTTCTTCCTGATTTTTCAAAATATTAAAATATAGGTGGAGACTAAAGTCTAGGTCCCAATGACAACTGGGCGCCCGACAGTATTGCCATTGTAGTGATTTGTTTACTATTTTAGAATGTCTAATATTTCACTTCACGCATGGGACGTAACCTACTAAAACTAACCAAAAATAACCCAAGACTTGCCCAAAATGAAGAAAAAACCTTTTACAAACAAAATCTTTAAAAAATAAAAAGAAAATTCAGGGGAATAGATCCCGGGACCCCCGTATCACAGACATTGCATCTAGCCACTGGACGACCAATGCAGTTGGAAGCAATAATTGATTGCACCGCAAAAGCATGGGTAAACTAGCATTGTTTTACCCATATATGTAACAAGTTCTACATATATGGTTTTACCGATAAAACACTGGCGATGCTGTCGGGCGCCCAATTGCCATTCGGACCTAGACATAGATACGCGCGTCTGCCTATAGCAAATTTTCAACCTTCAGACCTGCCCACTTGGCAGCAGCCCGCTGTGGTCGTTCTAATATTTCACTTCACAACGAGCGGATAGCCATCCGCTCGCTCCGGGGGCGCAACCAAACAAAACTAATGAAAGGCAATGCCCAAAATCAAGAAAAAAAAACTGATAAATATATGAATTAGCACGTACGCATGCGTGAAGGCTCTAAACTACTGTAGGTGGACGGGAATGACATAAATTAGGTGGTGTGTAAAAAGTGTGTATTTGTGAAACCAAGTGCGTGTAAAAGCGTGCAATTTGAACAGCTCATTGTGTAATTTCACAAATTCAGATCGGCAACACTGGAAGTTGTTTGAAACAACTTACAACTTGTTTCTAGTCTGTTCATTGAGTAATCGTTTTTGTGGGTGTTTTAATATTAATAGTTATAACGTGATTTTTTACAGTGAAGAAGATGAGCAGGTACCTACTTAATTTAGGTTTTCTTTTAACGTAGAAATCAGGTTTGATTGTAAATATTTTTAGCTCCGAGGATGCTGATTTATCAGGTGGGGAAGGTCCGTCTAGTAGTAAAGTAAACCCTGTAGATTTTTTTTTAAATTTGTCCAAAAATATTCTTGTTTATAGGTTTAATGTTAGAATAGGGATATGTATGCATACTTACTTAGTGGTTTTTCAATATATTTTGTCCATAATTTATAAAAACGCGTTTAATAAAAAATCCTACTGTTTGGATAGACAAATCTACTGTATTTTATTGCCTTGTCCTACTGTTAAGTAAAATATCCATCTGGCAACACTGTATGGGAGTAATAAAAATGAGCTTTAAAATATAGGGTTTTATTTTACTCCACTTACATCAGCCGAATGCTTTACATATTTGTGCATAGTGCATCAAACCGTAAGAGAACTATCAGTAAAATATTATACAAAAGCAAAAACTGACAAATCAATAAAAACACTTTTTGATATGTTGAGGTCCGGACCTATCTTCTCGTCGTGTTTGTCTTTAAATTAATGGATTGGATATAATATAAATATATTCTCATAGAAACTATTGGAATATAAGGGTAACTGGCAAAAAATCACAAAAGGTGAACATTCTGATCTCTTTTAGGATTAGATTGTTTCCCTCATTGAAGCTTAAAAGCTGGTCAAAGACATTATTATACTATTTCACTTGATAGTTTCAAAACTTAAAATGTAATAAAAATAAAGGTTATTTTTGAAGGATGTTAATATACACATAATTAAAAATATTTACATGATTTAAAATCGGAGCTCCTTCATAGAAATGTTTAACAAGCTTGAAACGGACATTGGACTCGTTCTAGATATAATCCCCCGATCATTGTAAGAGCGTCATATTTCAAAAATTAATAGCAACTAAAATATATTGTTTAAGAAATTGCATAAAAATAAAAATTTTAAACAAACATAATACCTATGCCTATCTATGACTCTGTCAGAGACTCACACAAGAAAATAAATGCCGAGATAATGTCTTTCATGCTTTATGTATTTTTCCAAAAACCATTTGTTTGGTTCGTTTTTGTGTTTTTTCCTTTCCGATTGTATTATTGTATTTATATCCAATTTGTAATTTGTGCAAGAAAATCCACGTCTTGTGCTTGCAGAAATCACCCGAAATATACAGGAAAGTCCCTTAGAATATCTTTGACACAGGTATTTTTCATGTGCATAAGGTTCCAAGGGATGGTGCATTTGAATGATGTTTCCTTAAATGAGTTAAATGAACACAAAAATATGTATTTCTTGAACGTCCAAAGGGAATTAAATATGCATCACATGCTTAGCACATATCACGTTCTCAAATCAATTTTAGCAAAAATTTATATACTTTAGTCTGTGACTCAATATAACATCTTTAATATTTCTTAAACATTGTCTGCTCAGTTCTGCGATAGATACGTTTTTTTTTAAACTAAGAGTAGTTAAATAAGGAAATACCCGTTGCTCTGTCTCTGAATGAATATATACATTATTATTTACATAGAAGTCGACTAGAGCGAGTTACAAGATTCGGTCCAAGCTTGTTATATAAGTAATGTTTGAGTAAATAAAATCTAATTAATGAGGTAGATAGAATTTTGGGAGATATAACTTGCTCCCTCTTAACATAGGTGTAGAAATTGGTTAGTCATGAAGAGATCGGTATAAATTATAACAAACTCTAAAAATACTCGACAACAATAATTATAACAAATAATAATATAATCAGTCTTAACTAAAATGGCAAAAAGTTACATACACGTATGTATCTACCAATCAAAAAGGCGCGTGCTTATTTTATGATTTTTTGTCTGGTAAGTATTGCAGTCAAACAGTGTTTTTCCTATAACTTTAATACATTACTGGAATGTTTTAACATTTAATAGATCTTTTTTAATTAACACACATTTAAAGTGAGAAAAGGCACAAACTTGTTAAAAATACTATTATAAGTTAGTATAACTAGTTCTAACATGAAATATCATTGGTCCTCGATACCGCTGCATCATAGTAAATAACAAAAATATGGTAGAAATTAAAACATTCAACATCAGTCTTATAACAAATAACTTGCTCAAATAGGGAAATCTTTTAAATTACCCACAATCGCGTGTCAAAATTCGGCTTTTTACGAATTATGGATTGTCATAATAGACCTATGTCAATATATAGCTCCCTTATTTCTTGACAAAATAAAACTAAAAGTCACATTTGCGTTTGCAAAAATGTTCTGGTCAACTTAACTTACCCTGTACAATAAGAAAACGTCCATATTTGTTATATTGTTTCCTTTAAATTAAATATAGCTCTTGACTACACGGTGACAATTTGAAAACTTACAATGGCTATATTTTCTGTATTAAGGAAGTTACCAAAAAAACAATTTATACAAAAACGCGGGGGATTAAATATGAGTCTACCCCTAAAGCACTTGAAACTCTTAAATGTCACTAACCCACTTATGATACCTCTTTGGAAATGCTTTTCAGCGATGCCCAAATTAATGAGACTTAGTGCGAAATGTTGGCAGAATTTTGAAAAATTCTGACTGTTGCGCCAAATTTGGCAGGAAAAATTGGAAAAAAATGTAAATTTACATAAGACATTTGGTTTAAAAATTTTAAGAAACTGAATGCGTTGGTAATCAAAAAAGACAACAACCTCAGAAGCATTTTAAAATCTTAAATGGCACTAACCCACTGATGATACCTCTCTGGAAATGCTTTTCAGCGATGCCAAAATTAATAAGACTTAGTGCGAAATGTTAGCAGCATTTTGAAAAGCTCTTGTTGCAGAATTTGACAGGAACAATTAGAAAAAAATGTAAATTTACGTAACAGATTTGGTTTTAAAATTTCAAGAAACTGAATGCGTTGGTAATAAAAAAAGACAACAACTTCAGATGCATTTTAAAATCTTAAATGACACTAACCCACTTATGATACCTCTGTGGAAATGCTTTTCAGCGATGCCAAAATTAATGAAACTCAGTGCGAAATGCTGGCAGAATTTTGAAAAATTCTTGCTGTTGCAGAATTTGGCAGGAACCATTAGAAAAAAAATTTAAATTTAAATCAGAGATTTGGTTTAAAAAATTCAAGAAACTGAATGTGTTGGTAATAAAAAAGACAA
>MU183255.1:0-29981 GCA_016904865.1 Pissodes strobi | reverse complement strand
AACCTAGAGTTCTGAATGAAGATATGCAGCTTGAGTTTATTGGCGGCGTATCCAGGGAATCTATTAGGAAATATTGAAAATATAAAAATTTCACAACATTAAAATTTGCAAGGACTTGGCTATGATGATCCGGACAGAAGAAGCCAGTTTTGTGATACCATAACAGGGAGACTGGAGTGACGTTAATCAACATCTTTTAGCAGAGGGGCATACTTAATATCCCCAAAAAGCCAATGTTTAGGCGGGAATACTGGGTGACAATATCATTGGTCCTTTTTTTTTATTGAAGGAAATTTAACCGGCCATGTTTATGCTGAAATCATCAATCAAACTATAGAGCCCTCGATTCATCCAAAGAGACTTACAAGGCAGTCTAAATTTGAGCGAAGATTTCCTACAAATAGATGTTCAGGAAGATGGTGCACTTCCACACTATGCAGTTGTGGCGAAAGAGTGTTTGGACTAAAATTATCTAAAGCAGTGGATTGGCAGAAGAGGTACAATTGAATGGAAGCCAAGATTGCCTGACCCTACTCCTATGGACTTTTTTTAGGGGGTTAAGTGACTTAAAAGGCAGTATAAATTTGAGCGAAGATTTCCTACAAATAGATGTTCAGGAAGATGGTGCACTTTGACACTATGCTGTTGTGGCGAAAGAGTGTTTGGACCAAAATAATCTAAAGCAGTGGACTGGCAGAAGAGGTACAATTGAATGGAAGCCAAGATTACCTGACCTTACTCCAAGTGTGACAAGTTGGGTAGTGCCAATTAAAATCTTAAAGTGGATGGTATGGTGATCTACAATATACTTCATTTTACTCCCCGCATTCTTCTAGAAATTATGCTTTTTTTGTTTTTTGATACCTTCTTTAGTGTAGAAAATATATCCATTGTAAGTTTTCAAATTGTCACCCTGGATGTTTGACTTAATGGCAAGGCTCAAGACTGGTTTGGTTAGTGAAGTCAATATATTTTTTATCACGTCATTATTTCTGTAAAGGCCAGTAAGGTCAGTATTTTTAGCTTGTAATTAGTATTTCAATCTATCTATTGCGTCTGAAGGAAGGTAAACTTGGAACAGTTACATAGTCATCTTACAACAGCAACTTACAACTTAATTTAAATAATTATAGACAAACTTGTAGGTACTGTAAGAATGTACTAATTTAATAGAAATTGTGCTGTTTCAATTATAATAGTACTGATTTTTAGTAAAATGAAATGAATACCTGCCATCAAGTTATATCCATATAAGAATTTTGCTTGTTACTGTATTTAGATAAATGCCTGCTTCCGAAAAGACTCGAATTGCCATATGATAAATAAGTTATCCAAACTATCCCAAACCAAATTCCAAATTTCGACAGAAACTATAGGAAGAAAAAGGTTGTCATCTTCTCAGATTGCCAAGCAGCCATCAAAGCGCTGAGCTCATCAACAATAAGCTCCAGAATGGTATGGGATAGCCTAAATAGGCTAAACCAACTAGGCAAGAATAACAAACTATCCCTTCAATGGATCCCAGGACACGCTGGGATAGAAGGCAACGAAATAGCAGACCAATTGGCAAAAGTAGGAGCACAAACTCCGCTTTTAGGATCGGAACCTTTCTATGGCATTGGGATGAACACCTACAAGGAAGAATTCAGGAAAAAAAGTGAACCAAATGGATCAATCTATGGGAACGCCTTCCAGGGTTAAGGCAATCAAATATGTTTCTAGGGCCTCGTTATCCATAACACTGAGTAAGAACAATCTCCGCATCCTCAACGGCTTTCTTACGGGCCACTGCCGACTGAGGAGGCATCTGGAAAAAATAAAAATTGAAAACGAGTACGGTTGCCGGTTCTGGGAGGAGGGGGAGGAAACCCCGGAACACCTTCTCACGGAGTGCGAGGCGGTCGCGTACAGGCGAATGGTCTGCTTTGGGTGCTTCATCGTCGAACAGGAGGAACTTCCATGCATAGAACCACCCAGACTACTTGCTTTTATCAAAGCACTGAAGCTGGATAAGGTACTCTGATTGAGAATCACATCAACAGAAGCAACAAGGAAAATGAGACACGATACTAATACCCACCAAGATCATTCATTCATTCAAGTTGTCCAAAAGTGGCGTCATTTAATAAAATATTTGGAAACATTAATTTTTTCCAATTTTTTGAAAATGTTTAAATTACTAAAATCATATTTTAATAAAGAAATATCATTAACCATATAGGATACTTCAAACATATGTAATTATTGGAGTAAAACTTCAGCTGGAGATTAAGCTGGTGAACGTGTTACAAAATCTGTGATACGGCGAACGGTAACGAAAGTAGACAGGGAGATAGGACAGGCGAATTTTGATACCGGGCCGTACACAATTAAAGTTATTTTTGTCTCTTTCACGTCATCCGCGCCAAACTCGCCTATCTTTCCTTGACAAAAAGCGCATGCTCTACCATTCGTGTCAGCGAATTTACATAAATTAAAAATATTATTCTGTTTTGTGCGGATGAAGTGTTACTTTTGGTATGTGGTCCACATTATTAAAATGAAGAGTTAGAGAAATAGATCTTCTTGGACGATTTTCTGACTTTTAAGTAAAAAATACGTGATTTTCTTGCAAGCATTTTCCTGAACGATTCTTAAATAACCTGGACGTTAAAGTTAATCTTAGTTTGTGTTGCTGCAACTACCATTTTCATGATTTGTTAATTACAAAAAGATAGCTTGTCAAATTCTGAAAAAAAAATAGGGAACGATATTCTATGTTTTCTTGGCCAGAGAGATCTCTCGACATAAAGCGTATAGAGTTTTGGTGTAGATATCTAAGACATTTCGCAATTAGGAAATGCCACTAAAGAAGCTTATACATACCTAGAAAATGCTTTAAAATGCTGCTAAAGAGTGTAATAAAAGAGTTAAAAATGTTTTGAAGATATACCGAAATTGTGGGAACACACATTGTGTATTTAGAAATCAGAAGATCGTCCAAGGAAGTCTATTTCTCTAACTCTTCTTTTTAATAATCGGCTAAAACACGTATACTTATTAGAAAATATGATTTCAGTAATTTAAATACAGTTTACAAGGGCTCTTCAAAAAGTGTAAAAAATTAAAAGTTTCCAGATATCGAGAGATCTCATTAGCATTCATCATGTGGAAATGAAACCCAGTAAAAACCCATATTTTTAAAAAGTATATTTCGATATTTTAATAAATAAAGCCGCTTCTGGACATTTTTTTAAAGAAAATATCGAATTTCGGAACCGGAGGATTTTGCTTTTGAAACTTTTTTTTAAGTACAATAACAAACAAAATCCCTATATACGTATTGAACTTTATGGCGGGCACGTTAATAAGCAAAATGCAAAGAGGCGTAAGATTGGCTCGCGATATTAAGTCTAGTTTCGTTAGTCAGTAAAGTCAGTAATCCGGACTTACTAACCGATATTCAGCCCTGCATTAGGCGACAAGCAATATTTAAAAAAAAGTGTTATTTTTTTAGATTGAAAATTGTTAATAAAGATGTAAGAAAGCTATAAAGAAGATATGTGTACGAAGAAACAAAAATTGTAATAACTTTATAACTGGCAACATCAAATAAACTACTTATGTAAAGTCTAACTGAGAAAACTAACTATTAACTGGCATAGCAAAATTGCACTATCTATTACTGCTGGCAACGATAACAAAATAATATGTTTGATTATGTATAATAATAAATATGTTACAAAACCTGTATCCAAACCAGAAGATGGGCTGGGTAGGATCTTATGTATGTTATAGTAAAAATAGTTAAATTGGTTTCTACCGTTTCCAAAAACATACTGATATTTACTAGTCATTAGCAGAAAACTGTTTGTTTGATTCGATATATGAGCATTTGTGAGCAAATCCATGCCAAAGTCTTTTTCTAGGGCTCTCGCCGAAAACGTACAAAAGTGCCATTAAACTGTCACACATCTTACCTAACATCGATTGAATAATTTTCATACTTACAAATTTTCCTACGCATCACGTCATTTAACCCCAATTATTCATTACCAACTAAATTTCTAATTCTAAGCCCAAAACCATATTTCACCATTTCAATATATTCAATATTTAGTAATCACATTGATATTAAATTGTACAGTTTAGCACAAGGTGGAACGTATAATATACATTTTTATTAAAAATCAACATTAATTTCCCGGGAAACCTATAATTTTCACAGGACAGTTAAAGTTGATTCCAATACGTTTGTCCCACCGTGCGAACAGCATATACAGGCTTAAAGCCCCTCAGCAATATTTTATCTTAAAATACATTATTAAAGTGGAGATAGTGTCAAAATACTGGGACTAATTTATTAAAGCTTCGAACAACTTTTATTAAATAAAGTTGGATATTTTTTCAGATCAAGAATTTCCAAAGTATATAAATAAATATACAAACCTATTCAAGAAATCTCACATAATCGTTCCATAATATTAAATGTAAAAATCTTTGCAGAATGTTAAAAAGAGGAATAATTAGGATGAGGCAAGTCTGATACTTTGGATAATTTTCAAGCCTAGTAATAAACGGCGCAAAGTTATTTGGAATTATCATGGAAAAACAACTCTAAAGTAATAGTTATATACATACCAAGGGAGGAAAGTGCCTATTTTCCTCCCGCGGACATGGACAGTTTGTTGCTTGACGCGAAATGGAGGGTATTAAAATCCGAGGGACGAAAATACACTTTACTCCATATGAATGTATATCATTTTTTCTACTACCTTTGTGGCTCACTTTTAAGAATTATCTTTTATTTTTTTCTATAATTAAATTATTGTGGTTTTGAATTCTTGAATTAATGCCTGGATTTCACAACAATCAGAACCTGTCAAAATATATCATTTCAAATTACACATTAAAGAGAATGGCTTCCAATATAGTGATTGATATTTTTAAACCGATTTTCTTTATTTAAATAAAAATTATCAAAGAAAAATGGACTCTGGAACTAAGGATAGGAGTCCGCAAGATATTTTAGAACCTACTAAGTTGGATTTATTAAATCTTTGGTCAATTAAATCTCGTGAAAGATGTACAGGGTAGGTCGAATTCGAGTCTATGTATGGGGAACTTGAAAACTGTATGAGATACAGTGTCGGTCAAATTAGGGCAAAATTGCGCAATTAGGTGCCTAACAATATGCCGTTTAGAAAGTTTTAAAATTACGAGTATTTCCGCAGATATCCGAAGTAAACCGAAATATTGAAAAACCGTTTTATTTTTTTTCCTGAGCTTATTTCAAAACGAATTTAATATTGACTTGCACTTTGGCATTGTCACTTACCGCTCTATTCAATGGTGGTATGAAGTTTGGAATCCGACGTTTCATGAGGTTATCATCAACTTCCTTTTTTTAAATACGAACTTTATTTTTTTTATCGTTTTTCAGATGCTGCTGAATATGTGTTTGTTTATTATCTCTCTTTTTAAATTTTATTATTATTTTTAATTTACTTATTTTGCTTTGGCATAATTTTAAATATTTTCAGTTACTTTTCAAATTTTTATATTCTCTAAAAATATTTTAATTTGTTTTTTATGTTAAGTGGAGAATTGGAGTTTTTATTTTTAATTAAAAAAAAATAATAAAATTAAATAAACAGGTTTGTTTATTACTATTCCAAAGCAAATTGAGCAACTAAAATAAAATAAATAAAAATTTAAAAAAAGAATAAAAAATAAAAAACACATATTCATATTAATAACGCCAATGTCGTCTCAAAAGCGATAAAAAAATTAAAGTTCGTATTTAAAAAAAGAAAGTTGATGATGACTCCTTGAAGACAAAACATCGGATTCCAAACTGGAAACCACTATTGACTACACCGAAAAAGTGACAATGCAAAAGTCCAATTCAAATTGAAATCTGTTTTTAAATAAGCTCAGGAAAAAAAATAACCATTTTTCAATATTTCGGTTTTTCCGGATATCTTCGGAAATTTAAAACGGCATATTGTTAGGCACCTAAATGCGCAATTTTGCCTTACTTTGACCGACCCTGTATCTGTTAACGATTTTCAAGTTCTCCATGCATAGACTCGAATTCGAGCCACCATGTAGAGGGTCTTTTATCATATTTAGTCTTTATTTTTGAAGATAGAAAAAAAGTTTTACACAAAAATTGTAGGTTTTATCTTTTGAAATTATCAGGAAAAAAATATTGCATTAAAAAATGGAAAAATATAGGCCACTTATAAGGGCTCTAGGAGCCACGTAAATATAATCATAGACTCTGTACAGTGCAAGTAATTTGAAATTATTTAATTTCACAATTTCCATTTAAAATTGAAACTTTCTTAAAGCCAGCAAATGCAGAACACTATGTGTATAGGATATAGTTTACGGCGAACGTCTGCTACATTGCTTGTAAATGCAAGAGGTGAACTCCTAACTTTAAAACAGCACGGAGGATGCAACCCATCAACTGTAGCTGAAGGCTACATTGCTAATTCAATCTCCAGAAAATGTGAAGTTGCAAGCAAAATTATTTCTGGAAATAAAACTGTTCTTGCAAATAATATGGAATTGGTTGCTCCTAGCACATCTTGGATTTGGTTTTCAGATCATATTGGCGTTATTAATATGAATATGTATTTTTAATTCCTTTTTATTCTTTTTTTTATTTTTTTTTAATTGCATATTTTGTTTTGGCGTAATTTTAAATACTTTGTTACGTTTGAAATTTTTATAATCTATAAAAATATTTTTTTTTTGTTAGGTGGAAAATTGGAGTTCATTTTTAATAAAAAATTAAAAATAGTAAAATGAAATAAACAGGTTTTTCTATTTTTTACCCCAAAGCAAAATAAATAATAAAAAAAATAAAAATATAAATTGAAAAAATAAACAAAAACACTTTTCATATTAATAACGCCAATATCATCTGAAAAATGATAAAAAAAAATTAAAGAAAGTTGATTGAAGACCAAATGTCGGATCTCAAACTGGATACCACCATTGGATAGAGCGAAGAAAGTAGCAATGCAAAAGTGCAATTCAGTTTTAAATACGTTTTTAAATAAACAAATTTTTCAATATTTCGGTTTCTCCGGAAATACTCGGAGTTTTAAAACTTTCTAAACGGAATATTGTTACACACTGTATCCCTTACCGTTTTTGAGTTGATCATACATAGACTCGAATTCGAGCCACCCTGTACAATAATTTTTAATGGTTGTAAATACGTATTTTCAAGATTTTCTTATTTATGTTTCAAGTTTCAATGGTACTAGTTTTGGAAGTCGTTTTTAATTTAAATAAAAATCTACTTAAAAACTTGTTAGAAGAAAAAATAGAAACTGCAATTAATTTGGAAAAAAAAACAAAAAACTGAGCGAGTCTGCTAGTATTCGAGACACTGATGTGTAAACATATCCTTTATCGACATCATCGACATGAAAATCTAATGCCACCTTAGGCCGCGTGACGCCTGAATATAGGCAACTACTTATTTGGAATTGGTTGCCTATATTCTGGCGTTAGAAAGACCACGTTTTACAAGGAAGCGCTAAAGTAGACTGCGCATGGTTATGTCACATCCGCTTGCAATTTCCGTTCCATTTGCCGAGATTTACCCTCATACCGCCGCGTAAGATGTTTAACACATCAAAAATTCATTAATTGGTATGCTCGGAAAAGGATCGTTTTCTACCTTCATTCAGGGTTCGAAAACGTCATTTTCTAAGCGGCTAGTAGAACATTTTTAAAATTGGACAATATATTTATCTTTGGAAATTCCATTTTGACAACTATCTCTCTTTAAATTTGATTTCTGTATAATCGAAAACTATTTACATCTTTTGAAGATCAACAAAAATAAACACCGGTTCATAACATCCCCATATTCTAATCTTAAAAATCCTAAATCTCGTCACAGTATGCAGACCTTATCCCTTTTGCTTCCCTCATTTTATTTAAATTCATCAGTCTCATAAAATAAAAAATCATAGTATATCTATCAGTCTTATGAGTTGCAGTTTCCATAAGAGGAACTATTGTAGCAAACTTGGTGAGCATTGGTCCTCATACAGTGCGAATAACTATAAACTACAACAAACAGGCACTCAGTTACGTTTTAAAACCTTAAGTCTATAAACCTAAAATAAAAACATTCCTAAAGCTAGCAGTGAGTACGGGTTGTCAACCACAGACTTTTTATATTGCACGGTTGATTTAATATGGTTCCTATGTTGATTTGATTATTTAATGTCGATGACACTGGATTGGTTGGAAGTTTATCTAAACACTTTAATCTGCATCTCCTTCTACTCGCATTTCTCTCCTCATATCCTCCTTGAGAATGTCAATCAACATTTCTTCTTTTTTCATTATGGCAGATACTTGATTCATTGGAGGCATAATTACACGGGACTCGATGACCTCGTGTTTCCTATTCACAGAAAGGTCTTCGACTTGATCTTCATCGTCTTCACGGTCTCTTTCAGAGCTGCCATTCGTCTGATCGCTGTGGTGATGGTCACTCCCTGGTGCTGGCGAAGGCGTAAGACTACTATGCCTCATGTATTTGAGCATTGTGGGGCTTGGACTCGGACTACGGGCTTGTAAATTGTTGGGGCTTGTCGAGTGGCCAGAAGCCACTGCATGCGCTGCAGCGGCGGCTGCCATAGCAGCTAAGGCCTCTCTCTCGTCACCTCCTCTGTCTAAAGCATGTTGCAGGAAGGTGTTGGCTTCTAGAAGAGCTGTGTTATTGTTCATAGTTTCGTCACCCTCAGAGAGATGCCCTCCATATGGCGATCCTGTGCTATAAGGAAAGCAT
The DNA here is from genome assembly GCA_016904865.1 of Pissodes strobi. Lineage (NCBI taxonomy): Eukaryota > Metazoa > Arthropoda > Insecta > Coleoptera > Curculionidae > Pissodes > Pissodes strobi. Next base: position 21,172 of record MU183255.1, on the reverse strand, counting down.
GCAGAACTACCATTGGTTCCTCTCTTAAACGGCCTACTCGTGGTTATTCCTAATTTTTTCACTTTGTCATAAAGAGTTCTCGATGGAACACCGTATTTCCTCGCAGCTTGCAAAGCGGACATTCCGTTTCTGACTGCTTCAATAGCTGACATAATATCGTTCCTCGTATATTGCTTATACCTTTTCCATTCAGGTTTCTGGGAAGGTACGTAAGTGGCGATACCGGATGTTACCCCAGTACGAATATCGTGATTAAAAGATTGAGGGGAGGAGGAGGGAATTGCTAGTTTGGATTTCTCTTCTTCGTCATTTAGCCGTTCGGTGAAGTCCGTATATGGTGATTGGGCGTCTTCAGAAGGCTCGTTCTTCATGTGCTGTAACAAAAGGATAATATTGTAACCATGAATTCAGAAAATACTACCTATACTAAGTTATATATTATAGCCAAAATAATTACTTACTTTAACTAATCTCTCTTCACTTGCGGACATTTCAACACCTTCCGGATGGCATACCAAACTAACTGGCTGTGCTGATTCTACCTGTCCTTGCCCGAGCACCGTTCTTAGAATTGGCGTGTCCCGTTGCATAAGCAGGCTGCTCAATTTTTTTCTTTTTAGAGGTGACATGTCCGAACTTACTGCTTCGTATGCACTACTTAACATGGCAGCGGCAGCTGTTGCAGCTGCATGTGGATGAGTTTGGATTGGAACCTTAAAGAAATATCTATAAATTCTTCAGATCATTAAATATTTACCTATATAATTTGAAGGTGTTTCAAAAACTTTAAGAGGACACTGTTGGCCAAATTGAGGTAGTCCATTTTTTAATTTATTCAACGGCTTTAACAAATTTTGGCTACGATGTGTGCATACAACATTTCTTAAGTCAATTTTATTTAAAGTTTAAACATTTTGTATAGAGTGGACCAAAATATATTTGTTTTTTTTTTTACTTAAGTAAAGTTTTTGAGCATGTCAGCTGGAAATTAACAAAAAGAGCCCACGATGTAGTGCAACGAACAATAGATTGTAGAATACAATTTTATTCAAATCTGAAAGTATGAAAGTGCCTTTTTTAAAGAGAAATCTGCATGGCTACTTACTGAAGCCGTGTGGGGCGGCAATGGCATTCCAGGCACCGCCCATATGGGTAAGTTCATCCGAGGATTGTGTTCTTGAGGTTTTCTGTCGTACGGACTATAAGGGTTTTTGTACATCGAGTTAGTAGAATGAGGTGGTGAACTATTACTGCTACTACTATGGACAGGATTTTGTACAATGGCGTTGGACGTCGTGATCGATGGAGAGTGTTCGAGTGGTGTAGGATCCTCTCTTTCTGTTTTAGCCCTTTAATTAAAAGAAATCAAGTTAATTTATAACAAAATTACCGAATAATATGATAGCAAAGTCTTCAAGAGGACGATATTAAAATTATCATTTAAAATAATATTTGTGCCTGACAACTGTGGTATTACTTCTGATATCGAAACCATATCACCAATAAATAAAATCGGTGTAAAACATAGCTTGAAAAAATAAAGTTTACCTGTTTTCCTCAACTAATCCTTTGACTTTTAGTGCTTCTGCCACTTTCAATAAAGCAGCTAGTTGGTCTTGAGCTACATTTACTTCTCCCCTGTACATGTATTCTAATATGGCTTTTATTTCAGAGTACTTTACGTCCTTTAGTACCACCACAGGATGCTTGCAAGGCAAATCCGTGAACAGATTCTGAAAAAAATATGTGATTGTGAGTCATCAGTAAGGTCTAGGAATCTAAAAGCCAAATAATATATTTTAAATGTATACCGCTTTGTCGAATTTTACAAAATAAATAATTTGTTAATCGAAAAGGTATTTGAATTTTCGATAGTAGACGGTGCTAAATTAAACGTGGTTGTTATATATCTGAATAAGTCATTCGATTGTCTTCTTTCTTCTCTCTCAACCCGTATTTGTTCACTCTTGGACGTAGGTCGCTTCCACCTCTTTCCACTCTGTCCTGTTTTTTGCAGTTCACATCCTGTCCTCTATGGTTCGTATGTCATCGACCCATCTTCTCGGTGGTCGTTCCATTCTTCTTTTCGTTATCCTTGGTCTCCACTCTGTTAGTTTTTTAGTCCATATATCTTCAATTTATCTGACCCATATACTTTGCTCAATGCCATTTCATCCCTGTTTTCTCTTTTATGATATCTCTAACCTTTATTCTTCTTCTGATGTCCTCATTTCTTATTTTATCTATTATATTCTATTTTTTAAAACACGCTCAATGTGGTAATTCCATCGCAGTCTCGGATTCAGGTGTACACCAAGGAACCTCATACATACCATCATCCAACTCCTCACCTGACCATTGTCTCATGGAGAGTATAATTAAAAATTAGCTGTTTTAGCTGCGTTCAAGAAAAGCAGGTTTACTCAACGCCACTTCAACCTTGTTTTCTCTTCTATGATGTATCCAACCTTTGTTCTTCTCCTGATCTCCTCATTTCTTATTCTGTCTATTCGATTCCATTTTTTATGGTGTCCAATGTGGATATTCCATCGCAGTCTCGGATTTAGGAGAACCTTATACCACCATCTAACTCCTCACCTGACCATTCTCTCATGGGGAGTATAATATTAGTTGTTTTAGCTGCGTCCAAGAAGAGCATGTTTACTCAAGGCCACTTCAACCTTCTTTTCTCTTCTATGATGTCTCTAACCTTTGTTATTCTCCTGATCTCCTCATTTCTTATTCTATATATTCTATTGTACTTTTTTTATAAGACGCTCAATGTGGATATTCCATCGCAGGCTCGGATTTAGGCGCACACTTAGGAACCTCATACCACCATACAACTCCTTACTGATCATTGGATAATATAATGTTACTTGTTGTACACCAATGAACCTCATACCACCATCCAACTCCTCACCTGACCATTTTCTCATGGAGAATATAATGTTAGATGTTTTAGTTCCGTTCAAGAAGAGCATGTTTGCCCAACGCCACTTCATCCTTGTTTTCTCTTCTATGATGTCTCTAACCTTTGTTCTTCTCCTGATCTCCTCATTCCTTATTTTATCTATTCTATTCTATTTTTTTAAAAGACGCTCAATGTGGATATTCCATCGCAGTCTGGGATTTAGGTGTACACCAAGGAACCTCATATCACCATCCAACTTCCCACTTGATCATTGTCTCAAGGAGAATATAATGTTAGTTGTTTTAGCTGCCTTCAAGAAAAGCATGTTTACATAACGCCACTTCATCCTTGTTTTGTCTTCTATAATGTCTCTAACCTTCGTTCTTCTCTTGATTTCCTCATTTGTTATTCTATCTATACTATTATATTTTCTTCAAAGACGTTCAATGTGGATATTCCAGGGCAGTCTTGGATTTAGGTGTACATCAAGGAACCTCATACCACCATCCAACTCCTCACCTGACCGTTGTCTCATGGAGAATATAATGTTAGTTGTTTTAGCTGAGTTCAAGAAAAGCATGTTTACCCAACGCCACTTCATCCTTGTTTTCTTTTCTATTATGTTCATAACCTTTGCTCTTCTTCTGATCTCCTCATTCCTTATTCTATCTATTTTTTTAAGGAGGCTTAATGTGGATATTCCATCGCAGTCTTGGATTTAGGCTACACCAAGGAACTTCACACCACCATCCAACTCCTCACCTGACTATTGTCTCATGGAGTATATAATGTTAGCTGTCTTAGTGCGTTCAATAAAAGCATGTTTGCCCAACGCCACTTCATGCTTGTTTTCGCATCTACGATGTCTCTAATCTTTATTCTGGTCCTGATCTCATGTCTTATTATATCTATTCTATTCCATTTTTTAAGGCGACCAATGTGGATATTGCATCGCAGTCCCGGATTTAGGAGTAAACCACCATCTAACTCCTCATCTGACTATTGTCTCATGGAGAACATCATGTTAGTTGTTTTAACTGTGTTTAAGAAAGGCATGTTTGCCCAACGCCACCTCATCCTTGTTCTTCTCCTGATTTTTTATTCCATCTATTCTATTCTATTTTTTTAGGGCTCTCAATGTGGATATTCCATCGCAGTCTCGGATTTAGGTGTATACCATCCATTCCATCATGGAGAATATAATGTTAGTTGTTTTAGCTGCGTTCATGAAAAGTATCTTTGATGCCAATTATTTCTCATCATTAGACTGTGCCTTCATCGATCTTCCCTGCAAAGCACTCTTGTTTCTAAGCGATGTAAAGTAAGGAGAGAATATGTTCCAGCACCGATCCCCAACCCTAACTTGCTGCGTACGGTTTGCAAGTTCGATTTTAAGAGCTTAATACCAAAGATACAGAGCGTTACTGACCATATCTAGACTCAATGCTTGCATTTTCTAGGGAATTTAATACAGCTTCTGTCTCTACGGAGTCAAAGGCCTTTTGGAAGTCGACGAAGACCAAATATATTGGAATGTTGTATTCTGTGCCCTTTTCATTCCCGTTCTGAAGCCGGCTTGTTCCATAGATTTGTTTTCCAATCTGTTACTTAATATTTTTGTGTAGAGTTTGTAAAAGTATGCTAGAAGTGATATACGTCTATAATTCTCTAAATTGGTACTGTCACCTTTTTTAAAGAGACGGATGACTTCATGGACTTCAGAGTTGTATCATTCCTTTGACCATTTTTCCTTTATGGATGCATTTATTCCATAATAGTTCGATTGCGTCTCTTATCTTCTAGATATTTTCCTCCGCTTTAACATTTCTGTGGTTATTTGATCTTCTTCAGGACATTTGTCGTCCTTCATCTGGCTTCATCTTTAGTTCAGCTGATAATAGTTCCTATTATAAGTGTGTTTTATTGAAACACTTCGATGGCTTGGCTAATGTTTTTTGTTTGTTTTGTACTATTACATTTTCTTGATTTTGTATTTATATTTTTGTTTCTTCCGTTGACAGTTTTGAGCGTAATACTTTCATTATACAATTTTGGCTAATGGTTTCCTCTCGGATCTTAGTGTTGTGATTTTTTACATATTTTCATATTTTTTCTTGACGCGTTTGTGCAATTCTTTAGAGTTTTCTGATGTTTTATCTTCTGTTGTTTCTCTCGCAGTAATCAGTTTAACGGCGTTGACAGAAAGCTTCGAATTTCTATGATTTTTTATATGGGACCGTATCTTTTTAGCTGATGTTTTTGTGCTTCTTGTGTTTTTTTGGCGATTCTATCTATATACATTGGTCATCCAAAACTATATTTATATTTATTACTAATTTTAGTGGCTTCAGACTAATTACATCTAAATGTAAATCTTTTGACGACTTTACTTGATTCATTTAATTTATCTAACAATTTTAGATCGATTATTATTGATTGTTATTGTTCAAATGCAAATACAGGCTTTAAGTAATTTTAACACCACGATGAGTCAACCCCAAGTATTAAGCCGCTGTAGAAGATTGTACACCAAGAAAAACTGTAGTAAGTTTGGCAACTGTGTAAAGATGAAACTTGGGTTCTTGATCGAAGAAAGAATGCTGGAGTATTCTCAATGATTTAAACAGCAGGTGATACTGCTATCGACTTTCGAATTTAAAATATATCTAGTAATACTTATGTTCAAAGGCAAGTACAGGTTTTATGTCATTTTAATACCACGACGAGTCAATCTCAAGTATTAAGGTGCTATGGAAGATTGTACACCAAGGAAAACTGTAGTAAGTTTGGCAACTGTGTGAAAATGAAACTTGGTATGCTGTTCTTGATGGTGAGGATCCTTTAGAAAGTTTTTATGCCTACTGTTTTGCGAGGTAAAATATTTAGGGGTCACACTGGACCGTAAACATACCTGAAACAAGCATCTAGAAAACACCTCTAAAGCCACAGCGGCAATCTGGACATGCAACAAAACTAGTTGGCAAGACATGGCGCCTAAAACCAAAAATGGTATATTGGATCTACCAAACAATACTAAATCCCATGGTCACCTATGCTTTGCTGGTATGATGGCCAAAAACTCAGCAGGTCACCGCTCGGACCAAAATTAATAAAGTGCAAAGGCTGGGCTGATATACCTGGGAATAACAGGGGCAATGTCAACGTGCCCTACCGCAGCTTTAAAGGTACTACTGAGCATGCCGCCTCTTAGTCTCAGTGTGAAAATGGAGGCGATTATCAGTGCTCATAGGTTGTTCCAAAATAGGCAAATTCAAGCCTGGAAATTTGACTGGCCACCTGCGCATATTTGAAGAAATTAAAGTGGACATAGATGTTCCATTCGCAGTGGTTATTGATGACCGCCAATCATGAGAGAGTAAAAAACTACCTTAGGCCGATAACGCATCGCTGTGGTACGTTTAAAACTAGTGAAAGGAGCAGGATTGGGCATTTCAGGTCCAAACTGTAAGATTTCCAAACCGCTAGGCAAATATATAACCATCTTCCAAGCGGAAGTGCTTGTCATAAATATATGTGCAGAATAGTGCCTCACACCCTTGCCACACAGAAAGCGCATCTACACATTTTCAGACTGCCAGGCGGCTCTAAAAGCTCTAAAAGCTTTCAAGTGCGTGTCAAAGCTAGTTTGGGAATGTAAACAAACCCTAAAACAACTGGCAACACGCAACCAGGTAACTTTAATGTGGGTTCCTGGCCATAGAGGCATAGAGGGCAACGAAAATGCAGACTGCCTTGCGAGCGAAAGAAGGAGCTGAAATACCATATTATCGTACAGAGCTCTACTGTGGCCTTATCAAAAGCCACACCACCGAAGAACTAAACAAATGAAAAAAAAAAAAACAACTGTCGTCCTACTGGAGAAACACTCCAGTACTAAGACAGGCGAAAAGGTTTATCACCATCTCTTCGAAAAGAGCAGAACAGCTCTTAGATATGAACAGCGCAAATATCAGAACTGTCGCCGGACTGCTCACTGGGGTAAAATACCAAAGGCAATAGGCAAAACAGAAGACGACCAATGCAGAATTTGCAATAAGGCAACGGAAACTGCAGAATATCTACTCTGCCAATGTCCAACCCAACTCTACGAAAGGCTCAACTACCTTGAAGGAGTACAGCTATCACCTCAAGAAGTGAGTCAACTACCACCTCCCAAGAAAATAGCTTTGTTTGGAAGAAGTCTACGTCTCTTGGACACAAATTAAGTTGTAGAGTCATGCACAAAATATTTGTAAAAGTGACAATGCCGAGCGGCTGAAACTAGCCGAAAAGACTCCCGAGCATTCCGAGCAATCTACAATTACAATCTTACCCAATGTTAAGAGTTGAACCTACGTAAATCAAATTCGAAACAGTCTGAGATAATTTTATTGTTTTGTCTTGTTTATTTTTTTTATTTTACCACTTGCTTTTAAAGCAAGACTTGCAAGACTCTTGCCGCAACACCAAGACTAAGATAGCACATTAGTTTGCAAGACCAAGAACAAGACTCTATGGTCAAGAAGAAGACCTACACCAAGATCATGCAAGTCTTGGTTTTGGTCTTGCTTTGCTCATCACTACTTAGAAATAATTATTGAAAATAGACTGGAGTGGGAGCCAAATTTTTGTCCTGTGTGTGCCTTTTTTGTGGTTTAAACCAGTATTCTTTCAAAGTGAAGTTGAATCAACCATGGAGGCGAAACGCCCGGTTTAAAACTTTCACTATCACTATTTCTACACCACGTGTAAAGGAACACCGAGCTGGGAGGCGAGAAGAGGATTACATTTAAAATATTATAATATGAAGGGCACGAAAATATTGCTTCCATTGACAAGTTTTGTTGAGCTAAAACAGTAAAACGCTTTCGTCCCTATTCTACACACACTATACTTACTTGGAAATAAGGAGAACAAGCCGCTAAAACCATCCTGTGGGCCTTGATGGGAGTTCCTCCATCACAAGCCAAGGTCACGTCCGTGAACGCTTCATTCTGCAGCAGCTCGTCGAAGACCGATAAAAGATTGGTTCGATGGTTGTTCCATCGCAGGCAGTACTGCTGCGGATGCGTCATGGTGGTGGTAATGGCAGCCAGATGCAGTCTCTGAAAGATAAAGAAATATGTTTTAATTTTGCTCGATATATTTCTGTCATAAGAAAGTGGCAACCGAACTTCTTTTCATCGCTCATTCGGATAAAATCAGCGTCAACTTCATTTTTCTCGAAAATGGCTGCGAGTAGAAATTTGAGACTTGGCGTGCTTTTAGGCAACACTGGGGACGTCCAACGGTCAATCGGTTTTGGCGATCCAATTTTCTGTTTCCGAGTTATTACGTTAAATGTGCGATTTTTAAAAATTTTACTTTGATACACGATAACTGTCGATACATTTTCTGGATCCATTCTGTTTGATGGTCATCCGAACCCTATTGGAATTGGTGAGTTAGGGCGTGTATATTTTTGAAAAAGGGATCAGTTAGGGTCGTTCTAGCGCCGAAAAAGTCGCTAGGATCGAAAAACCGAGACAACGACAGTTCGATAGGAAATTTCTAGAAGAAAACTCTCTAAATGCTTCTTTGTTCATAAAATGTCATTGAGGGAAAATGTAAAAAACATGGATTTATAGGTCAAAAACATCAAGGTTTTGAATTATTTTCGAGATAAATATTTTTTGTATAGAAAAGCTGATCACTTGACTATAATCTATGCCAAAATCCGTACCGGGATCGATGGCCGGCACCTCCAAGAAACTTTTTTTTTAATTTTATTTAGTTTTTTAATATTAATCTTGCCTGGTTGATGGTGATTTTAAAAAGTATTGCTTCGAAGCTGCCCAAAAAATTAATAAACTGATGAAATTTTCTGGACATGTTCTTTTTAAAGGTCTTCCGAACCTATAGAAATTCGAAAATTCGGGACAATGGGAAAATTACGAATTTATTTTTCGGTGTCTATATTTTTGAAAAGAGGACATTTTGGGTTAAAAAACCGAAACGACAGTTCGATTTGGAATTTAGAGGGGCTAAAGGCTCCTCCGTTTCAAAAATGTCGGGAAAATGGGCTTTTGAGGCAACATGTACAGGGTGGCTCGAATTCGAGTCTGTGTATGGGGAACTCGAAAACCGTAAGACAGTGTCGGTCAAATTATGGCAAAATCGCGCATATAAAATTCCGAGTATTTCCGAAGATATCCGGGAAAAAAACCGAAATTTTGAAAAATCGTTTTATTTTTCCTGTCTTCATTTCAAAGCGGATTTCAAATTGAATTGCACTTTTGCATTGTCACTTTTTCCGCTCTATCCAATGGTGGTATCCAGTTTGGAATCCGACGGTTTGTCTTCAAGGGTTTTTTTAAATATGAACTTTAATTTGTTAATACCATTTTTCAGATAACATTGGCATTATCAATATATTAGAGTATTTTTAATTTTTTTTATTGTTTATTCTTTTTTAAAATTATTTATTTTGCTTTGACCTAATTTTAAATAGTTCAAGTTAACTAAATTTAATTAAATTTTGTATTTTAAAAATAAGTTGATGAGGGGTTTGGAATCCGACGTTTCGTCTTCAAGGGGTCATCTTTTAAATACGAACTTTAATTAACTTTAATTATCCTAAACTATTCAAAATTACGCCAAAGCAAAATAAATATTTAAAAAAGAATAAAAAACTTAAAAAAAAGAATAAAAAATTAAAAATACATATTCATATTAATAACGTCAATATCTGAAAAACCTTAAAAAAAATAAAGTTCGAATTTAATAAAAGAAAGTTGATGATGACCCCTTGAAGACGAAACGTCAGATTCCAAACTCAATACCACCATTGGATAGGAAAATGCAGCAATGCAAAAGTGTACCTAATTCAATTTGAAATCCGTATTTATATAAGCCCTGGAAAAAATAAAACGATTTTTAAAAATTTCGGTTTTTTCCGGATGTCCGAAAATACTCGGAATTTTAAAACTTTCTAAACGGGATATTGTTACCCATACACAGACTCGAATTCGAGCTACCCTGTACATTGTACATGGGGTATTCGAAAACCGTTAGAGATCGGTCAAATTCAGGCAGAATTGCGCGTTTAGGTGCCGATTAGAAAGTTTTAAAATTTTGAGTATTTTCGGAGATATCCGGAGAAATACCGAAATAATAAAAATTCGTTCTATTTTTTTCCTGAGCTTATTAAAACCGGATTTCAAATTGATTTGCACTTTTGCATGGCCACTTTTTTCGCTCTATCCACAATCCGACGTTTTGTCTTCAAGGAGGCATAATCAACTTTTTTATTTAAATACGAACTTACATTTTTTTTATCGTTTTTCAGATGATATTGGCGTTATTAATATGAATTTGTCATTTTATTTATTTTATTTTTTTTTATTTCTTATTTTGCTTCGGAGTAAAAAATAAACGAGCCTGTATTTGATTTTACTATTTTTCATTTTTATTAAAAATAAGGGCTCCAATTTTCCACTTAACACAAAAACAAAATAAAATATTTTTATAGAGTATAAAAATTTCAAAAGTAACTTAAACTATTTAAAATTACCACGAAGCAAAATAAGTAATTTAAGAATAAAAAATAAAACTAAAGCTAGAAAACTAGAATAAAAAAATTAAAAACACATATTCCAATTAATAATGCCAATATCATCTGAAAAATTAGAAAAAAATGAAGATCTGTTACTAAATAAGCCCAGAAAAAAAAACGATTTTTCAAAATTTTGATTTTTTTCCGGATATCTCCGAAGTTCTCGGAGTTTTAACTTTCTAAACGGCATATTATTAGGCTCCTAAATGCATAATTTTGCCTTAATTTGACTGATACTGTATTTCTTATGGTTTTCGAGATCGCCATATATAGACTCGAAATCGAGATAAAATGTCATTGGGGGAAAAGATAAAAACATGGATTTATAGATCAAAAACATCAAGTTTTTAAATTATTTTCGAGATAAACAATTTTTGTATAAAAAAGTTGGTCACTTGACGATAATCCATGCCAAAAACCGTGCCGGGATCGATGCCCGGCACTTTCGTTTTTTTTTTTAAATTTTAGTTTTTTTTTAATATTCAGAGTTTTGCTTCGAAACTGTCGAAATAATTAATTAATTAATAAAATTCTCTTAGTCCAGGAGACACTGAATTTTTTTGGTACTTATTTTCCCAGCCGGAGGAGCTAAAGGCTTCTTTCTCGGGTTCAAACATTTCGGGAAAATGGACTTTTGAGGAAACATGTACAAACCAATTTTAAAGTTAAAGAAATGAAGGTTTTTTTTTCGAAAAATATTGGCTTATATAGAAAAATCGATTGTTTGACAATGATGCAAGTTAGTTGAATTAAAACTTTTCGCCATTTCGCGTTTTGACACGACACGTCGCCACATAATATTTTATAACTGGAAAATCAAATAATCTGGAGCAAATTCTGGCCTTTTGAAGTTTTCACTCCTGTCATGCGGTCTTAAGAACACATCGTTTTTTTAATCGTTTGCTAAGATTTTTACACCCAAAATCTACGTTAATGATTGTGTCCATTATAAGGCACCGTCATACCGTCAAACTTATTTATTATGGTGAAATCGTCTTCAACGGATTTACTAAACTACTTACTACTACTATGTAGTTATTATGAATCTAATTTTTGTAAGGATTTTAGATGAAAAAAAAAATCAACAAAACGAATATATTTAGTACAAAAAATGACAGAGCACAACACTAAAAAAAGGAGACGTCACTGTCCGTCAGTCGGTGCCTGCTTATTAAATATTAAAGTAAAATATTGGGTGTCATTGTGCATGAAAAATGATGCAACATATAATGAAGATTTAAACCTATGTTGCATAGAAAACTAAATTCCCTGAAAAATGACTGCCAATAGGTCGAAACCAAAATCAGAGAAAAATAATCTTTTATTACCATACTGAATGCTTACAATTGCAGTGGACACATATTTTTTAAAATTCACTTAAATATTTTTGAAAAGTGGAAATTAATTTTTATATACCAGCAATTAAAGCACATGTATATAAAACTTAAATTTATTGGTAAAAAATGTGATCCTTTTTACCTTCCCGAAAACACACTCAACCCAAGTGAGTGAAAAGCCACCTGTCGGAAATATTGAGGGAAATAAGGGAGGAGTGTTTCCCATCGCTTCTTAGGTAGGGATCAACTATACAGGCAAAAAGCCGCAATATATATAGTCCAAAGTTTAATGATAAACAACTTTTTCCACTTACGATAACTAAATTAACGAAAAATTAAGTGTAACAAAATGGATCCACTAACGATCTTGGGAATGTTTTCGCAACAATCTACGTCTTTTTGTAAAGTAGAAAAAAATTACTTAATTAAAAAGCGATTTTCGCCGAGTGAACATTAATGAATTCTTGAGAAAGATAAAAGGTCGACCAGTGTGTTTGTCGAATTATTTGCCACAAGTATTTTTATCTAGAAATAAATATTTTCATGTCGAACAACCTAGACCTAAAACCAAATTTACCACATCAGTAGCATAGCATTAATCTGAAATAGACCATAAACATAATTTACTGTCAATAATAATTTTGCACAGTAGCTTTTGATAATAGAAATTGGCTGATATAGATGTAAGTATTTGGGAAACTAGCAATTTTATCTGTTAGAAGATACCATAAATCAACAATATTTATTTATGTTGTTTTAAATTTTTGGTTTATAATTAGCTCTCCTTTTAGAGTTATGCTTTCTGCAATCTTCATATCAGCAAAGGGCAATTCTCGAAAGCACTTGCATTTAGGTATTATACTTATAGTTGATTTATTTTTTGTAGAACTCAAAAATATTATAATATATAAAATACTAACTCAAACTAACCCAGGTGCCCTCGTGTGACCAACTGGAGGGAAATTTCCTTTTTTTTTATAAGATTTTTAATCTAAAAATGAAAAATAGGAAAAACCTGCTTTGTGGAAGGAATTTCATAAAAGTTCTTAACTTATAAATATTGGATGAGCACTTTTTCTTTTTCTGGGACAGTATAATACTAAACGTTAAATAGATAAACTGTCTGAAATCGCTTAACAAATAAACCAATTTTAAAATAATGATTTACTTGTACACACGTCAGAAAAATATATGGATATTGATTAATTTTATATTTTTTTTATAAATAATTTTTAAGTGTCTTTTTAATCATGCAATTTTTTTAATTTCACTTCCGGTTATTAATAATAGATACTCAAACATTAAAATCATATGTATTCTTTTTAGAGAAAAAAACTAAAAGGTTCAACCTCGATATAAACTATAGGAAGAAATAGATCTATCTTCTCAGACAGTCAAGCAGCCATCAAAGCGCTGAACTGATCAACAATCAGCTCCAGAATGGCATGGGAATGCCTGGATAGGCTAAACGAACTAGTCAAGAATAACAAACTATCCCCCCCAGGACACGCTGGAATAGAAGGCAACGAAAAAGCAGGCCAATTGTCAAAAGTAAGAGCACAAACTCCGGTTTTAGGACCGGAGCCTTTCTGTGGCATAGGAATGCAGACCTACAAGGACGAATTCAGGAAAGAAGAGCGAACCAAATGGATCAGTCTATGGAAATGCCTTTCAGGATTAAGGCAATCAAAGATGTTTCTAGGGCCTCCTCACCCAGGAAAATCAAAAAATTTTATAACACTGAGTAAGAACAATCTCCGCTCCGCATCCTCACCGGCTTTCTGAAGGCACCTGAAGAGAATAAAAATTGAAAACGAGGACAGTTGCCCGTTCTGTGAGGAAGGGGAGGAAACGCCGCAACACCTCACGGAGTGCGAGGCGGTCGCGAATAGTCTGCTTCTGGTGCTGCATCGTCGAATCGTCGAACAGGAGGAACTTCCATCGATAGGACCATCCAGACTACCTGCTTTTATCAAAGCACTGAAGCTAGATGAGGTACTCTGGTTGAGAATCACATCAACGGAAGTACCAAGGAAGGGGGACACAATAGACCTATACATATCGCAGGGTACTAATAACCCTCAAGATCATTCATATTCAGCCAATAAAACGATATCATCCACAGACAGTGCATCCAAAATTGGTGGTGAATGTATTGGGATTTCGTAAACTTGGGGCACATCGGCGTTTTTTAGCCAATCAAATATGAAATTTTCAACTTTTTGTTGTTTTATATAAATGCCAAAAAACGGACTGTGAACTTCCAACAAATTTAGAAAAATATTGGCGTACTCAGGGGAAGATACGTATAAGTAACTTCGGAATATTTTCAGGAGTTTCTTCGACATAGATTCTGAATTTCCAATCCCTCCAAAATGTTTTTACGAAAAACGTCCAAAACATTGGGGGAAGGAAGCAATGGAAGAAGCTTCTTCTTCAAATCTTGAGCCAGAAATATTTATTATACGGCCTGAGGTAGATACACAAACAGATGAAGAAGAATTCGACGATAATGATATTGGCAATTTCAATTTCCCAGCAATATTTATTATTATTAAACTGTGAATGTCTATAACAAATAAATTATATAAATAAATAAAATGATTTGTTCCAGTTTCATTGTTTGTGGCAATGTCAATTTCTTCTTATTTTTAGCTTTACAACACAATGCATTTGAATGCAAAGGAGATTGGCAATACCGTCCAATTTACTATAGCAGAATACTCTGACAAATCACCAAACAAGTAAGGATCAAAAGGAGATTGAGAATATCGTCCAATTTACTATAGCAGAATATTCTGACAAATCGCCAAAAAACATGCACTCAAAAACAAGCAGGGATCAAGGAAATTAAGAACGACGCGACGTCCAATTTACTATAGAAGATTACTGTGACAAATCACCAAAAACATGCGTTCGAAAACGAGTAAGGATCAAACGAAGAGCGAAAATGCCTTCCAATCTATGATAGAAGAAAATCCTGACAAAGCACTTAAAATTGAGCACCTGTCTTCCAGTGATATGACTCCTATACCTAATAATACGATGATAATCTACAGCAATAATTATTATTTAACTTTGCCTGGTCCGTGAAGACTAATTTAACAATTGATTCGTGGGTTAATCTTCTTACGGAAAGTGATGTTGATGATGACATTCTCAAGAAGATTATTTAGAGGATGGAAAAACTCTTCTTACTCATATTACTAACATTGCTAATAATATAAGCGCGGCATCTAGTAGTAATGATAGTAGTTCCAGTAAAGACGACCGAGATGATGATTTTGAGATGCCAAATAAGAGAAAATCTAAAAAGGGACGAAAAAATTTCCTGACCAAATAGAACAAATTCGTAAAAAAATCCCATAGTTCATTTTAATAAAGCTGCATTGGATGTTACGAGAGGCAAAATTCCTTTGTTCTGCTTGCGTTACACAAACTAATATGAACGGTAGAAGACAATCCAATCTATCTATTAAAAGATATTTTACAAGGGAACATGCCATAGAAAATTTTACCGGTTGCCAAAATATGTTTGTAACAATAACAGCGATTATCACAAAACCTGTTGGCACTGCCCTCAGAAAGTTTAGGAATTTAGACATAAATGATAATCGCGGAGCACATAAAAGTCACCAAACTTTACCAGATGTTAAAATAATTAACAGGCTTCCAAGATATAAATCACATTATCGTCCACCTGAATTTTTGCTATCACATATGAACATGGAATTCATTTATAATCCTTATAAGGAAGAAGTGGAGCATTTAGTTAGTTTGACAAAATACAAAAACCATGTAATAAATGTGATGTTTATAGTAACGTCTTCGAAAATAATCCCCACGTTAAGGAAGAATATGATCAACATTTAAAAGCTGTTGAAAGCGTCAGAAATGGAATGAAATCAGATATTAAGAAGCAGTAGATACTCCTAATCTTAAAATATTGACTTTTGATTTGGAAAAACTTTACCTCTTCCACAAATTCCGACCAACATTATTTTTTATAAAAGACATATAACCTGAGCTTTCATTCTGGAAAAACTGACAAAGGATACTCTTTTATTTGGACAGAAGGAATGGCTGGACGGGGAACAAAAGGACAAGGTTTTTGCCTGGAACATATCTAAATAAAAACATCACTGGGCTACGACTATGGAGTGACTCGGGGGACAAAACCGACTCAGAATTAAGTGATATTGCGAAAACACTTAAATCTCAACAGAGATTGTATGTCCCTCAAGACTACATTTATGTTATTAAAACATGTAGAAATAATCCGTTTAAGGAAACCATAAGGGACAAAACTGATTTTAAAAGTACGGAAATTCTTGAAAAAGTTATTGCTAATAGAAAAACAAATACCTGAAAATAAACTGACTTCATGCAAAAGAAATTCAATTAAAAAAGGATCATCATTTATTTTTAAAATCGTCTTATTCAACTGAAGAATCATTTAAGATAATCTGAAGCCTAGATAAAAACTAAAAAACATCCATAATTTCCCGAGAGCTTGAAATTACTCTCAGCAGGAAAAACCATTTCTGCTACAAAATTAAAGGATATCCAATCAATTATTCTGTATTTAGTACCAGCATCAGAACAAGAGCTCTGCGTCAATTTATTATCAAATGATACTGTCGTTGATGACATTGATGTAATCATTATAGAAGTTGACTTTGGTTTTGACAATTATTAGTTCTATGAACAAAAGTTTATGTTTTTGTAGCGTTGTTTTATATATATTTTGTTTATTTACCCAAGGTAGGCATTTAAGTACGCCGGGGCCGTTTGGTGTTTACAGAAATGTATAACTTGTTTTTAGTTTATTCCACACAATTAATTTTTATTTTTTAATAAAAGGCAGTTGATCATCGAATAAAGAACCAACCGACCATTTTTTTTAAATTTTCGAAACGTTGGTTTTTAGGTTACGTAAGTTTTCGAATATGAATCCTGGCAGTTCAAGAACCTGTTAGATTCTATTTACAACTGATAAAAATAACGAAATAGGTAATATTGACTAAAGCCAGAGCTAGAGTTAGAAAAAAAATTATGTGCCTCACCTTTACAGCCACACAACTGAAGTGAAACTTCTGAAAGAGATATTAGGAATTGAGTTTTTTTAAGCTTTTTTTCTCAACTTTTGTCCCCGGTTTCGACACTTTTTTATTTTTGTCTCTTTTTTTTCAACTTTTTTTTCGCCGAAAACCGCGATTCTCTAACTTTTATTTTTATTTTTTTTCTTTAGTTGGTTGTATAATGTTTTAAAACTTTTATTAACTCTCCTAACACCTTCCTCTATGTGTTTTTTTATTAATTTTTGTTCTTAATTCGTTTTATAATAATTTTATTAACTTTCCGGACCAATCTTTGGTTTTTTTTATATATATATTTTTTCTTCTTTCGTTTTATAATACTTTTAATAACTCTGCGAACAATTTATTTCATTTTATTTTTTCCCATTTTTTCGAAAATTTTTGGGTATCCGGATAGTTAGTTGCGGGGGGGTATGATTCCCCCCATTTTCACGGGTTCATCGCTTGTCAGATTTTCGATCCGAGGCGGGAAAAAATTTAAAAAACCTAAAAAAAGATCGGAAAGTTAATAAAAGTATTGTAAAACCAAATAAGAAAAAAAATAATAAAAAAAAAATTGTTCGGAGAGTTAATAAAAGTATTAGAAAACGAAATAAAGAAAAAAATAATAATACAAAAAAGTTAGAAAAACGCGGCTTTCGGCGAAAAAAAAAAGTTGAAAAAAAATAATCAAAAAAGTGTCGAAGTTGAGAAAAAAAGCTGAATAAAAACTCAACTCCTAATATATCTTTCAGAAGTTTCACTTCAGTTGTGTGCTTATAAAGGTGAGGCACATAATTTTTTTGAAAGTTGGATGTATGTTTACAAAAAATATATATTTAGCCTTTGCACTGGTCTTTCTACAACTTACCAGGTATACACGGTGTCCCATATAAGAATGCACACTACAGGGATCTCGGATACAAAGATGATTAAATTAGAGAAAAGGTGTGCCTTGCTGAACCCTACAACGTCATGTTTTGGAATCTAAAAAAAATCCGATTACTTCCGAAGATATTTGGGACACCCGAATTTTCCCGATTTAGTTTTTATTTATTTCTGACTTTATTTGAAAAGATATGGCAATGCAAATTTCACATTCTCATTGCTACTTTTTTTGCTCTTCAAGTTGATGTTATTAGATTTTCAATCTGACGTTTCGTTTCTTAGCAACCATCATCAACTTTGTTTTTTCAAATAGTTGAAAAAGTTTGTTTTGTTCCTAAAAAACGCTAGTTTCAATCCTAAATCCAACGACATATCGATTCTTAAATTTATCCGACGTTTCGGCTGAAAAAACCATCATCAATGTAATTTAATGATGATTACGAAGGAACGAAACGTGGGATCAAAAATCTAAATACGTCATTAGGTAGATGACAAAAATTGGCATAGGAACGTGAATTTTATTCTGATCTATCCTCTTTATTAATTATGTTTTAAATTTCAAGAATTTCTAGATTGCAATTGATTTTTTTTCAGGCTTTAATAAAGAAAATCGACCAACATAAAATTCACAGTCTTATGCCATTTTGCCTCCTCTACATGATGACGTAATTAGATTTTTGATCCGACGACGTCTCGTTCCTTCGCAATCATCATCAAATAGCATTGATGATGGTTTTTTTTATCCGAAATGTCGGATAAATGCAAATAGCGATATGTTGTTGGATTTAGGATTGAAATGAGAGTCTTTTAGGAATAAAATAAATTTTTTCGACTATTTAAAAAAACAAAGTTGATGATGGTTGCTAAGAAACGAAACGTCAGATTGAAAATGTAATAGCATCAGCTTGAAGAGCAGGAAAAGTGGCAATGGGAAAGTGAAATTTGTGTTGTCATATCTTTTCAAATCAAGTCAGAAAAAAATAAAAACGAAATCGAGTAAATTCGGGTTTTCTCAAATATCTTCGGAAGTAATGGGATTTTTTTAGATTTCGAAGCATGACGTTGTAGGGTTCAGGAAGGCACACCTTTTCTCGAATTTAATATTTAACCATCTTTGTATCTCTTCTGGTTTGCGAGATCCCTGTACTGTGCATTCTTATATGGGACACCGCGTATATCTAATACCTAACAGTTCGAAATAATTATTTTAAATATTTTATTTGTTAAAAAAAGTAAAAATAAATTATGTTTTAGGCTGGTCTCTCAGAAATGGTCGTTTGGCGGCAAGTTTCTTTTTCTATATCACCATGCAGTTACGTTTAAAATGCTTGTATTCCTTTGGTGCCGAAAGTATATCTTTTACATGATGATGGAAAAATATATTGCATTGCATTAAATAATGCCCTGCAAATTTTAAAAACATAAGCGCTGAAAATTAAACCAATTCTACCAGTTTATAGGTTCCTCCCAGCATTTAAAACTTAAAAACTTCATAAACGATTAAACCCTTCTGGTAACCCAACCGAACAGACTGGCAGATAAAAAGGTATCATGGTCATTTGCAAAATGTAAGTAACTTGACAATTTTTATGTTTAAAAAATACAAATTTGATCGATTATAATATAAAGCCAGAGCTAGAGTTAAAAAAACAAACATTTTCCGGCATTTTTCAAAGTTTGATGACTTTTTACAAAAAAAATATATTTAGCATCTGCACTGGTCATTCCACAACTTACCAGTTTTAAATATTTTATTTGGTAAAATATGTAAAAATAGATTATACTTTAAGCTGTCTCTCAAAAATGGTCGTTTGGCGGCTAGTGTATTTTTCTATATCACCATCCACTTACACTTAAGAATCGTTTTGGTGCCGAAAGCATACCCTTTACATGATCATGGGAAAATATATTGCGTTTTAATAAATAATGCCCTGCAAATTTTACATACATAAGCGCTGAAAATTAAATCAATTCTACCAAATTACAAGTTTCCCCCAACACTTAAAAGTTAAAAACTTCTTGGGTTCATAAACTAAATAAATCCATCTGGTAACTAAAAACAACAGACTGGCACAGAAAAGGTTCCTATCTAACTATAGACTATAGAAAATCTCTTGGAAAATGCGCACAATCATTACATGTCAAGTTTCTTGCTATTTGCCGAAGATAAATAATACTGGTCAACTTTTGGCCAAAATAATTTAACCTAAAACATTTATTAGAATGACTCCATAAAATGTAGTTAAATGTAATATTCAAATTCAGAAAACTACATTATCCAAAATCTAGAAAATTGGCCTATATGTATCATCAAAACGAATAAGAATCTCTCCAAGTAAAAGTCACATTTTACCTTTGAATAAAAATTTAACGACAAACTGATTATCGTCAAACCGTAGGCAATCCATACAATTTTCTGGATAAACTATAAATTCAGTAAAAGTTATGATCTAAGATTTAGTCTAAGTCTTAAAGTGGTTTATCAACCATTAAAAAAATCATGCTCATCTTCTACGGTTTATTAAGTACTTTACGTGCATATTTATTTCTCTTCCTAAATATATTATAGTATATTTATTTACATACCTAAACAACTTACAACTTTAATTCATAACATCTAATTCCCAAAAACTCACATAAACTGTTGCAGTCTATTATCACAATAATTCATCGTAAGTTATTTCAATAACGCGCAAGAAACTGCGTTCATCTATGATTTCTCTATGACCCGCACTTATTGAGAACTATCTTTACTATGCGCGATATCCGCTGTCAATTCAAAAACAACCCCTTGAAACTATCCCGCTTGATGTTACGCCTATTTCATTGGCCAAAAAGGATCCCCCTTTCACTCCTCTCGCCTATTTCGGTCGGGGATTTACCTGTTCTATCTTTAGGTGGGGGTAGGACAACAAAAATTTGCGGTTGAATGATTTTATCGGCATAGTTTTATTTATTAAAAGGACTTTTTTCTGTCGACCGAAAGGGATGTTTTATGGGGGTGGTGGATGGGTATTGTAGGAGATAATAAAACATAAAAAGAGATTGGGCATTTTTTATGGATGTTGTGTAATTTTTATGTTGTGCGACGTAATAAAATGTGGAAAGCAATGTTGGGTATTATGGTTACTGTCCGAATAAACTGATTTTCTATTTCTTCAAAAATAGTAAAATAGATGATATCTCAAAGTCATATTATCATAACTCTTCTTGTTTCTGCCCCCTTGTATGCAAGGGAAAACGCTTTGTTATTCTAATTCCGGCCTGTATAATCTATGGCACGAGAGGTGTTCATATATTACCCCCTTTATTTGCATCAGATTTTGTGGACCAGCAAGGTAAAAATACCAGCTATGCAAAT
>MU183254.1:189739-217023 GCA_016904865.1 Pissodes strobi | reverse complement strand
ACATAAGAATTTTGAAAACTAGTATGTATTTTGCCTTTCAGCAGTTTTAGCCCTTGGACTAGTTAGGTGTGAGATTTCCATTGACATGTGTAAGAGTTTTTAAAATTGTTAGCACTAATAAATTATTTTCATTTTGATTCATTCATAAACTACTGCTTTACAAAACTTAATTAGCAAATTATTTTTTAAGTACCTATATTTCATGGAACTTAACAGTTAATAAGAGCACTAAAAATGCTCCAATAATATACAACACAACAGAATTGTCAACTTTTCACAGTATGCAGGTATATAAAGATTAGTAAAAATGTTTTAAGTGTAGATGCACAATTGTTGTACCTATTTTTATCAAAAGATTAAAAGAGGAAGTCAAAAGCTCATTCATAGTGATTCTAACAGGAGGCCTATAGAGGATATTGTTTAAGTAGTGTGGAATCTGCCATTTATGATGAGAGTTTTCTGTCCTACACTGCTGATATTGAACTGCAAAACATACTGGTGAAATCGTTAATTACTATGTCGTCACAATCAGCTGATGTTTGTTTTACCACACCTATTTGCACTAAGAAAGAATATTGTGTTTATGTAATGTCACCTTTTAAGTTAATCATAAAATAGCGTACAAATTGTTTAGGGTCAATTCTCTATACCATTTTGTAAACATAACGTGGGTACAGGGTTTCAGGTGTATTTAGATCCTTACCTAGAGAGATTAATAAACTTTGAATACACAAGTTGTAGGATTTATGAAAGACAAATACCTGAGTATCACAAAGCTGTCAAAAATATCAACTTGTGTGTTTTGTTAAATATATATGTGATACATTATTTTGGGATTTATTCAGGTTTTATTAATATTAGGAGATGAAATTTTGAAATGTTCATTGAATTGTCTACAGAAGGCTATTTACAACAACTAATACATTTTTTTAAGTTACGGTTGCCTAACACATCTGTTAAATTATCAGTTTTAAATTTGTAATGTAATTTTCCATTCTCAGGTCCTAATTATTATATTAAACAATATGTTTATTGCTTGAATTATTTTATCTATTTGACCCCTACATAGCAACAAAGCTATACTTGTTAATCCTATGATAAGAAAATAAATAAGAATAAATAAGTACTAATCAAAAATAAAAATTTAGAAGGGCATCAGCAATAAATTTCAGGTTTTTATGACATTCATTCATTATTAAGTTTAACACTATTAAATGGTGGTAGGGAATGTAGCAATTCATGAGCTCAATGCTAATTCTTCAGCCAGTGTTTTGTTGATCCTAAATTGATTAGGTATTGAGAAATTTGAAACAGGAAGACAATGAGTTAATTAAAGTTTTAGGGATGTTTTTGAGTTATATATTTTTATTTAATTACATGGTGTTGCAAATTATGTTCTCAAAATTGGGACCAAGGTTAAATTGAGACAAAATTACACAAGTCAATTACATATATTATGTCTTACATCGTCAAAGAAATTGGGAAAATTTTATTCCAAGAATTTTATTTATTTAAGGACATATCATTCATCATGTATAAAGCAATAATAGATCTATAGGCGTTTCATCACTAATACAATATAATGCTACTAATTCAAAATATATAAATCTCCTTACACATCACCAAAAATTGTAATGTAATGACTCATATTAAAACTGCAAATTTAAATCAGCGTTTTCACTTTTCTCATGAAGATAAGCTCAATTAAACAAACCTAAAAAATAGGTTTGTTCCTTCCATATGTTTGATTGAATTGCTCATAAAAAGTTCAGAGTGTCGCAGCCTTCTAGCAGGCACATGCAATATACGATCCTATGCAAAAAACAATAATCAATAATAAATCTACTCTTCTCCAGGGTGTCAATGTGCAAAAGCTGCTTCATCTGTTCATAATTATATTGTTTCCGCATAATTATATTCTCAATGTGACTTATGGAAAAAGGATTCCAAGCCACAAAGTAGTATGCAAAAAAAATGAACTAGGCTTCAATAAAGAAGTTTCAAGAGTGAAAACTGAAAATTCAACTGAAGATCTTCAAACAAAACTCAACTTTTTTAAGCGCTCTTGATATATATGATTTATATAATTGCTAAAGGAAAATTTACTAAACAACATAATTCCGAGGTCTCTGACTTCATCACAGTTCAATAACTGTACCCCTTGGGGTTACTGTTGCTTTTAAAGAAGTGGAAGTGGATGAATAAGTACTTGGGTCTGGTGATACAAAATAATCTAAATTGGAATGCACATGTTGATAGTATTATTAAGAGGATTGTTCCTTTTGTTGGTGCCGTACTTGAATAAAAACACAAGGGATATGTTATATAGCTCCGTTGTTGTCCCACATTTGAGGTATCTTATCCCTTGTTGGGGAAACTTACCAAAAAATGTTTCAAATAAAGTGCAAAGAATACAGAATAAAGCAATAAAAATAATCTATCAAATTAATTACTATACTCCAACTGATCAAGTATACCTACAAACACAAATTTGGAACCTAAATAAAATAAGGATATATGAACAAGTCAAGTTATTTACTCCATAAACAACCATTTATTAAAATCAAAATTTAATCACAAGGCAAGTTAACCAGTGTCATAACTATAATGTGAGGAATACATTAAATCTTAGAAATGAATACACCAGGACTCTAAAGGCTCAAAACTCGCCACTATATAGAAGTATACAGACCTATAATGGAATTCCAGACAACGTTGTTAAAGTTAAAACTATACAAAAACTGTGTCATGACCTTAAGTTATATTTGAATTGATGTATAGGATAACATTTGTATAAGTTTGTATAAGAAAAATGTTTGTGCTTTGTTAATACATATATAGTACTGTTAATTTGTAGGCCCTGATACCAGTGAAGTCAAATTCACTGTTTTTTGGGTCATTTATAAATAAATAAATAAACAAAAATAAAAAATTTGTAAAATAATTTATATTTTTTCCTAACTGTGTGACAAAATGATGCAATATGAGTTGCTCAAATTACCACTTTTTCTCCTTTACCCGACCACCTTAGCAGATGTTTACTCTGACGTTTCGTCTTTGATTTTTTGATGAGGTGTCATATATTGTTGGTTTTTTGAGACGACGCGACGGATTGTTTGTGGAAAATGAAGTTTCATATTACCTATATTGAACCATCAATTTTCCCTATGAAAAATTGCGATAATGTATTATTTGATAAATTCTTCAATATTTCTTAAGTCATACAACCATGTGTTCTGAAACTAATGTTCTTTTGTTCTACCATGTGAGCAATAGGCACGTATTCAGTTTGTTTCACAGGTGGTTTGTTACATTCTTGAATATATAGCGCTGCAGAGTGATCATTCATCTGTGTGAATTGACCTTAATAGTAGATCAATGCATGAGTTAAATTTATATATTATCGTTATTTCAAACAGAATATTGTTTGGAAGGAGTAGCATTTTAAATATTCTTTACCCTACTGTTTCTTTTAATAAATATTTCAAGATAAGGTGCATGGAAACTTGCTGATAAAATGTTTTAATATGCACTTAATTTGATAAGCAATGTGTTTGAATGAGAAATAGGTAAAACTTTTTGTTCTCATAATATCAATGAAAGAACTAATTTAATCAAGAAAGTGGGGAAAATAAAACGAAACTATGTATATGTGTAAATTACTGTATTTGATTAATAATTTGCATATCTATTTTGCATATATATGTTCTTGTGTCTTATTAGCATTTTAAGTATTCTCTACCTTACTGGGTTTCTTTTAATAAATATTTCAAGATAAGGTGCATGGAAACTTCCTGATAAATTGTTTTAATATGCACTTAATTTGATAAGCAATGTGTTAGAATGAGAAGTAGGTAAATCAGTTTTCAAACCATTTTTTCCATAATATCAATTAAAGAACTAATTTAATCAAGAAAGTGGGGAAAAATAAAACAAGACCATATGAAGAGTACACAGGAAAAAGAGGCCATTTAGTATCAAATCTAGGTGCTTTTCAAGCCACATATGTATTGAGGCGAAAAACATGCTAAGTGCCGTAAAATAAATTGTTTTAAAATGCCCATACACCGGAATAACAGGCTAAGTCGTCGCGGTCCTGGGGAAAAACGGGCCACGTCATGTCGCTCATGGTGATTTAGCTGTTTTACTGTTTTGTTGTCATTATAGGTGTATATTTCAGTCTTTTGATGTTCGGACTAATTATTTTTTTGTTTGTTTGTATTCATTCTTGTTAACAATGGAAAGTGCTCAGTGTGAAAAATAATACACAAAAAAACAAAAAAAAGGAAAAATAAGTGATACAAGCAAAAAACACCCAAGGGAGAACCGTTAAAGATAAATGAGTTTCTGTTTCCAAATTCTAGTTAGGAAGGTAATTTATAATGAATCAACAATATTCTTTTTATACATTGTGTATTCTTTTCAGGATTATAGAAAATATCTATGAAAATTTTTTAAACCTTCAATCTCTTAAATGATTTTGTGGCTCAAGTGCTCAAGAATATTTTTCTTATCTCCCACACACCTGAGATGTGTATTGTTTTGTTTGAGCTATAAGGTGATAAGGGATAACTTTATTTTATCAACAGAAAATTTTAGCCTTTCAGAAATAAGTGAAAAAGCTGGAGGAAAACTATTTTTTGTGATTTTTGTTATTCTTATTGTTATCATCAGAATTGGTATTATTTTTTTAGTTTAGGTATTATATTATTTTGTACTTAATATTAAAATAAACATTGATTAAATAATTTTTTTTTCAAAAACTGGTGAAAAACAGGCTGTCAATTTTTTTTGGAAACTGGCTGAGCAACTGGCATCAAACTTCAAAGTCCAGTAGCTATAAGATATATTAGAAAAATAAAGAAAACTTTTTGTAAGTTAGCATTTTAGAAAAAAATATATAAACTAGAAATTTTGACTTAGCCTCTTTTTCCCTTGTACCTTGTACCATATGTAAATTGCTGTATTTGATTAATAATTTGCATATATATTTTGCATATATATGTTTTGTGTCTTATTAGGAGGCAAGATCTTACCAAGCAGTTTATCAATTTTTATCGCAATAAATAAGAATTGCACACAATTTATTGTTCATTTATTAAATATTTTTTTTGAATTCTTGATTACATACTGTGTTACCACAGAAACTGATTCATGTAAAACAAGGTTAAATGCTAAAATCAAAAAAATCTATTGGCTTTGAATACAAGTGGAAAACCTAAACAAAACTAACCCCCAAACTAACCAGTACTATTTACTTTACATAACAAAAACACAAAACCTATGTGGGCAAGCACACCATGTATTTGGGTTTCTAATAATATCCGTCTCCGTAAATGAACTTCTATGTAATTCAAGTTTTTTTTGAATGTGCACTGTCAATATATATAATATTAATCACTGAATTGCTTACTATTGATGTGGCTTGTAAATGAAAGCAATAAATCTAAGGCAACTGAGAAGAACATAACTATAATTCCATATCCTGAATTTTCAGTTACGTTCTGATGTAGTACCCAAGACTGCAGAAAACTTCCGAGCGTTGTGTACTGGCGAGAAGGGTTTCGGCTATAAGGGATCCACCTTCCACCGTGTCATCCCCAACTTCATGTGCCAGGGGGGCGATTTCACGGCCCACAACGGTACCGGCGGCAAGTCCATCTACGGAAACAAGTTCGAAGACGAGAATTTCACCCTGAAGCACACCGGACCTGGAGTGATGTCCATGGCCAATGCCGGACCTGACACCAACGGGTCTCAGTTCTTCATCACCACTGTTAAGACTTCTTGGTTAGATAATAGGTAGGCTTATTTTTTCAGTTCATTCATTTTCTAACATACAGATGATAAATGGCAATTGTGAATAATAATTCAAGTGGTAAGCCATAAACAAAGTGTCATTAAATTTTACCAGAACGGATATGACTGGTCCTACTCCCATAAAGTTGTTTTTTATTTTTATTTTATTTTATTTGTTCACCCATTATTACAAAATAATTTAAAAACTAAGATATACATTATAACCTCAAAAATAAATACACTTAATTGAATCACAAGATGTTAACATATCACAGACAATATTAAACATTGACAACCATTTGGCCACCAAAAAATAAAGCACTCAGCTACCTATCATGATAATAAATAATAAATTATTGTACTACCCTACGCGTGATAATCCTTAATAAAGCGCACAAAGCATCTAGGAGTTACACTGAAATCAAGGTTTGGAGATAGGTTATTGGCTGTCCTTACAGATCTTGAAATAAAACTATTATGTTTTACATTAGTTCTACACAAAGGTTGATGGAACATTACGTGAAATCTAGTATTCCTTGATGGAACTGCCAGACCAATAGCGTATAGTAGATCTGGACAATCAAGAATACCATTAAAAATTTTGTAAAGATTTTGTAAGTCCCTGCATTGCCTACGAACCTGAAGAGGAGAGAGTGAAAATCTCTTGTAGAGCAAATCATAGTTGTAATGGTAGTCATCAGGGGGATCCAATCCAGCGTTAAAAGGCCAAATAATGCAAAAATCTTCTTTGCGCTTGTTCTAATTTGTGAACATGGCATGCATAGAGAGGATTCCAGACTGAAGAAGCATATTCCAATAGGGGTCTGACCAATGAACAATACAAGAGACGGATCGCTGAAAGATTTGTAAGATCTTTTGTACATCTCTTGACAAAGCCGACCATTTTAAGTGCTCTAGAAACAATCTCCGATATATGCAGTTTAAAGGATAAAGCATTGTCAAATAAGACTCCATGATCCTTAGCAGTTGAAATATTGATCAAGATGGTGTTAGAAATTTCATAGGAAAAAGCTATGGGAGAACGCCTCTTAGAGAAATGCATAGTATGGCATTTGTTTGGATTTAAATCCATGCAATTCCTTTCACACCAGTCCACAAGTCTGGACAGATCTGACTGCAAGTTGATACAATCAATAGTTGAAGACACAGCCTTGAAGCACTTCAGATCATCAGCAAAACATAGAAATTTGGAGTTTTGAAAGCAACCATGGATGTCATTTATAAAGATGTTAAATAACAAGGGTCCCAAATGAGACCCTTGAGGCACACCAGAAGGTATTTTTATCTCATTAGACTTAAAAACCTCTGACCTTTACTATTTGAGATCTATCAGACAAATAGCTGCCAATCCAGCTCAACAGACCACCACCCAAACCCGCTACCCTCAGCTTCTCCAATAAAATTCCATGATTTATCCTGTCAAATGCCTTGGAAAAGTCAGTGTATATACTGTGTACCTCACCACCACTATCCAAGACACCGGACAGGAACTCACTGTAAATCAGTAAATTAAGCTCGGCAGACCTTCCATTCAGAAATCCATATTGCTGGGGTATTATTGTTGATGTTAACACTGATGTGAGATATTTTGTTACTATTTTCTCAAATAATTTGGAATTACATTTAAATTGCAAACCGGCCTATAATTGCACACATCAGCTCTATTGCCTGATTTGTATATGGGGGTTAAAAAGCTAGTCTTCCAAAACTCAGGAAAGCAACCAGATTTCAAAGAAGAGTTGAAGATTATATAGAGAGGATGGGAAAGTACAAAACTGCATGCCTTTTGAATACTGGGGGGTATTCCATCTGGCCCTGGACACTTGTTAGTTTTTAGATTACAAATCTCCTCATAAATTGTTGATATACTGATATGAAAAGTATTTATACTGATATCATTGAAGGATAAAGTTTCAACCACCTGGGAATCTTTTGTTGAGTACACAGTTTTAAAATAGTCTGCAAATAGATTTGGAAGATCAGGGCCCAGTTGGCAACTCTAATTGTTGTAAAACATTTCTGATGGTAAGTCATTTGAATTACGTTGTGAGTTGACATACGACCAGAATTTCTTCACATTATTAGCATTTTCCGAGCTGGACACAAATTCATTGTAACAAGTCTTTGATAAGGCTTTACAATCCGATCTTAATCTTGAAAAGTTAATATAATCGTACCCACTCCCTGACTCTTTAAATGCTTTGTGTGCTTGCTTTTTTAAAATAATTAATTTTTTTAATTCCTGAGAGAACCATCCTGGAAAGTACCCCTGAGACACTCTCTTTTGTGGTACCGCAATATGTATGACTAAGTAAAGAACACCATATAAAATATTTAGCATATCATTGATAGAATGTTTTAGTAAAATCATGTCCCAATCAACCTCTCCAAGATAGCTATTTAACAAATTAAAGTTTGCTGAATTAAAGTCATAATAATACTCATCTTTGGCTGCCTTAAATAGATTGGTATGGCTACATGATATTCTTAATGTTACAATCAGGAACCAGAGCATCATCTGCTAAATTCACAACTGCAGAAAGGGCATTTGAACCAAAAACCAAGTCCAGTGTATTGCCCATGTGGTTGAGAACATTGTTGAGTTGGTACAAATTGTGAAAAGCACACAAGTTTGACATCACCTCAATTGATTCTACGTCCTGGTGCAAAGTATCAGTAGTGTAGATGGCGAGAGAGCAGAACTGGTCAGATGTCCATGAGGCACTCGGCAAGTTAAAATCTCCAAATAAGAGCACTGGACACTGGTACTTCTCAGAGAGACTATCCACATTGTCACTGAAAAGTTGGCATTTTTGAGGAGATGATCTTGGTGGGAAATATACACATCCTACTATGGCTTTATAGGAACCAGAGCCAATCTGAACAAATAATTGCTCTAGGCCAGGGTTCGACTCGAGCAATAGAGCAGGGATATCTCTAGTGACAGCAATCAATATGCCACCACCTCTTGAAGCATCACTGGTAGTTGCATTACGGTCCCTTTTATATATATTATATTCAAACAGCCCAAGCTTGACATCAGACACTTCTTCTGTAAGCCATGTTTCACTGAGCACGATCACTGAGTTATTGTTAGAGACAACATTGGAACAAAGAACACTCAATTTTATCCTTAGTCCTCGAACATTTTGGTAAAATATATCCATATTTTGATTTAAAATGAGAACTTGATAAGGAAGGCCCATTAATTAGTTTTTTTGTACAAAAATAAATGGAGTACCATTTCGATATCTAATACTCACTTGTTCGCCTTTAGCTCTACAGTCATTCAGTTCTTGAGTTGACTATTTCTGCTTCTCTTTGCTTAGCTGTGAGATCAAAGTTTACAAAAACCTTTTTCCCCTTAAGTTTGAAACGATTTTTCACAATATGGAGAACATCATCTGCTGAATTAAGCACCACCCTCAGTGCACGGGCTTGATTACAGTTGGGTTTGCCTATTCTAGAAAAATGCAATACTTCTGGAGGGTTGTTTGATACCTGTGCAATTATGCCTTCCACCTGTTTTCTTTCCTCACCCTCTGGCACATTGAAGATCATGAGATTCTTTGACCTTTTTTGGCGTTCTTGCCACTCGAGAATTACTTCTTCCTGTGAAGTTGGGATAGCATTATATGTTGTTAACCTAGTGGGGGTGGTCTTTAATCCATCTATTTCTGTCTTGACAAGAGACTTTATGTCTTCAAGACTTGAGGTAAAGCATGTTTTCATACTTTTAATTTCATCTGAGAAATTCTGAATAACATCAGCCATATCAAAAAATTTGGGTCTTACTTTTGATTTCAGCCATTTCAGTCTCCAAAGCAGTGACACGGTTGATAAGTTGAATAGTATCGCTTATTTTGGGAACACATAACTTGCATATGTAAGGCATTACTCGGCTACTCAAAACTATGGTCCTAAGTTCAGTGGAACTTATTCCCGAACATTTTCTGCATAAAGTCTGCTTACAGAAATCACATGGGTAGCCGAAGACATCAGTAGAATTCTTCGGCTCCTTAAAGACACATCTCTGATTGCAGGTGAAACATGTGTTGGACATTTTAGGTTAGTTTATTTGGTTTCACAAGAATTCTTGCAAAATCACCCTGAATAACAATTCCACAGAGAAATACCTCTGAATACTTGACTATAAAGCAGAAACTTACTAAATATTCCTCTTATTTTAATTAAAGTTTGCACAAAATTTATGGAAGCAAAACCAAAACAAACAAGTTGGCTACCTCACTCTGAATTAGTGAAACTCAAGGCAAGTTATAGGTTTCAATTTTGTAATAAATATCGCGTTTAGGATTCAAAATACAATTTCCAACCACTAATATGTAACTCACGAATCAATAAAACAGTAAAAAATTTATATATGTAACATTTTGATCCCATAAAAATTGGATGAGAACCGACATTGCATGCCTAGTTTAGAAGTATGTCACTAATTGATTAGCTTTGTGTATACTTTCGATATCAACTGTTTTATTGATTCTACAATTTTCCAATGTTTTTTCTGCTGCCCATATGAATCGCTGAATATTTTATTTGAATCTGATATTCATAGCCATTAATAGAAGTCGTTACACAATATGAAGAGAACTAAAAATTAGAAAAATATATTCTTGTTTGTCATAACCCAGATAGTTTGCAGATTCCAATGACACTACATGGCGACATGGTACAACTCACCAGTAACTGCAAATTTGGTATCTATTATGTTAAAATGGCCAATCTCTATGGCATATTGCCTGTTCACATTGCCCCATTTAAGTTAGGGGACCAAAGCCAAAAATCTTAAAAATTTTTTGAAAGAAACATGTTTATTTATAAAAAACCAGAGATACAATATCTATATGGATTCATCCTTTGATCACTGCTTATCAATAAACTTATCTAAACAATATAGTGTAGAGTAATATAAAAGACACCTACATAATGCAAATTTTTAGTATTATAGCAGAAACATAATATAAATTAGGAATATAATAGAAAAAATATAGAATACCTAAACACTCTTAAAACAAAAAAAAAATAAACATAAATCCAGAATGCAAGAATGGCATAAGAACACAGTAAGTTTACTGTGATACAAAAATTTTAACTCTTCTTTTAAACTGCCCTAGTGAAAGGGTTCTCCATTCTAAAGGAATTTTATTATAAACCTTTACACCACTATGGTAAATACCATGTTTTCCGTACTTTGATGAGGGTCTTAGTGAATTTAAGTCATTCTGTCCCCGAGTATCATAATTATGCACAGTACTTCTGAGGTCGAAGCTAATATTGGAATGTCGAAGTCCTTGTGTAACTTGATAGATATAAACAGATATCTGATAATTATAAGTACTCTCCAAAGACATAATTTTATATTTTTTTATATAGTATGTCGGTGCTATACCGAGTTGGTTAATTATAAATATTTTTGATTGCTCGGTTTTGTAAAGTTTTTATTGGTTTTATCAAATACTGCGCTGTTGGAAACCATACACCTGTCAAATATTGTATATGACAGTGAACAAGAGAATAGTAAATAGATCTTAGCAGGTGTTCGGGAACAGTATAAGAAAGTCGTTTCAAAACACCCACTGGTGCATAATTCAAAGTTCAAAGTCAAAGTTGGTAATATCATGCAAAGTATTTTTACAGGTCAGAAAAAAAGTAAATAAGGAATATAGATCAATCTATCATAAATATAGAATTAATACTTACAACACTTAAAGTTGCACACACTAATCAAAAAACTTACACTCTAACTAAAATTTAAGGATAAAATACAGAATAATTTATTATTTTTTTTTTTTATTTACTTAGTACAAGAAAGTTTAAATTACAGAGTCAAATACTCCAAATAGTACTTACAATTAACAATCGTTCTTAAGTTTTCTAAAATCGACCTATGTTAAAACTTTGAACATAATTCTTAAACGTATTTAGGCTATATCTAAAAATGTCAATGTTGGTAAATATTTCGTTATAATTCTTTGTTAGATTGTTGCAAAAACCTTGTTTACCGTAGTTGGTTCGATGTTGCCCATTATGAAATAAGCATTGCAACCGTGTTCTCCTTTGAGGCACTCTAATGAACACTTTATCTAACAGGTAATCACACTCTATTTGCCCATGAATTAACTAATACAAAAAAATAGCCAAGGCTCCTTCCCTTCTTACTTTAAGACTTTCTAGCCCTGCCAATTGAATGCGTATTTGATAGTCAATATCTCTATATGGAAATCGTAATTTATATAATAAAAATTTTACAAACTTATTTTGCACTCGTTCTAGCTGATCGATATAACAATTATACAAAGGACACCATATTACACTACAATACTCTAAAACACTTCTAACAAGGCAGTTGTACAATGACTTAATAGCTCTAATATCACAGATGTTGGAGCAGGTACGACGTAGAAAACCAAGCATTCTAGATGATTTTAAAATTACCGCGTCAGTGTGTTTTTTAAAACTTAAATCGCTACTAAAAATTACTCCTAAATCGTTAAAACTATGTACATTTTCTAAAACACAATTTGCAATGGAATAGTCACACATAACGGGTTGTTTACATTTAAAAAAACGCATGACTTTACACTTACTAACATTTAATTCAAAACAATTTGCATTACACCAGTTGACTAAAGAATTCAAGTCTGACTGGAGAGCTAAACAGTCTTCTTTAGTTTTAACTTTGAAGAACAGTTTAAGGTCATCTGCATACATGAGACATTTACAGTTATCAAATTGAGACACAACGCTGTTAAAAAATGTTAAAAATAATACAGGACCCAAATGGGACCCCTGCGGCACGCCCGAAGTCACTTCTATTTCACGAGACAGCACGTTACCAATCTTTACACGTTGTTTACGGTCTATGAGATAAGATTCTATCCATTTAATGTATGCTCCGGAAACTCCTGCTGCACGTAGTCTCTGCACAAGCAACCGCTGCCACACTCGGTCGAAGGCCTTCGTTAGGTCGGTGTAAACGACGTCAACTTGAAATCCATCCTCAACTGCATTAACTAGGTAGTCGTGGAAAACTCCTAGGTTGGTAGCCGTTGATCTGCCTTTAAAAAACCCATGCTGCTCCTGAGCTATGCATTGTTTAAATGATGAGAATATCTCATCAGTTACGATAGATTCAAATACTTTGGACATTACTGGTAACAGAGACACTCCTCGATAGTTCTTTACGTTCTCACGTTGTCCTGACTTATAAAGAGGCACAAGTCAAGATTTCTTCCATAAGGTCGGAAAAACGCCACTGTCAAAAGATCTCTGAAAAAGCGCATACAGTGGTCCTGCCAGAGAACTGCGACAGTTTTTTAGTAATATAGAGGGTATTCCGTCAAAACCAGTGCTCTTGGATTCCTTCAGAGTGCTAAGCTTCCCAAGAACTTCTTCATAAGTGAATCTTCGATGTGTAAGATCCACTTGTTCTGTTTCTGCAACAGCTGGTTGTGCAAAGTTTGAATAATCTTTGTAGCAGTGCTGGAAATAATCAGCAAAAGCCTCCGCAATGTCTTTAGGATTACTCCTTTCAACGTCGTCCAGGAACATCCTCTTTGGAAAACCGACCTCTTTCCTTAACGAGTTAACATAAGACCAGAAGTATTTTATATTGGCCGGCATCATGTGTTCAGTATTGGTAACATACATTAAGTAGCTTAGGTCAATTAGGCATTTTGATTCCCGCCTAAGTATCGAATATTGTAGATAATCTTCTCTTTTATTGGACTTTTTATATTTCTTGTAGGCTCTGTTTTTTTTATTTCTAATCCTTTTTGTTTCTTTGGTGTACCATCTTGGGTATTTTTTACTGTTTTTAGTTCTCCTTGGAACAAACTGATTAATTGCCCCATAGAGAATTTGATAAAAAAATCTCCACCGCGTTGTTTGCGTCTTTGCACTCGTTGAGCTGGGTCCAGTCCACTTCTGAGAAGCAAGCATTGAGGCCTTGATAATCGGCCTTAAAAAAATCATACTCCAAGCTCTCCTCGATCTCCAGGACTTCAAGAATTGAGAGACAGAAAAACATCTCAATTGGAACGTGGTGTTGCACTATATTACTTAAGGGCTGGCAAGCTGATTTCACAGTCCAGTTCGAAAAATCGTCCCCAAAAACAAGGTCTAGAAATGTATTAAATTCATTTGGAATGTGATTAAGTTGTTGTAGCTCATTAAAGAGCATTCCAGAAATCAAAACGTTTGCAGCAGTAGTGGATAAATCATTGGGAACAAGATGTCCTTGCTCAAAGTCCCAGTTTGTCTGAGGCAAGTTAAAATCACCCGCGATCAAAGTCCTAGCTTTCCTGTGCTTCCGTTTTAGGTCCTCTAAAGTTTGAATGAACTCGTCGTAAGCTGCACTCCCGGTATTAGGTGGAAAATATACGCAACCAAGCAATAAAGGACCGTTCTCTGTCTTTATTAGTGCCCAGGTATCTTCAAAAGCTGGATTGTTACAACCAGGAAGACCAATTGAGCTTAATCTCGAACTAACAGCAATAAGTGTTCCACCACCTCTTTGACAGTTCAGTGCTTGGTAATTTCTATCTGTTCTGTATACACGATGTTCCGATGTAAATGCTTCCGAGCTATGAATCCCATCGTTAAGCCACGTTTTAGTCAAAAATATAAAATCGTAATCGGAAGCCAGTACTGCACTCGATACCTCTGATATCTTTGTTCTGAGGCCTCCTACATTTTGATAATATGCAGAGACAGTTGTCAGTTTTGTTTTGTTCGATGAGTCTCTCGATGAAAATTCCTCTGCGTACCCCCAATTGTAGCGCCACCAAAAAGTTTCTTTAAGAGAGTTATGATTAATTCCCTCTTCGTCTCATAATCTATGTTGCCGTTTTTACTGCAGCTTACTAGTGAGGTGAAGTCAATATTATTCATCCCACAATATTGGCTTACCGTGTCGTTCTGCATTCGGATTAAATTATTGAGGACCGGTCTAAATGACTGGTGACTACAACCGATTACATTGAGATTGGTCATTAATGCAACTTCCAGCAATGCCTCAAGATCAGCTCCAATAATTGGTTTGCCTTTAATAGCGTTATAGTTTGATGAAAATATGATGACGTGATCGGTTTTATCAAAATTTTTGCATAGTTGCTTACAGACGGACACTATATCCGAAAAATATGTCGATGGCAAAACCTGACAGTTGATGTCAAATAGCCGAGTAGAATATTTCTTAAATAATAACGCACATCCTCTAGCGTTTTCACCACCAACGATAAGAAGTCTATTCCTATTGTTAGATGTTAGTGTTGGTAGTCTTTGATTGTAGCTTCTTGGGGACTTGCTTTTGTTTTCTTCGTGTAAATTAAAAATCTTTTGACGTAGTTCCTTTACTTCTTTCAGATGAACTTCGTTGTCCTTTTCTAAGGTCTCAATTGTGATGATCGTGCTTCTGTTTAAATCATCCAGCTCCTTAATTTTTGCTTCCAACACTTCATTCAAGGCTTTAACTGATTCCAGTTGGGAAGTGGCCTTCTTTTCGTTTTCCTTTAGTTGTTTAATTTCGTTTTCCAAAAATTTATTTCGATGGTTTAATTTTTCTAATTGAGAAGAAAAAGCCTGTTCGGCGTCGGACACAATGTCATCAAAAACTTGACTATTTCGCTTTAGTCTTTCCAGATGCCTATCCTTGTGCTTAATTACCTCTTGAAGCGACTCTATCTCTTGCTTAAAGAACAAAAGTTCCTTTTCACCTTCGTTGAATTTTGTTTGACAATCGGTTGAGCAAAATACTCTATAACCGCCCAATTTGATTGCTTGCTGAGTCCTTTCTAAACAACTCGGATGGAATATGCCGTTGCATTTGATACAACAGAGGTTTGAAAAATCTTTTTTGCAGCACGAGAAAATTTTTTGCATTTTAAACTTACGCGTTACACTTTGAGCCGTTATAATTTTACCGTGCGAAAACTCCTTTCGTCGTCTTTCAGGCAGAGATGTATAAATATTTTCTTATCAAAGTATGTTTTTTCTGTATATTAAAGAATGTTGTTGCACTATTAGAATGACACTGATTAAGATTCTTAACCCTTAACTACGGAGGTGCGATGTTCGGAGCATAAACTCGGACGTGCCGTCTGGCAGACTACTGCAGATATTGCGGCATAAAGCCCTAATAATTTTGTAACTGGTACTTCTAGATAATCTTTTAAGTTTTAGGAAGTACTAATAAATAGTTTCTTAGAACACGTACCAATTTTATAATCACAAAGCCAGTTCTTTTCGATAAGCTTCAACTCGAGGGCGGTTAAAATGAAAAAAAGTGCACTGCTATAATTTGAATGTATTTATTACATAAAAAACTTTTAAAAAAGTAGTGAAAACACTAGGAAGAAATAATGCACAACGAATACTTAAAACTAAAATATTTCAGCAGTGCAGTTCACGCCGTCCTGCCTCATACACTTTGAACATACCGACCAACGTTTTGCATTTGAAGAACAAATATCTTGTCACGCGGTTTTTCTTTCTTGGAAATAATAATTGACATAATTTTTTTTTCTAATATATCTCGATTTATTAGTGACTCGTCATCTTCACTTTCATCACTACAATCAGCGGACAGATTGTTCTAAGATGCTATAATCAGAATTCTCGCAATCCTCGTCAGGAACAATGTCAATATCACTAGCAGAAGCACCGTCTGCTTCGTATATCACTTTCGAAGTGTTTCTTCATTGTTTACATCACTAGAGCGAACTGGTTTTGATGGTCAGGCCATATTTGTGCGAAAATTTTCCGACCGATTTTATTACGTATACCCGGACGTGCCGTCTATCAAACTGCTTCACGAGAAGATCTCTAGGGAACTGACCTGTTTCAAGTCTTAGATATCTGATATTTTTTGTACTGGCCAACCACCAAACCCGCCAGGAATACATGAGGTAACGGCCTTGTGAACGTTACCGTTTTTGACAAATGAAGGTATTTCGGTTTCACACCGCCTCTCAGACGGCACCTCCGTAGTTAAGGGTTATATAAATCGAGATAATTGTTTACTTTATTTAACTCTGATTGAACAGAACACAATTTTCTACACAATATGATACGAAACCCAATAATTATTTCACAGTCAAAATGCCGAAATGGTGTCAATATTAAAACACGAACACTCAACATAGTTTAAAACATCTTACATAATCCTAAAAGCAACGATAGAATTTTTTTTATAAATTAGAGAAGTCACAGCCAAAGTACTCCTCAAAAGAATAAAAGGCACTGGTTTTTAGAAAATCTTTAATTTTATGCTTAAATTTTTCATGGCTAAGAGTCCTAACATACAACGGAAGCACATTGAAAAATTTTATTCCATAAAAGTTGGTACCACTTCTCATTCTTGAAAGAAAGCCTCAGATGCTCTGGAACCAGGTTAATGTTGTTGCGTGTAGGATATGAGTGAATGGATGAATCTGTGGAAAACAAGTGAAGGTTTTGTTTTACATAGAGTAGACATTCAAGTATATATAGACATGGTAGGGTCAACAATTCTAGCTGAACAAACACAGGTTTACAGTCATCCCTATAAGCCAGGTTGCAGAGAATTCTTATGAATCTTCTCTGCAGTCCAAATATCTTATGAGCATGAGCTGAATGGCCCCACTCAAGAACAGCATAACTCATTTTAGATGCGAAGTAGGCCTGGTAGGCTGTGAGCAGGGACTTTAAGGAAACACAAAAGGAGAGGTTTCTTATTAGATAGATGGATTTTGATAATCTTTTACTCAGTTCAAGTATATGACTTTTCCAGATCAGTGAGGTGTCAAGGGTAACACCAAAAAAACAAACATTTTGTTGGCAGTCGACAAGAAGTGGGTGGTTGTTTAAACCTTTTCGAAGGGAGAAGTTTATTGATTGAGTCTTTGTTGTGTTCAGACAAAGCTTGTTAGCTAAGAACCATTGTTCGATATTGGCGTGAGTTTCCACCATACCTGAGTCTTCAATTTTTTGTGTTCATAGGACCTGAAAATAGTTGTGTCATCTGCAAACAAAATTATGCCTCCATCTTTTTGAAAATTTGAGAGGTCATTAATATAGATTAAAAAGAGTACCGGTCCCAGCACAGATCCCTGGGGTACACCCAGATTCACTGGAGCATCAAGAGATAGTTGACTGTTGAAAGACACAAATTGGGAACATTCAGAGAGATAAGACTTTACCACGTGGACACTGTTGGGTTGGAAGCCATAGGAAGGAAGCTTACTTAGCAATATGTTATTGGAGACACAATCAAAGGCTTTAGTTAAATCTAAACAGGAAGCAAAGGTATCCTGTCCCAACTCGAACCCATCAATAATGTGCTTCACAAGGTGGTTCACCGCATGCACAGTCGACCTATTCTTTCGGAAACCAAATTGTCCTTGGAAAAATAGGTTTGAGGTCTCAAAATAATCACTAATTTGCACTTTTAAGGCTCTCTCAAGTATTTTTGAAATTATAGGTAAAATAGAAATAGGTCTGTAATTTGCTTCATCATTTTGTGACCCTTTGTTTTTGTAAATTGGGATGACTTTGGCTGTTTTAAAAACCTTTGGAAAAACATTATGTGAGATTGCTTGGTTGATAAGCTTGGTTAGAGGAATAATCAGTAGATTTTTTAGTGTTTTGAGAATTTTAGTGTTTAGGCCAAAAGTATCTACAATTACTGTTTTTTAATTCAGAAAAAATGGATCTTATCTCATTATAAGTGACAGGACGAAATTGAAATGAGGGACATTCACGTGTAGGATTTAGATATTCACTAAAGTGAGAGTTACAAGCAGGTAATGACTCCAAAATTTTTTCAGCCACAGTGGCAAAGTAGTTGTTAAAGTAATTTGCATTTCGATTAACATTTGAGGCTTTAGATTGCTTTGGTTGCAGCAGAAGTATCTCCAGTCTTGTGAAAGCCATACTGATGCGAATACACAAACTGCTGAGCATTCAGAACCTTCACCAACCTATCATTTACAGCTCTTTCAAATATTTTAGATATTATCGGTAACACTGAGATTGGGCGATAATTGTCTGCTGAGTCTTTGTCACCACCTTTATATAAGGGGCTCACCTTGGCGATTTTAATACCCATAGGAACACTCCGCTTTTAAGAGACTGATTTATTACCTTGCAAAGTACAGGAACCAAACTATTACGACAGTTTTTTACTGACCGCACGTCAACATCATCTCCACCAGCAGCTTTTGTAGAATCAAGTTTGTCTATAATTGAACCAATCTCTTGTTCGTCCACCTCCAGAAAAACCATACTTCTTAAACTAGTCATCTCCAACCGGTTATCAGCACGAGAGTCAGGTAGCTTCCGCGCCAGTTCAGATCCAATGTTTACAAAGAATTTATTCATGTATTCTCCAATCTCAGTGCTGCCCCCTATAGTGTTCGTCTCGGTGGAAAGTGAATCGATGTTGTTGCGTTGTTGCCTCTCTTTGTTTGTTAGTACGGAGTTAACTTGCCATGTTTTCCTAGAGTTACCATGTACTTTTCCAAATTCTCTCGCAAAATATGAGTGTTTTGCTTGTTTTGTAAACTCCTTGACTTGCCTAACTCTTTGTACTTATTTTGTAGGAATATGCTTCCTGGATATTGACATTTTCTTTTATAAAAATAATCACTTTTCTTCATTGCATTACGAATTATATCTTCGGGATCATTAAACCACACTCCATTGTTTCTACAAAGCTTTACAGTTTTCTTGGAATAGTTTGTATTAGATGTGAAGCACTGAATAATTGAATTATAGGTTTCACTACAACTTGCAGATTCTGTAAAATTTGCATTTATTGCATTTAGGTCGCGAATGACGGCTTCATAGTTAACAAATTTTTTGTCATATGTTCTATAATTATTGTTTTGCTGAGTATTATGCATAACATTTAAAACTTGTAAATCGTGTTCACTAATAGAACTTCCAATTATAGACAATGACTTATGCATCAAGGAATTTGTACAACATGATCTATAAGTGTTAAAGAGTACCGTGTAGGTAGAGTTTCATTAGCAAAATGAAGGCCATTACCCAAACAAACTTCCTTATAAATATCCGTCTCATAACTACTGGTTAAAAGGTCTATGTTTAGATCACCGAATAAGAATATTTCCTTGGATTTTAGATTTGACAGTTCTTCATCAAGCAGCTGTATGGTATGCTGTACCATCTCCCTAGTTCCAGAGGGGTTGTAGATGATAGCAAAATAGTTTTGGTAACTGGGCACATAAATACTTAAGTATGAAATGCCATGCCTGTTAATAGCTTTTATAGGGTTGTAATCAAGGGTCTCTTTTACATAAATTGCACATCCTCCACCCCTTTGTTCTCTACTTACAAAAGCTGCATTGAAGCCGGGTAAACCATAATACTGTTGGTCAGCTTCCTGTAGCCAGGTTTCTGTCACCATTATCATAGATATATCCACACTAAACTCTGATAATAATACCTCAATTTCAGTAAGTTTATTTTTTAGTGACCTAGAGTTCATATAGAGAATCATTAATCCATTTTGCTTTTCTACGCACATATCACGGTTAAATTCACAGACGTCCTTATAATTTTTAGCCACTATGGACGGAGGGAATACATATTTTATGTACTATTAACTCGTTTGCAATATTTAGGATGAAATTTCCAAAATGTCATTATCACTTGATATAGAGGCCATTATTTCAGAGAGGTGTTGTGAAGATTTTAATTCTATAACTTTTGAGGTGTCACTTTTCTTACAAAGAACTCGATTATTCTTACACAATACATATTTATAGCCTTGCCTTTTCAGATCCCTTGCTTTACCAAATAAATCTCTAACATCCTTGGGCATATCCTCATTTAGAAAAATGTTTCTTGAATCTCCAGAAAGACCGAGTGACTGATTCCAGTTTACCCTTGACCTTTCTAGCTCTAATTATTTCATCCTTCATTTCCTTTACCCTAAAACAGAGGAGTATAGGCTTATTTGAGTTATTGCTGGGAATTTTCTTGAGCCTAAAAGCATTTTCAGGCACTTCAACTTTTAATTCTTTGAATATCTTCTTTATATCTGAAATTTCATCTCGAGACTCTCCCAGACCCATCACTACCAAATTATATATATATATTACGTAATTTATTGGTACAATATCAATTGGCCATTGACCTAGGTCCTTCAGCCAACGAAATACACAATTAAATTTTGCTACTAAGCATCTAGTTTACATGTTACAGTGAATACACAAAAGTACAAAAAAAAAAAAATAGAACATTGTTTTACATAGAATAAAATAATTATACAAATAGATTTGTGGAAATATTATTAAGTAATAACCAAAATTAACATCGCAGTGTTTGTATTTCCTCCCAAAGGGTCCTTTCTGGATGAGTTCTGGCTCTGTTCTCAGGTGGAACTACATTACACAGCGTTAGCAGTGAGTTGATATTTTCGTGCACCCTTGAAAATTTTACCGAAAGGTCTCTCAATCTTGTGATTAGTGGTACTATGTTGGTAGACTGGTATAAAAGTTCGTTGGACGGATTGTGTAGTGGATTTTGGGGGTGTCTAATCCTGGTAATTGATCGAAGGGCACTTCTTTCCGCGACCTCTAAATTTTTGATGGCTGATTGGCGACTATTCAAATAGATGGGATGGCAGTACTCAAGAAGTGGTCTGCAGATGGATTTGTATATGTGGCTTGCTGTTTTACTAGAAATTCCCTGATTTTTGTATGTAAGACCCCTAAAGTGTTTTGCTCTAGTGATGCATTTGGTCTTGACTGACTTTGTGTGGAGGTTAAAGTTTAATTTTTGGTCTATTATGATTCCCAGATATTTAGCTGATGCCTGTGGTGTAATTAGGTGATTGTTTAATAGGGCAGATGGTGATGTGGGCCTGACTTTGTGATTGAAGATAACAAATTGTGACTTTAATGGGTTTGGCTTTAATCTCCACAGCTTAAACCAATTTGAGGTTCTATCGATAAGTATTTGTAGGGAAGATAAGGTGTTTTTTAATGTGTAATTGTGAGCTATTAGGGCAGTGTCATCAGCAAATTGAAGAACATATAGCTTATTGTTGAAATAGCCTGGCTGTTGCTGGAAGTAATGATATAGGTCATGGCAGAAAACGTTGTACAGGAAGGGGGAAAGTGGGGAACCCTGGGGAACACCCTGTGAGGGAGAGAAGATGGAAGAGATGGCCTTTGATATTTTTACTTGAAGGCTGCGGTTTTGAAGGAATTTTTTAACCAGGTGAATTAAGTATGTTGGGCAGTTGAGTCTCCAGAGCTTGTACAACAATCCATTGTGCCAAACGCTATCGAACGCTTTGCTTATATCCAAAAATACTGCTGCACTTCGCTGACCAGAGAGCTTGG
This sequence comes from Pissodes strobi, assembly GCA_016904865.1. Lineage (NCBI taxonomy): Eukaryota > Metazoa > Arthropoda > Insecta > Coleoptera > Curculionidae > Pissodes > Pissodes strobi. The sequence goes on along the minus strand of MU183254.1, from coordinate 194,830 downwards.
CTGCTTGTATGTTTGAACACATTATGGTGACTGGTAGGACCGTTGAGTGTTTTTCCTTGAAGCCAAACTGGTAGCCTGGAATGTGCCTCGCAAGATGTCGCTGCAGTCTTTCCTTGATCAATATTTCCAAGATTTTCCCAAGTACTGGAAGGAGTGTGATTGGTCTGAAGTTACTAACCATGGAGTGATTGGTGTTTGGCTTGGGAATGGTGATGATTTGGCCTTTCTTCCAAACTTCTGGAAACTGTCCCTTCTGAAAGCAGAAGTTGAGGATACTGATTATTTTCTTGTGTATGTTGGTACTTAATTGCCTTAGAATATTTTTAGTTAGAGAATCATATCCAGCAGAAGTTGATTTTCCTGAGTTGACAATGCGAAAATATGTATCCTCTTCCACCATTTCCATTGTTCCATCAGGTTCGTTAAGGAAAAATTGGGTCGACCAAGTGGTGACCATATCCAGATTACTATTGTCGTAGCTTGGGTCTCTGTCAAAGCAATAAATTTGCTGATAGTAATCTCCAAATGCATTAGCCTTTTCCTGATCTTCATTAGTTAGCTTTCCATTAACTTCTATTGCGGGTATTGTTGACTTGGTTTTGTACTTGGATAATTTTTTGATTTGTTGCCAATAGTTTTTTCCATTTTGATTTTCGATAGCTGAGCACGTTGTACACCATTGGTTTTCTCTGAAGCGTTTAATCATGTTTTGGATATTTTTGTTATATATGTTAAGTTGTCTCTTTATTTCTGGGTTTTTTGTTGTCAAGTATTCTCGGTACATTTTCCTCTTGTTCTTAATGAGTCTAATTATATATGGAGGGAGTTCTGTTACGTAAAAAAATTGTTTTGTTTTTGGTGATTCTGTTACGATAAGGTTAGACAGAGTATTGTTAAAGTCTGTAATAAATCCTTCTGTGATGGGGCTATTACCCTGGGTCTGAAGGAATTGTGACATTTTCCTATTAACGTTTTCCATATTACATTTCCCTAGATTTAGTTTATATTGGTTTTCTTCCATTAAGGGTAAAAGAGGATCGATTTCGATTTCAAAGCCTAAGTGATCGGAACCAATGTCTGGAACAGTTTTAATGGACTTGATGCTGTTTTGTAAACTATTTGAATAAATTACAACATCCGGGGTGGAATCAGGGTTGTTGTCCATAAGAAAGGTGGGTGCTGTTGTTGCCTGTCTGAATGGACAACTATCCAGAAATTTTTTGATTTGCTTTGCTTTAGCTCTATTGACATTGAGATCGCCTATGATAAAGGAGTATTTGTAGAGAGCAGCCTTTGTAAATAGAGTTTCCTCTATGATGGAGGTTGGATGCATGTAGCACAGGAATATATGAAGGAAATCATCGTGGAACGGAATAGCAAAGTGTAAGATTTCGTTTAGTGGATTATTCACTGTTGGTGGGTTGGCTTTTCGAATCTTTAGGCTGGGTGAAGCTTGGATCAGGCTGCCACCTCTTACATTACGGTTAACAATATTTCCATTTTTATTAATGATATCCCAGTCTCTATAACTGGTGTTGCTGTCGACTTTCGTTTTCGTTTCGACAAACAGTGAACAGTTGATCTTTCTTTCTTCCACAATGTAGTTGATTAAATGTTTTTTAGGTAAGTAGCTGTTTACGTTGGCATACAAAATTTTAAGAGGTTTGAATGTTAATCTGACTACCTGTTGTTGGTTCAGTTGGTGAACAGTCTGATGGTTTTTCCAAGTCAAACATGAGAACATACATCCAATTAACAGAGAAGGTGACACAGGTGTCAATGTTATATAAGGTTTTGAATCTCTTACGAAGTTTCTGGAGTAGTGCATCTCTGTCTATATATTTTTCCTTGTTTATTTTTGTTATATAAGTGTTGATGATTATGTCATGGATGGTAACTGGTTTGTGGATTCTAGAATGGTTAGTAATCTTTGGCTCAATTTCATATGATTTTTTGTTAAGTGATTTGATTTGGGTGTTAGGGATACCTTGGATCGGTTTTGTTGGTCTTTTTGGACACTTGAGAGACCAGGCGCCATGGTCTTCTGCTCCACATGCAGTGCATTTCGGGGGAAGATTGGATGGGCATTCTTGTGGACGATGGGGACCATCACATTTACTGCATTTGGTTGGTTCTCTACATTGATCTGTTGTGTGGGTGAAAAGGTTGCATCTAGAACATGGCTGAGGAACTGGAGCTGGAGGTAGGCTGGGAAAAACTGGATAGTGCCGGTGTTTATAGAAGACACCTTCATTTAAAAGTTTCTCACAGGAATTAAGGCATCCTGTTATGATACGAATAAGGGTGGTTGCTTTTCCTGTGGCTCTGGATATGATTCTTTTGCAGAAACGGTGCGTAATATCTAATTGCTTTAAGTGGACTCCCATATCTGAGTCCGAAATATCATGTTCTACTTGTCCTATGACTACTGAATATGAACTTGTTGTATTATTTATCTGAGGTGCATCTTTTGCAGAGGTTGCTGTCTCTTTGAATTTAGTTATTAGTCTGTTGTCTACAAGTTTCTTTAGTGTACTAGAAATTGTTGTTTTGGGCATGTTAGATTTGAGTAATAGACCTTTTTTTGTTGTTATTATTACTTCTTGTGAGTTTTTATGTTCTTTGTCCCAAGCATCGGAAATAGTGAGTCTGGTCGCATTTTCCGCCAGTTCCAGATAGAATAAATGTTGATACTTGTTTTTCTCTACTTCTTTCCATTTTATTGAGTACTGTTTGTTATTTCTATTGTGTATGGTTGTATTTTGCGTAGAATTACCTTGGTTGCTAACTTGTAAATTGGGTGTTGTTTGATTTTTTGGTGATCCTGGCTTTGGCTTTTTTGACTGTTGATGGTTGTGTGATCGTTTTTTTCTTTTGGAAACGGTATTGAAGCCTTCACTGTCTTCGTTGTCGGTTGAAGGACTAGACCCATCTTCCGCTGTTGTTTTCACCATGCTTCCGCCAGCGATTGTTTTTGAGTAGAATTGCTCAAAATTCGCGACGGAAACGTTATGGGTTGAGTTTGCCCCACTAATTTTTCTTTATTTTCCTCCACTTAACCCAAATTGGCCCCATTTGGATATCAATGACCAATGTTTTAGTTGGAGATTTCAGGTTATGTTATGTTTCTATTTATTTATCTCCTAAACGGCACAAAACGGTACAAACACTTGATATTTTTGCTGAATTAGACAAAGTTCAATATAAACTTGTAGATAATCGCCACTATGCTATTTTCTTTTTCAATTTTCCGAGCTTATTTTAAAGATTTCCACAAACGACTTTGAAACGTGAATTTTCAAGGTCTGCGCGCGCACGCAAATTATTTTCTCTGTAATCATTAAAAGCTTTTGATCTCGCAAGATCTTCCTGTAAGTCTTTTATTTGAGACTTAAGTTTATCTTGTTCTCTTTTTAACTGCTTGTTTTCCTTGATAATTTGAGTTAGAGTTTCCTCCATTGTATTACAGTTAAATATTACTGATTCTTGCAGATCTTCAAATTTATTTTCCAAGATTTTCAATAAGTCATTATTGCTTAGGTTTGGGTTAACCTCGACAACTTGATTTTGTTTCTTATTTTGATTACGTGTTGACGCAGCACTTCGCTTTTCATTACCTTGATTTCTTTGTGTAGGTTCTTTATCTTCAACTTCTGAAAAGGATGAATCCAAATCACGTGACTGAAAACTCATCGATTTTCTTCTAATTTCAGCGGTACAGGTTGCACAAATCCATTGTATTTCAGAAGATTTTTTGCCTATTAAGAAGTTTTCTGATAGATTCGTACATTTTTGAGGCACCCATATTTGACACCCTCCACTGCATTGAACTCTATACGATGGTTTTCCCAATTTGCCCAGGCAAACATGACATGACATTTTAAAAGTTTAGACACTTAAATAGCGTTACCGTAGAAAATAGCGTACTAAACAAGACGTCCCCAAAAAAAAAAGAAGAAAAAAACAATAACACTGGAATTCAATACGCTCGGAGGTCGGAATGTATTTATACCATTGTATTGGGTTACTGTTTGCGTATTTTGGCTATTGTCTTCCGCAAAAGTTCAAATAATTGGTTTAAAACAGGACATTATGCATTGTAACTATGACTGTTTTGCCGGTAACACTTTTACGGATCTTTTGACACGAAACACAACTATACTGTTCCAAAATAACACTATAAACATTAAAGAAAACACGACCTCTCATTTTAAAAACACGACCTAAACATGCCAGTGGCAGGGATGGGTAATGACGCGTCGAAAATTAATTTTCGACGTTGGTGTCGAAAAACCCGTCGAAAATGTCAAATATTGTCGAATATTGTCGAAAATGTCGAATATTTTATTCCCCCATGGACTAACATACCTTTTAAAAATATGTTCTCAAAGGTTTTCCAGTGGATCTAAATATTTTTTCTAAATGGTTCTTTGTTCACGATCACGAGAGATTCACGAAAAAAAAATAAAACAAAGACGCCTTTTCCATTTTGTTTAAATACATTTGGCAATATAATAACATATTTTACCGAACGACCCTGCGACGGCAACGATGCAACGATCGAGGCACGCATTCGGGGAATCCCCTCAAATTGAGCGGGAGTTCGGCCATTGTCAAAGGTTCGGCGGACGGGCGGTGATTTCCAGCATGGTTATTTGATTTTAAGCAAAGAGTCGCTGTTAAAAAAGGTGATTTATTTAATTGTATTAGTTTAGTGTATTGTGTGGACTGTGTAAGTCTATATAGATCATTGGAATAGCGTATCGGAATTGATATAAAAATATATTCAATGGCTGGGCGACCTCAACATACACTTTGGAAATAATATGGTTTTGATTTGATCAAAATTCAGGGGAAATGTGCAGCTTTATGCAGCTACTGTGACAAAACTGTAAAAAATACAGGCAAGAAAAGACTACTGAGCCATAGAAATGTTTGTCAACAGAGTACACAATCGAAGGGTAAGTAAAAATAAAAAGTACTACTACTTTTCTTGGTATGTCGAAAATGTCGCTTCATCGGCGCGGCGCTGTTGCCGTTGACAAACTGATTTGGCACGTTTTAATAGCTACATATTCACCGCGCTTTTAA
>MU183254.1:173636-189729 GCA_016904865.1 Pissodes strobi | reverse complement strand
TGTGTCAAATTTTAGTAGGATATAAAAATAAGGGTAGAAAGTATGGATGGAAATTTCGGCGACTGTCGGCATAAAGGATAGTGGCATTTACAAAAAAAAAAAATATTCATAAGAAACTACGCATTTTAACTAGTAAATTGAAAGAATAAAACTTGCGGTAAATGCCATTTTGTAAGAATTATTTCAATCAATCGATATACAATCGACACTAAAATCGACTTCTCTATTCTCTTTAGCCTTTTTTAATTTTTATTTTTTGGTAGGTAGGTACTCAGATTTCATTTTTTGGATGCTTTTGGCGTTTTGGTGACGAACGAAATGTAAAAGCTTAAAAGGAAAGCGGACAATTTTTAATATTTTGCAAAAAATAGTACAATAAGTATATAATTTTATTAAATGGAAAAATGCTTTTTTAAAGCTGAAAATATATTTTTTTAATTTAAAATTTTGATGTGGAGAGCGGAGAGACTGATTCCAATTGCATAGGGCGACAAATTTTTTGCTATGTATAGTCTCTGTTTTTAGTAAACCAGAAAACCTTGCAAAAGGCAGTTGTGGAAGTATACGACTCAGACGAAGAAGATGATCAGCCTTTGTCAAAACTTTTAATAAGAAGTTAAAATAGCAATTTAGGTAAAATTCCTAATAACAATGATCTAACATCTGGAAATATAAATATTGTTCATTCGGCTGAACCTGGATATTACTGCGTTGAAGATGAAGAACAACATAGTATAATGGAAGAAGCAGAGACCACTGACACTGAAACACTGGAAATACTGGAATCTTTCAATATTGATGCCCCTGGCCCTATTACTAGTGATCCTAGTGGTAGTAGTTGCAGTTTTTTTGTATCCTCCTATTCCCCCTTATGCAGTGTAAACATGGTAAGCTTTAATGAAAAAAATTGTCCTTGGGGAAAATAATAATTCGTAATTTTTTTCAGTTACAAAAAAAACAAGAAGTTATCAGAATCGACAATGGTAAAGCCTCCCAATCACAGGAAAAGTTCAAGTAATACAAAGAGTATTATTAAAGGCAAAGGTTCTGGTACTCTCTCGCAATTTTGTGACAAAATGTCGCCCAAAGGAAAAGAAGATCTAGATAAAGCCTTGGCTACATTTATGTTTGGATGCAACATACCTTTTTCAGTCGTGGAGTCTTCACATTTTAAAAATTTCATACACTCTCTTCGCCCTTCATACAAGTTACCGACAAGAAAAACTTTAACCAACTCGTTACTACCAAAATGCTACGCAAATTGTAAGAATTCTTTGAAGAATTTTGACGCCGAGTCCGTTATGTTGATTGACGGTTGGAAAAATTCTTCTAATAATATGAAGAATGTAGTATGCCTTATTCATAATGTAGAAGGTGATATAGCTTTCCTTGAATCTTATGATCTTACAGGAGAAAAGGAAACTGGAGACAAACTACAGGAAAGTGCCGAGCAATGTGTAATTTTAGCAAAAGAATTATATAATACTAATATGTATGCAATATGCTCAGATAATGCTAGTAATATAAGAAAGATGGGTTCCCAAGTCAATCTTTGGTACTTAAATTGCAATAGTCATACTGCAAATCTTTTAGCAAAATAATTGGTGTCAGATCATATTGCAAGAAGAGTACAAACTGTATTAAAATAATTTTCATCACCTGATCTGGAAAAAGTATAATAAAACATAATGGAAAAATAATAATATTAGCTGGGGAAACAAGCTGGTGTTCATTTAGAGACTCTTTTGTTAACTTTTTATATAATTTAAAGGCCATGAGAGATGTGATTGCAGAAGATAATACGAAAATCAAGCCAAATGTAACTAAACTTGTTTCTGATGAACATTGAAAAAAGCAAGTAGAGGCTAGCGTTAAGTTATTAGATCCCGTATGCAAGCTTTTAAATAAATAACAGAGCACACAGGCGTCAATTGCTGATGCAGCTGAGGAATGGTTAACATTGCGTTTACCAGATGGCTTTGAAGAATATGACCATTTTGTGAAAAAACGACAGAAGCAAGCATTAAATGTTTATTCTCTATCAGCAAATTTTTTACATCCACTTTATAGAGGTAAGATGTTATCAGAAGAACAATGCGAGATGTAGAAAATTTTCTTAGAGATAATTTAAGTGTTGATGCATTAAATGATTTCCATTTGTATAAAAATAACAAAACATTTTTCCAAAAACTTTTTTCCAAATAAATCGGGAATGTGCAGACTTTCTGAGGATTGGCCGAAAGACACCTTTCAGAACTGGCTAAGTCAGCCATGAAGTTAAATTCAATACCAGCCTCTTCGGCACAGCTCGAGAGACTTTTCTCAAATTGGTCCTTTATTCACTCTAGGCTGAGAAATAGACTCAGTTCAGGAAATTCGAAAAAACTTACTTACATCTATTACCACTTGAAAATAAGGAATGAAAACAGAAGTGATGAATATTAGTTTGTTTTTATAAGATATTTTAAATGCCAGTTTTTGAAATCCTTTGTGAATATGCTTAAAGTTTATAGTCATGTTGTTAAGTTGACATATTTTTATTAACCATCTGCTGTTTTGTATTTTCATGGTTTTTATTAAATATATTAATATTAATACATACTGATTTATAGTTATTACTATACGATAACCGAGACTATAACCAACTTACTCTTTGGTTATAGCAAAACCAAATTAAAATTTCCAATTATATTTTTGACTGTCGAATATGTCGAAAATTAATGGTGTCAAAAAATAATTTTCGACGCGTCGAAAAAGGCGTCGAATATGTCAAATTTTCGACGTACCCAACCCTGGCCAGTGGGCAGCCTTTTCTTAAATATTGGTTACTTTCATTCTAAACTAAAATGTAGGTTTGCTTTATATTTAAATTAATATATACAATACCACTTGCAGGACAGTATAAATCTTCAAACTGAGTAGCAGATATTGGCCTTTTCAATACCTGTGTCCCTAATATACTTACAAAGATAGCTCCTCTTTTTTCATTACCGGCTTAAAAACATTTATTTCTGTTTCAGACACGTTGTGTTCGGCGCAGTCGTCGAAGGCTTGGACATAGTTAAGAAAATTGAAGCTCTTGGTTCACAGTCTGGCAAAACCATGAAGAAAATCAACGTGGCAGACTGTGGTCAATTGTAAAATTCCTAAGCAATAACTTGTATACAATTTTAAGCAGGAGATGCACCTATTTAAACTGTCCATTTTTCGTTTATAGTAATTCTAAATCTGCCAACTTGGAATAATTATGAAATCGAATTTTTTTGTTGAGTATTTTAGAGTCTTAAATAAGTTCTTTTAGCACTACTTAGTAGTGATATTTTTACAAATAATTCGAGAATTGGTTTTATATCGCATTAGTTGTGGACGGCTATAACGATAAATTAATTTCAGTATTTAAAGTTGGTAGAAAGTTATGTAATTTTAAAGGAAATATTTGATTATTAAATTCATTCCACCTATAGGCATTGGTGTATCATAAGAGGAACAATTTTTAATATTTTTAAATACGTTTGTGATCCAATTTGGCGCTGTTTGCCTCTAGTTTTAGTCAGAAATGTCTGCATTTAACATTTTTTACTTCAAATTTGCGTCAACAGAAAAAGTAATTAAACCGAAAAATTTGTTTTTATAACCTCCTTCCTTTAACATGATCGTTACTATACGATAACTCTATGGATGGGTACCTTTGTGACAAATAAAGCTTAAAACTATTAAATCATCACCTGTGTAGCTGAAAATTTGAGTGAGATCTAAAATTTAAGAATTAAGAAGTAATTATTGGCGTAGCCAGAGACTGAAGGTTCTTGTAAATTCTAATACTTTAGCACGTTTGATCGGTCATAGATGCTTTACGATGTTGGGTTTCCATTTTTAATTCATGTCTAGACAAAAAGACCTAATTTTGAGTCAATTTCAGAATTTGCGAACTATGATTTACGTAGTTGTATATAGATTCTGATCGAATAATTGGGCGCATTCGGAAGAGCACATCGATTAGTAATCGATGACAAATCGTATGCTAAACGCGCTGAAATTGTGCGATGAATATTCGAACGCCATTTTTGCCATCGCTTCAAAAATTCTATTAGTAATGGCGATTAGTGATTCGTTTCCCTGAGCCGAGTCAAGTGTGTCAACAAAAGACAAATTATTCAGAAGATCTTATCGAAACCACAGCATATACCGTACCGAATCAGTTATTTAACTCTACGTCGGCTCCTTTGATGTCGATGAAGCCAGATTTGACTTTTTCATGCTTTCCTCATTTTTCGCGCATGCCTTTCATACATTAAAAATGTTAGGTTTTAATGGCCAGCTGGAACTCAGCAGAGGCGGACTGGATTTAATTTAATTTACATTTTTAGTAAATTAAATTAAACATGATATGTAAGTGAAATTGATAAAAAAAGATATCTGGTAAACGTGATCGAGAATGATCAGTCATTTATACATAACCATGAATATGGTGTTTATAAGTGTAAATAAATATATAAATATTTTGATATGAACAATATCAATTTTTCTACAGCCGCGCGCAAAATAACTAATTGCTAAATTCAAATGATATCGCAAAATCGACGAATGCCGTGGATCCTTATTTTGCGCTTTAGCGCGAACAAGGAAAAGAAAATTCTCACTTTTTCCGTCGAGTGTGCTATGAATGGTCATGGAAACCGAGGATAAATAAATGACAGTCATGTGTTTGTTACAGTTTGTTGCTGGCACTCGTTCTAAATATGCCCGAAGCCCGAATATAATATGTCAAAACTGACAGTCATTTGCAAATTTCAGAATAAGTATAGAGGAAAATGTGCATTTAATTTTAAAAAATGCGGCTGTAGAAAAAGTTCTGTGTGTTTTTCGAGCGCAAAGTAAGATTGCCGTTTTCGAAAGATTACTATACGGGCAGAAATTTTATCAAAAATGTGATCGCGTCAAACGGCCTTAATAAATTGATATTTCGTCACTCGAAGCCATTTATATAGTTGTAGGCAATGAATAAAGAGTTGTAGGTATGTGATATTGTTCACTACTTATTTCTAATTAAATTTACATACCACCTTTGTAATATTAGTGTGACCGTTCTAAATTGGTTGCCTTTATTATGGGATGCTAAGAGGCTAGACAAAACTACAATTCATGTCTCAAGTTTAAAAAGTTGAACTTCCTGCAGAAGGGAGCCAAACAATTATCGACGTAGAATATTAATTTATCATGCATTGTGATATGAATGAACTATACTTTAATCTCAATACTTAATGTAAACATCTACTTATAACCCTTCATCTTTCGGAAAACTAAAATATCCTGAAGCTGGATTGGCTTTCTTTTACCCATTGCAGACAAAACAACGTACGACCATGGTTAACAATGAAAACACTTTAATGATTAAATGTCCAAAAAGTTAACACACTTAAATAAATAAATAATCGAGCACAAATAATAACACGCAAAAACAATCCAATCTAAGAACGTAACCTGCTGCTTCTTGTCAAAAAATCGAGAGTCCAACGCTGTGCGGTGTGTTCAGTTTCCGACTCAACCAGGTTTATGTCTCTTCGATTCGGCAAACTGTCGTAATAGAAAAAGATAACACTACATTGGACACCAGACCGGTACTGTTATTCATAAATAAACGAAGTCGCCCTCATATAATTCGGCTCGTAGCAGACGCCCAGAATATGAGGAAAATGCTCCTATTGGTTGGATTTTATTGCTTCAAAACACGTGGAGAGTTAAATAACTGATTCGGTACGGTATAAGCTGTGTCGAAACTGCTGATCGTCACGTGACCGTAGTGAATGCGCCCCATCCCATGATACAATAACAGGGAGAAGGTAGGATATTGCGCAGACGGCCGAACATCTGTCAACTTTTGTGACGTAGTAAAGAGCGTAAATATGGCGTCTTATTGTATTCGTTGCCATTGACTAGTGTGTTTCTTGCGTTTTTTTGCTAGTTTTCGGTTTCTGCGTGGATTATATCAGATTTAGATATTGTCTGGTCTAAATTATAACTTTTTTGCAGTGTTTGGTGCTAAAATTCTTATAGTTTATCGGATAAACAAGTGAAAATTTGACAATTAAAAATGCTTTGTTCTGTGATGGTGTAGCTGTTCACGGTTGTAAAAGTCATAATCAAGCCAAGAACTTTGATAAAACTATTAGGTCCTGTACATTTCCTAAAGACAATTTGTCGCAAAAATTGTGGATAAACGCTTATTGTCGTGAAGATAGTTTTAATCCTAAAACATCTCGAATATGATCAAGGCATTTCAAAGACGACAACTTTGAAAGAACTTTGAAGTATGAACTTTTGAATTATGAGTAAAAAAAGGGGCCTAAACTAAAGTGTGATGCAGTACTTTATCAGATTTAGATATTGTCTGGTCTGAATTATAACTTTTTTGCAGTGTTTAGTGCTAAAATTCTTATATTTTATTGTGTAAACAAGTGAAAATTTTACAATTAAAAATGTGTTATGCTGTGCACCATGAGACAATAACAGTTATTGTATCATGCATGCGCCCATTGTTGAATCCTTAGACAAGGAAAGAAGAGGACAGATAACATGGGAAAAAGCCTATTACCAGCTGCCACATAAATTACTGGGTAACTTCAATAAATGAATTGAAAATTATAAGTAATAAATAATAATTAATAAGTTAAAGTAATTTTCAGTCGTAAAATAATATAGCCATTTTATAGGTAGAGTATGAAAATTATATTACCTACGCCTCTGTTGAATGACTCTCCTTGAAGAAGATTTATGGCTTTATTGATTATTTCATGACTGAAAATATCCAAGATCGGGTATCAAATTACTCTCGATAATTAAATAAACATCCCTACCATGATATACTCAGAGGTAACACAATGTGTACATTATGCATTATTATTAAAACAAGAAATATGCAAATAAACCACATGGTCAGCAGACAATAATTACCTGTGAAATTAAATTCCAGGCAGTCACTTCGACTCTTGCAACCATATGCCGAACAATTTGCCATTCTGAATCTTAGTTTTTATCTCTCTTTATTCAAAAATTCACAAAATAACTGCAAAATAGCACCGCCACAACAATAGATGTGTTTGCCACATAAATAATGGCCGCCGCTCTGAAAAGGCTTCAATTTCAGTACATTGGCTTAATGTCATGCGCGGTATCCTTACTCTTACCTAATCTAAGGTTGAATCATTGGAACAGCTCCCACGTGCAAAGAGGAGCCTAATACGATCCTTTACAGTCCTACGCCACTATGCTACATTTTTATTTTTTTTTGTTGAGGTGTAAAAATGCTCTCTTATGCACACCCTCGGTTGAGGGTAGTGTGGGACTCTCCTCTCTGGGCATACCCACTAAAAATTCACCATCTTCCATTGATGCTAGTGACTCTAAAAATAACTAACCCACTAACACACTATGCTACATTAGCCGCTTCTGATTGGTGGGATTAACATCACTTTAGAGTACTGTTAACTCTTAACGCATGGCCCTCCGCTCGCTCCGGGGTGCAACTAGACAAAACTAACTGAAACTAACCTAAACCATTCTTTATGACAATGCATAAACTAAATCAAATTTACAAAAATTAACAAACATAACCTCAAAAAAATAAAGAAAACGTGTGCCCCCACGGGAATTGAACGGGGGAAGTCCACGTTCCAATCGCAGAATCTGACCACTACAGAATTTTTAGACCGGGTAGAATAAACTGACTCGGCCGTAGATAAAGTGAAAATTAGTAGTGACGTTAATCCAGCAATCAGCAGCGACTAATATAGCATAGTCGCGTCACTAAGCTGTGGTGGCGTCTGTAAAGGATCTTAATTAAAACATAAGTGTCTCGCGAGAGCTTTGATTTTGGCTGCCACCAAGGTCGAATAGTACAAACCTACAAAGAAGGATTCTTTGTGTTTGTGAATGTATTCGCGGAAACACATGCAAGCTGCTGTATATTTCGTAAAAAGTGCATCCAAAGTACGGGCACCTGTTACAATAAGTAATATTTCACTTTTCGCATGGCCCTCCGCTCGCTACTGGGGCTCAAGAAAAGGAAACTAACCAGGGGCTAACCCAAGACATACCCAAAATCATGAAAAAGACTGTTTGCTAACCAAAACTAACCCAAGACATGCCCAAAATCAATAAAAAAAATTGTTTAGAAACAAGCGCAAAAAAAATAAAAAAAAAACCAACGAAGTTTGAACCCGGGCCGCCGCCGATAGTCGCCGAATTGAGACATATCCATCTAAACCTCTAGACCACGACGACTCTTGCTGCAAATTGATTGCATCACGAAAACTTCGAACAGCGTTGCCAGCGAAAAATTAAAAATTGTATCATATTTGAACTGAAATTGTACCAGATTCAAAATTTTTGTACAGAATTTATATTATAAGAAGGTTTTTATATTTTTGCGATTTTTTCAAATTTACCGTCATTACCGTATAGGATAGGCTCCAACTTTTTCCTTGACAAGGAAGCCAGAACCCAGAACATGCAATTGCAAAGCGAAACACATTTCATCCAAGTCGGGCATATACAACCAGCGGAATAATAACGGAAGCGCCATCTGTGAAAGTATGTCATAATCCGGCACTATGATTTATGCTTCTGCCTGGATCGTATCGATTTTAAACGAAGGAAGCTGTTCGAGAAGCGATAGGTTTCGCCCTCACCCTCACCTGTGTTTGACATACTATATAACATAACGAGAATGGCAAGTAGCTTTGGCAAAACCCATCAAATATTTTAATAGTAATTTTCCAGAAAAGAAGGTCGAAAGCCGATAGCTCCCAGCCGCAAGAATACAGTGTTTTCAATTGTGTAGATCCAAAGGATGCCATTGTTTTTAATGTTGTTGTTACTCTTGGCTTGCAAACCACAGTCACTTGTTCTCCACCCATTTCATAGCGAACAGGAAAGCGAGGGCATTATTAGACAAGGAACACACGATTTTGTGGCATCGCTTGGTGTAAATGTACCTTCAATGTAAATATAACTTTCTGATATATACATGCGAATTTCATCGGAATTTCAAATGTCGGTGATCCACATGGTTTGTAGGTTTTCGGTCTCGACGAGACTGGTCTCGGTCTCGTCTCGAAATTCAAGACCGATACCGAGACGAGACTAGGAATTATAACTCGAGACCGAGACCGAGACCGAGACTTCAAGGTTCGCGACCGAGAGTCGAATCTGGTCACGTCAGTCTCATCGTCTCGTGTCTCGAGTATTGAAATAAAAATAATTTATAAGGAATAGTACGAAAATTATATTTTTTAATTATCGGTAGCGTACAAAAAATAAAAAAAATATTTAAGTACACGAAAATCAAAGAAATATCGATAAGTATGTACGTATCTAAAGTACAATTTACTAGTTGCCTACCTATATTTATGAGTAACACAAAAAAAATATATTTTCAAAACAGGTCTAAATTATAGGTAACGTACAAAAATAAAAAATATATAAGAATCTAGAAGCACGAAATAATATCATTTCGAAATTTGAGGAATATAGGTATCTACGAGTGTACATCGGGAATATCCTTCAGGTCACGGAATGTCTGAAAAAAATGGCAGCATCACTTTAATAAAGCCAAATTAGCCTTTTAGAGCAAATGTCAACGATTTATTTTATTGCAAGTTAGAACACTCCACAACATAGCTTCTCAAAAATCGTAATTTCGTGGCACTCACTTCAATTTTCGATCAGTTTGCTCCAGGAGTTCGAGAAGAAGCAAAACAGGTTATTATTCATTATTTCTTGAATTCTCCCATCATACGGTAACTTAACTACCTCAGAATTTCCCCCCTGCGAATTTTGAACACAATCTGATATAATATAATTTTTCCTTCGTCATTTTGTCAAGAATTTTAAAATTAAGTTTTTTGTCCTGATTTAATTTTTTTACTTTTTATTCTTCTTAGGAGTTGTAGACATAAATGAAAGAAAGCCAGGGTTGTTTTTATAACGTATTAAAAATATAGACGTGATTTTAACATAAAAATATATCACTATGGAAGTAGGTATGCTCTTGAAAACTTGCTATTGAGCTGTCAAGAACAGGTTCGCCGAAAACTTCAATCTTTTCACTTGAAGACAACTTCATACCCTCAGTATTAGACCCAATGATTTCAGGAACTTCTGGTCATCTCTACTGATACTATGTCTAGTCGATTTGACATCTGATTCGTCGCAGACGATGTATTTTACTTTCATTTAGAATCTTGATAGATTTTGGTTCAATTCGATTGTAACATTGTAACAAAACCTCATTTTGAAAACCATTTATGGAAATGTCCTCAATTCTAGTTTATTACAAATTAGAAAGATTTACTGCACGAGCGGGCGCAACGAGAGAGGACTGTAATCTTCCTCGTTTGTAATGAGCAAATTACCATTCAAGTAGTGTACTATACTTTTTCTACGACTATTTTTAAAATGCCGGGTGGTGTAATGTTTAAGTTTTAGTATTTTTTTCTTGATCTCGACCGTGCTATATTTCCCAGATACCGCAATAAGTAAAATGTACCAGAATTTTCAAAAATGTACAGATGAATAGATTGTATTAAATTGTACCAGATCTGTACAAATGTACCAAATCTGGCACCGCTGACATCGAATGCACTCGCTCGAGTCAACGCCACCTACACTAGATGGCGCTGAAGACGATTTTACCTTGATGGCAGCCAAAATCAATGCTCTCGCGAGGCACTCATCCTACTTTTATTTTGGCTGCCATCAAGGGAAAAGCGTCTCCAGCGCCATCTAGTGTAGGTGGCGTTGACTCGAGCGATTGCATTTGATGTCTTCGCGATGCGATCAATTTGCAGCAAGAGCTGTCGTGGTCTAGAGGTTTAGATGGTTAGGTCTCAATACGGCGACTATCGGCGGCGGCCCGGGTTCAAACCCCGTTGATTTTTTTTACGGTTAAGGTTCTGAACAGTTTTTTCTTGATTTTGGGTATGTCTTGGGTTAGTTTTGGTTAGCAAACAGTTTTTCTTGATTTTGGGTACGTCTTGGGTTACGTTTGGGTTAGTCCCTGGTTGGTTTCCTTTTCTTGAGCCCCCGTAGCGAGCGGTAGCGAGCGGAGGGCCATGCGAAAAGTGAAATATTACTTATTGTAATACGTGCCCGTACTTTGGATGCACTTTTTACGAAATATTCAGCAGCTTGCATGTGTTAGTTTCCGCGAATACATTCACAAAGAATCCCCCTTCTTTAAGAGGATTAATAGAGATGCGTTTTATTCGTCAAATACGCGATTGTTTCTATAGAATGCAAATCGCGTACATCCCTATTGCACCGTCTCCCACATGAGAGCTGCTCCAATGACTCGAGAATATGATTCCAGCAATGAGGGCTGTTCCAACACTTGGAGCTAGCCGCCGGACGGCAACTAACAAGCCTGATCAATAACGCAATGACTTGGTTTGTTTACTATTTTAGATTGCATAATATTTCACTTCGCTCGCTACGGGGACGCAACCAACAAAAACATCCTTATTTATTTATAATCAATTGCCTTAAGATAGTTGATATTTGACCTAACCCAAGGCATGCCCAAAATAAAGAAAAAAACTTAGTTAACAGGTGTCGCGTATCGGCCTTTTCGCCTTCGGTTTGGGGGGCGCGTAGTAAACGTTCGGGGACCGCTTTGATTCCCCGAGGAAGAATCGAGCGTCCAGCCGGGGATTTGAGCCTTAAGAATCTGTGCATGTACAAGATTTAAATGTTTGTGAACGTCCAGCCGGTGGTGTTCGAACCTTGAATAAGCCGTTCATGTACAAGTCGGAGCCTCCAGGAGTATATACTCTACGTACTGGAGAGTCTAAAAATTATATCTCTGTCCACCAGTGAGTGACCAATCTGGAAGGGTGGCTCCAGCTCTTGCTAAGCCCGGACAGGGGGTCTTTACTTGCCGAATTGCTCACGCAACGGCTGACAGACAGTCGTACTACTACTATAACCTTGTAAAAAATAAAAGAAAACATCGATGGGAATCGAACCTGGGCTCTTATTTGTATCAAGCGTACGAGATCAAGGCTTTCTGTAGCGCGACTGTATATTATCTTATCTTATCTGTTGACCCCTTTCCGGGTGTTGGATGGCACTGCTACGAGGCAATTTGCCAGCGCACCCTTCTTCCGGCGCTTAGGCAGACGTAGAGCTACCCTTCTACTTGCGTTACACGTTAGTCCAGTTTGAAGGATCTTGTATTCGGTGGGATCCTCCAGTAAGACGAGCCTGTGCCCCTGGTGATTCCCGAGCTTTGCACAAATATAAGCTAGTGATGAATTGCACAGACAGAAATGGTCCCACAGGGACATCCGGCCCCTCCCGGCCTGGGTACCGGCGTGAATGGGTACTTCTTCTGGCAATACCCCTATGAAAGGCACAGAATTTCTTTTGGCTATGAAGCTATGAAAGGCACAGACTACGCTGGCTAGGACGTCCGGTTCTTCCTCGGGGAGAAAAACGGTCTACTAAACGTTTGCCACGTGTCGCCCAATGGCCTGTGCCATTGACGCTCAAAGAGCCGCCACCGAACGCCTCCTTACTCGACCGAAGACGAATCGAAAGTGAGCGCGACTGTAATATAAATGAGCAGGCCTTTCATATTTTGGGTTAGATCTTATCGTCTTGTTCGTTGAGCCCCCGTAGCGAGCGAAGGGCCATGCATGAAGTGTTCAAATATTTGGAGACACGTAAAGGGGGTATTGTAGCTTACAATTATATTACAGTCACGCTATAAAAAGCGGTTTACTGGACGCTCGATACGAAAATGCAACCGGGGCCGTGAGATTTCAGTTCATAGTGCAGTTGTGAATAAGAGGCGCGTGATTGGCTAGCTACGTGAGGTGACGCATGTCTTCGCGATGCAATCAATTGTTTGCAAGTCAGCAGATGGTCTAGGGGTCTGCATGGTTAGCCTTTACTTCGGCGACCCGGGTTCAAATCCCGCCGGTTTTGTTTTTTTTAAGGAAACAATTTTTTTCTTGATTTTTGGGTTTTTCTTGGGTATGGCTGGGGTTAGCACCTGGTTAGTTCCTTTTTCTTGAGCCCGGAGCCAGCGAAGCGAGCGGAGGGCCCTATACTTGCCAATTGCAGGTCTTTATAGCATGCATTCACAAGTGCACTACGAACTAAAATATCGCACCCGGGCCGTCGTAACACAGACGCAGCATCTAACCACTGAACCACCAGAGCACTTGACAATTCATTGCACCGTAAAAAAGTCGGTAAACTGAGAGCCATGCGCTATTGGTCAGGCCGATTATTTGCCGTCGGCGGCTATCCGTAAATTGTTCCAACTGAACAACTCGCGTGTGAAGAGAAGGTGTAATGGAGATGTATAGTTATCGATTTGCAATCGATGCGAGACAATCGCGTATATCAAGAATATAATACATCTCTATTATGTGCTCTATTCCCACGTGGGAGCTGTTCCAATGGTTCAAAATTAGCCTCAGGGCTTGAACTATCGAGTCGTTGGAACAGCATTGACATGGGAAGAGCAAGCGTGGTTCAGGAAAATAGGGATCCATTGTATTTTCCAAATATACGATTGTTCACTTCGCATGGGTTTAAATCGCTATTACGTCTTTTTCCAGGTGAAGACTGTTTCATCGACATGAGTCATTGAAAGAGGGATACATTATGCATTTTATTCTTCAAATATACGATCATTTCCATCGCATGAAAATCGATAATACATTTTAAAAGTTATTTATCAATAAATCAAACCCAACGAGCTGTGATCTCAAAATATAAAAATAAATTAACTTGTTGCCTTCTTTGAAAAGCAAGCCCAGAGAGGTAAGGTAATATCGGATTGGAGGTACAGACCTAGAACCCAGACTGGCTTTAAAAATTGTATGTTTACACTTTAGACGAGCACACTGTAGCGTCTAGAGACAGCCCAGATATTTTACTAGCAGCTAAACCCCACGCAAAACAAATTAACCCGAGTTGGCCCGAACGAATTTCGAAGTTAAGCTTAAGCTCACGCATGGCCTTCCGCTCGCTTCGCTCGTTCCGGGGCGCAACTAAACAAAACTAACCCAAATTTACAAAAAGAAACAAACATAACCTTAAACAAATGGAAAAGGTCTCTTGCCACTGTCGGGAATCGAACGGGGGATGCCATATCGGACACCCAAGATCGTACCACTAGACGACAAAGCCTCTTGGAATCATTTTGCTAGACCGTATAGAAAAGGGTAAATAACAAAACTCGTGCGGGCCGACTCGGGATCAAGTTACATATGGTAACCTGTATATTTACCAATATGTATTTGAGTAAATTCAGTTATTTCGAACCCAAAAAATATAATTTATTTTGCGTGGGGTTTAGCTACTATTGAATATTTCGGCTGGCGAGTATCTTGATATTCGCCTCTACAGTTCGGTGGGAGGAACTTGGATTGTTTCTATTTAGAGGATTTGTTTGAATGTCTTAACGAATCACGATCCAGTCTGTTGTTTCTCACAGGCCCAGCGGTTGGATGCTGTGCTTGTGATACGATGCTCCGGGTTCGATTCCCGTCAGTGGCAAGACTTTTTTTAAAGGTTATGTTCATAAAAAATTTTTTTTTCATTTCGAGCATGCTTTGGGTTAGTTTTGCTTGGTTGCGTCTCAGAAGCGAGCGAAGCGAGCTGAGCGTCTTGCTTAAAGTGAAATATTATAATACTTCTGACTACAGTATATAAAAAAAAAACTATTTTATCATGAAATTTAGGACAGTTAATGCAAAAATGCTTCGACCGGCAAACACATCAATTTTCAAATTGCGAGTCAAGCACACAAGAGAGAAAGGAGACAATTGCATAATTGTGTGCCAAAAAACGGAGTAGTTACCAGGAAATTCTTTTGTGTATTAAACGTTTATATTTCCACAAGAGACAAACTATTTGGATTAGTTATGGTATAAACTATCGAGTGAAAATTGCAAGCATAGATCGGTTTTGCTTGAATTTTCGATTCATTGTAATCACGCCCATCGAAATGGAGATGTGCTGGATTTGATGAATCTGGTCTGGACCCGTATTCTCAAGTCATGGGAACAGCTCTTATGTGAACAGGTATATAAACTCGATTCACATTTAATGGAAAAAATACTTCAGGACACGTATTCTCGAGTGATTGGAACAGCCCTCACGTGAGAAGAGAAGATATAATCGGAATGTATTTGATGGAAATAATCGTGTATTTGTTGAACACAATACATCTCTATTATAAATCTCTTCCCACGTGGGAGCTGTTCCAATGACTCAAGAATTACTTCCCAGGACCCATATTTTCGAGTCATTGGGACAGCTCTGGCGTGAGAATAGAAGGTGCAATAGGGATGTCAACTTATCGATTTACATTTGATAGAAAAATCGCGTATTTGAAGAATACTATACATCATATTCTACTATACCATCTCCTTCCACATGGGGCCGGCTACTGATTCGAGTGGTTGATATTTCGGAGTACTGGGTCGAGTTGATTCGAGCTGATGAGGTTTTGAAAATTCATATGTTTCCTTTATCTGGATTTTTGGTATTTTAGACACCTCACGCCTCTTAAGCTTTTTCTCGGCATTCTCCACAAGCTTATTCAGAGGTTCTTTTATAGGATTCAAAATCTTGTTGAGAGCCTCATCTTCTTCAGAACGATCCAACTTTAATGATAAATACTTTTTTCTAATAGATCTGGCAGTATCATTAATCCTCTTCTTAACATCTTTATCGAATTTGCTTAGAACAGGTGGCATGATTGGATAGTCAGACAGGACAGGTCAGATAGGGTAGACTGATTAGACAGGACAGACAGACAGGACAGACAGTTTAGACAGCCCTGTTTAAGCTGTATATAGACCTGTTGTTGCAAAATGCAATAGAAATTATCTAACATTTACGTTCGGACTTATTTGCTGTATAATATCCATTGAGCAAAATTAGTTAAAATTTGTCAAGGCGCCAGATGTTTATCTGTTATCTTTATCTGATTTACATATACCTGCATCTCTATTTCTCCATTCCTCATCAGCCGACAGAATGTGTTCCTGTCATAATACTAATGTTTAGATGT
>MU183254.1:157592-173236 GCA_016904865.1 Pissodes strobi | reverse complement strand
ATACTAATGTTTAGATGTCACTTTTGTAATCATAGGATCGCCTAGTTGTTTAGATAGAAACAAATGAAAAAATAAATAATCTTTGTAGAGACGCCAGAGTGGCAGGTTGAAAATCCATTAAAAAAAAGCTTTCATTTTTTTTACAGATTTCTAGTTATGTTGAATTGGGTTTAATTTAGCAATAATTATTAGCCATACTGGCATGTTTGTTAAAGTTGATTGATATTCAGTAATAAAATTAACTCTAGTTATACCGACACATAGGGTTTCATTCGTCGGTAGGTCCTTCGAGGTATAGTATTTTAAATTTCAAGTTAGGGCAGGAAAAACAAGTAAAGAGTGAAATTATACTTCTTTAATTACCTTGCCCTAACACCTGTATAGGCTGTTGTAGCAGATAATCAAGTATTATGCAGATCAGAGATGTACTCTCAATCAGATCACGTCTTATACTGAGAATTATCATTAGCTTAAGGTATTATATAGGTATCGAACTTGTTTCTATATCTACCTACCTTTACGAATATCATCATCTTTAACTATTAGGTACTAGAAATCCATATTTATCCTTTCAAGTCTCTGAATAAATATTTTTAAAAATATCCATCGACATATCGGTGTTTACGTGATCGTCATACACATGTTTGAGATTCATATCACCTTGTTTAAATAATACCAACATGTTTGCATTATCTCGAACTAACTGCTTAGGTATTTTCGAATATGTTTGACATAAATAGAATGAATCAATCGTATTATGTCTTCCCATACAAAAATAATTCCTTATCTTATCCTGCTTCTCACAAGTTACATCATCGAATATGAATACTGATTCAGGTTTGCTATTTTCGGGGTCTATTACAATATCATTATCACTATACCCATAAAACTTAACACCATGTACTTGCTTCAAAACTTGTTCTCCAATGACTCCCACCAGTGTTCTCGAGTCATTGGAACTGCTCTCAAATGTACATTT
This sequence comes from Pissodes strobi, assembly GCA_016904865.1. Lineage (NCBI taxonomy): Eukaryota > Metazoa > Arthropoda > Insecta > Coleoptera > Curculionidae > Pissodes > Pissodes strobi. The sequence goes on along the minus strand of MU183254.1, from coordinate 172,257 downwards.
ATCAATTTGCATACAATAGAAATAAGAGAAATGTATTGTAATCTTTTAATACTAAATAGAAATCTATAAGTTTACTTCCCTATTACATATTCTTGCCCCACGAGAGAGCTGTTCATGTAACTCGACAAAAATATGGGTCCTGATAAGAATTTCAATATAAAGTTTTTGATTTAAAAACCTTTTCAGATATTCATAATTAAACTTTTTTTTTATAAAAAGCGTTAGCATATTCATAACTGCTCTGCAAGTGAATGTAGTCAATATAGGTATACCTATTGTTTGAATTAAATAAAAACATACGAAGTTATTATCTTTTATGAAACATTTATTAACATTCAAGATAAAGTTCAACATTATACTTAAATAAAATTATATACAACATGTGAGGTATGGTAACACCGATGATTGTTTTTAGTCGTGGTAGAAGAGATGTTTTTAAACATTTAAGAAGTAACACGTATAGAATATATAATATGTTCTAAAAATACGACATTTAGATAGGTATATTTGTTTAATATATTATCCAAGAAAATATACATTGTTTAGAATTCCAGCTTTTAACAATCATTTAATTATACAATACAAGACGATATATTACCTAAAAAAGATTTCATTTGACACAAGCAATAAAAACATTGTACTGTTCCTTCAACAGCTACAAGCCTAGAAATAATGCAATGGTAAAATTCACAACAATCAACAATTAGGTCACTAAATACACCCTAAGCCATGTGAAGCGGGGTTATGATTAGCCACTTTACACGGTCAACATAAATCAACGAGTACTCCGAATGGTGTCTATCTTTTGTGTTAGCCTCCTTGTCATTGATACCACAAATATAGGAAAAAAACCTAGAGGTGTCCTTATATACAGTGACAGATAGAAAGTATAAGTAAAGCTTGTCGAATGAGTCGGGTGTCTCGACGTAGTGGTGGTAAAGGGCAAACAAAACCAGGTGATCACGTGCCGCGTATAACCAATCAAATTAATAGTAGCCATCCCAAAAAGCCACTTGTTTATTTTCTCCCGATTTATGTTGCCATATTTTACGATTAGGATTATTTTGATGATACTCTTTTATTTTAACGAATTTAAATAACAACATAATTGGATAAAAACAAGTTTTGATTAATGTTGAAATAATAAAATCTATTTTTTTATGACTATTCATTTTGGATGAATAAATTAAATCGTATGGTATGCCTGGCCAGTGACAGATATCTAACTTAAGTTTAAAAAAGGTATGTGGCAACATCGCTTCTTCATGCCGCATTCTTTCCGTAGACTGAGACTCGTTCGACAAACTATATGCAAAATTATATGAAAAAAAAATCAGTATCTAATAGAGATTGAAAACATGCGTTTGGAGGAGACAAATTTGAGAGAGTACTAGATCCAGTTATTTTCTTTTTATTTTGGGGCTCTTCTACTAGACAGTGGTGAACATTTAATGTTAAACGACCAATGACACACTGAATTCAGCAATAGCCTTGGCTATTTATTAAATATAATGAAGTGGCGAATTGAAATTTAACTTTCTATAGATAATTGAGTTTAAGTTGAATATGAAGCGCTCCATTTCAATCTACAGGTTTACTGAATACTTGGAAAAATCAATAACATTTTCCACCATATCAATATTCAACCACACTTAAGTCTATCCCACTAAAATTGATAGCACAAATCGACGGTTAAAAAGGTCCGTGAAGTTAGACCCCCAATTATGTTTTTCTTCCTTGAAAATTTCAAGATGGTTAGTGCTTCGTTAGTGTTTTTTAGTGCTTCAAATAGTTTCGTTAGTGCTTCTTTTGTTTCCGAGATATTCAATTTTATTTTATTTCAAGGTCAGCCCCCAAAGTATTTAGGATTGGGTCAAATTTGGCGTCATTCTTTAGTGCTTTGTTAGTGCTTTTTAGTGCTTCAAGAAGTTTCGTTGGTGCTTTTTTAGTTTACGAGATATTCAAGATATTAAATTCAAGATCAGCCCCCAAAGTGTTTAGGATCAAGTCAATTTTAGTGTAGTTCTTTAGTGTTTTTTAGTGCTTCAAAAAGTTTTGTTAGTGCTTTTATAGTTTACGAGATATTCAAGATTTTATCTTCAAGGTCAGCTCCCAAAGTGTTTAGGATCAGGTCAAATTTAGTGCCATTCTTTAGTGCCTCGTTAGTACTTTTTAGTGCTTCAAAGAGTTTAGTTAGTGCTTTTATAGTTTACGAGATATTCAAGATTTTATATTCAAAGTCAGCCCCCAAAGTGTTTAGGATCGGGTCAAATTTAGCGTCATTCTCTAGTGCTTCGTTAGTGCTTTTTAAGGCTTCAAAAAGTTTTGTTAGTGCTTCTTTTGTTTCCGAAAAATTCAATTTTATTTTATTTCAAGGTCAGCCCCCAAAGTATTTAGGATTGAGTCAAATTTGGCGTCATTCTTTAGTGCTTTGTTAGTGCTTTTTAGTGCTTCAAGAAGTTTCGTTAGTGCTTTTTTAATTTACGAGATATTCAAGATATTAAATTCAAGGTCAGCCCCCAAAGTGTTTAGGATCGGGTCAATTTTAGTGTAATTCTTTAGTGCTTTTTAGTGCTTCAAAAATTTTTGTTAGTGCTTTTATAGTTTACGAGATATTCAAGATTTTATCTTCAAGGTCAGCTCCCAAAGTGTTTAGGATCGGGTCAAATATAGTGTCATTCTTTAGTGCCTCGTTAGCGCTTTTTAATGCTTCAAAGAGTTTCGTTAGTGCTTTTATAGTTTACGAGATATTCAAGATTTTATATTGAAAGTCAGCCCCCAAAGTGTTTGGGATCGGGTCAAATTTAGCGTCATTCTTTAGTGCTTCGTTAGTGCTTTTTAGGGCTTTAAAAAGTTTTGTTAGTGCTTCTTTTGTTTCCGAGATATTCAATTTTATTTTATTTCAAGGTCAGCTCCCAAAGTATTTAGGATTGGGTCAAATGTGGCGTCATTCTTTAGTGCTTTGTTAGTGCTTCAAGAAGTTTCGTTAGTGCTTTTTTAGTTTACGAGATATTCAAGATATTAAATTCAAGGTCAGCCCCCAAAGTGTTTAGGTTCGGGTCAATTTTAGTGTAATTTAGTGCTTTTTAGTGCTTCAAAAAGTTTTGTTAGTGCTTTTATAGTTCACGAGATATTCAAGATTTTATCTTCAAGGTCAGATCCCAAAGTGTTTAGGATCGGGTCAAATTTAGTGTCATTCTTTAGTGCCTCGTTAGTGCTTTTTAGTGCTTCAAAGAGTTTCGTTATTGCTTTTATAGTTTACTAGATATTCAAGATTTTATATTCAAAGTCAGCCCCCAAAGTGTTTAGTATCGGGTCAAATTTAGCGTCATTCTTTAGTGCTTCGTTAGTGCCTTTTAGGGCGTCAAAAAGTTTTGTTAGTGCTTTTATAGTTTACGAGATATTCAAGATTTTAAATTCCTGCACAATGACGACTACCCATTATTGGTGCAGGTTCTACATGCAAATATTTAATGTGTATCTTAATCTTGAATATCTCGTAAACGAAAAAAGCCCTTTCGTTAGTGCTTCAAGCACTAAAAAGCACTAAAGAATGACGCCAAATTTGACCCAATCCTAAACACTTTGGGGGCTACCTTGAAATAAAATAAAATTGAATATCTCGAAAACAAAAGGAGCACTAACGAAACTCTTTGAAGCACTAAAAAGCACTAATGAAGCACTAAAGAATGACACTAAATTTGACCCGATACTAAACACTTTGAGGGCTGACCTTGAATATAAAATCTTGAATATCTCGTAAACTATAAAAGCACTAACGAAACTTTTGGAAGCATAAAAAAGCACTAACGAGGTACAAAAGAATGACTTTATATATGACCCGATCCTTAACAATTTAGACTGACCTTGAATTTTACATCTTGAATATCTCGTAAACCAAAAAATCACTTACGAAACTTCTTGAAGCACAAACGAAGCACTAAAGAATGACGCCAAATTTGACCCAGTCCTAAACACTTTGGGGGCTGACCTTGAAATAAAATAAAATTGAATATCTCGAAAACAAAAGAAGCACTGATAAAACCCTTTGAAGCACTAAAATGCACTAACGAAGCACTAAAGAATGACACTAAATTTGGCCCGATCCTAAACACTTTGGGGGCTGACCTTGAATATAAAATCTTGAATATCTCGTAAACTATAAAAGCAATAACGAAACTTTTTAAAGCACTAAAAAGCACTAACGAAGCACTAAAGAATGACACTAAATTTGATCAGATCCTTAACACTTTGGAAACTGACCTTGAATTTAAAATCTTGAATATCTGGTAAACCAAAAAAGCACTAACGAAACTTCATGAAGCACTAAAATGCACTAACGAAGCACTAAAGAATGTTGCCAAATTTGACCCTATCCTAAACACTTTGGGAGCTGACCTTGAAAGAAAATAAAATTGAATATCTCGAAAACAAAAGAAGCACTAACGAAGCACTAATCATCCTGAAATTTTCAAGGGAAAAAACATACTTTGGGGGCTAACTTCACGGACCTCGGTTAAAGCCATAAAGTAATCGCAAACCATAGGAATCACGGTAATTCCTGCCACCTAAGTAGATTGCTTTGTTGTAAATCGGATTCCAGGTAGGTTGTTATTGGGTTCTGCAAGTAGTACCTACCTATTTATATATAAAAGACGAGGGATTGTACATATCAAAACAAATCTAAATTTTTGTTCCTGTTCAGTAAAGAATACATAATATCTGATTATATAATGACTTGACAAGTTTTACCCCGGTTCTTATTCAGCGAGTTAGCAGGATGCTCTCGTATAGCAGCAACCTACAAGTCGATGTCCGCAGCATAATTACAACCTGTGCCAATATGGTAGGAGTTGGATAAGCAACTACTTATTTCTTGTAAGAAGAAAAATGCAAGAACTTCAGTGGAGTCCTAGGATAGAAACCATCGGAAATTAACAACGATGGGAAAAATGCATCATGCCTTTTACCTCTCCAAGAAAATATTAACGTTGGACAAAATATTGTAAGCCACTATGAATGACCAATACTTGGCCCAGCTATCAAGAAGTAGACTATGGTAAATTCCTCATGACATGAACTTTCGCTGAGAAAAGCAGAATAGAAAATCATTTCTTATTGATAGGTTGTTGGGAACGATAATACTTGAGGCCAATCCGAAAATATCGCAGCGAATGTAGAAATATTTTTATCTGGATGAAACTTGGCTGAACAAGCTGTTATGGAGGATTGGTCTGGAAAGAAGCGCAGGCTTATCATAACACGTATAGGAGGTGAAAATGTATTTTTGGGTGAAGCCTTATTAGAATCTCAATCGAACTGAACTGAAGATTACCAGGAAGAAATTACTGCTGACGTTTTCGAAGAATATTTTAAGCTAATGATCGAATATATTCCCGGTATTTTAGTAATAGTGATGGATAAGGCCAGCTATGCTTTTATGTTAGCAGAGAAGCTTCACACAACTTCACGGAAAAAAGTGGAGATCATTGAGTTAGGTTATAGCGGAAGAGAGTGATGGTAATATGGTGAAACGAATCATTCGGTAATTCTTAGGCAGCATAAGTCAAATTTTGGAAAAATATGTTATTGATGAGATGGCAAAAGATCGAGGTATTATTGTACAGGGTGGGCAAATAAGCGAGGTAAGCGGCTGTATCTCAGAAACTACTAATCGTAGAGACTTGCGGTAAAAAATTATATAACTAAATAGGTCACTTGGAAATAATTTTCAAGTTCATACCTCTACCGCTAGGGGGCGCAATAGCTATAGTCGGGTAGAAAAATGCACTTTACTCAAAACTGTTCTATTATAAGTTGATAAAAGGCGGGGGGGAAGGGAGAAGTCTGACTGATTGAAATGCCTATAACTTTAGTTTGACTCAACATATTTAAGCAAACTAGGTCTCGTTTGAGAGAGGAATCCTTGCTTATTAAGAACAAAATATACCCATGACAAATTGGTATTTGCTGCTCCCGCTAGGGGACGCCAATTCAAAAGTTTTTTAATTTTTCTCCGAAATTTCAAATATAATGATACCATTATTTTAACAGAAACAGAAAGTAGATCAAATTTGCAGGAAAAAACCTCTAAACCGCATATCGATAACTTCACGCGTTCAGGAGTTACTGCCAGAAGAGCATTTTGTAACAATGCATGCATTGAAAAAACGAATAAGTTTCGAACTTCTGTGGTCAAGCATGCCATGGCTATTATAAAAAAATATATATTATCAAAAATAATCATTAAACAATCATTTAAAGAACCGAATTCGAATAAAACATTTCAATTTAATGTCTCATGTGTTCAAACTGCCTCCCATCATGTTGCACACATTGTTTTAATCTTTGTTGGGTGGAGAAAATTGCCGCTTCGATTTCAGCCGCTGGGAGTTGAAGAAGAAGCATATGGTAATTAATGTAGTCTTTTAAAATATTACGAACAGTAGTTTGTGCTAAACCCAAGTTTGAAGATAATGCCCTAGTTCACGTCTGCAGGAATCTCGCGGTTTTGCTTTGCATATGTATCTAAGAGCTCGTTTTTGGAGAATAAAAAGTGTCTGTATAAGATAATTGCTGGCATTACCCCAGAAACAGATGCCATAGCGTAGATGAGACTCTATAGCAGCAAAATAGACAGACCGACCAATCACCGCACCAAGCTCTTCCGTTGTCACCTTCACCGCAAAACACCCAACCGATATTTTCTTGCTAAGATCAATTATGTGATTCTCAAACTTCAATTCATCATCAATGATTACACCAAGGAATTTAGTGAGCTGGTGCTGTACGACTGGATTGCCGTCAATCGATACGTTTTCAAGGTTACCCCTAAAACATAAAACCTTAGTCTTATCAGAATTAAGCGACAGGCGCAGGCGATTTGAGTCAAATAATTCCTTTATCTTCTGAAGGTCGGCCAACAAGGTTAGGTGGAGGGACTCACTGGTAGGGCTGTGCCAGAGAATTGTAGTGTCGTCGGTAAATAAAGTGATTTTTCTATGAATGTCAATATTTATGAGATCATTCACATACAGGAGAAAGAGTATGGGTCCCAAAACGGAACCCTGCGGCACACCCCAGGCTAATGAACCGTATTCTGAGGACTCAGAGCCCTTAAAGACCCGCTGACGATGACCTCTCAGATAAGAAGAGAACCAGGACCATACTACACCTCTGAACCCATAGCAGTGGAGCTTCCGCAGCAGAATCTCATGACTAACGCAGTAAAACGCCTTTGACAAGTCACAAAAAACCGCCGCCGAAACTCCACCTCCATTAATTTGGGCATACAGCTCAGAGAGGAAATTGCATACAGCGTCATCAGTATTATGGCCCACCCTAAAACCAAACTGAGATTTACTGAGGATATTATTTGATCTGAGATAAGACATAACACGAAATTTTACTAATTTCTCAATTAGTTCCGATAGAGTGGACAGAAGAGAAATGGGTCTAAAATTTGAAGGATCGAGATTGCCATCTTTATGAATTGAAATGACTTTTGCTGATTTTAGACAGTTTGAAAATGTGCCAATTGTCCAGGAAATGTTAATTGCGTCAGCAAGTGTTTTTAAAGCAATGTCGGGCAAGTTGAGAAAAATCTTAGCCGAAAGTCCATTCTCTCCAGAAGAATTCTTGTTTTTCATAGAGGTTAGGATACTCTTCAATTCAATGAAGTCGGTGGGTTGGAAAAAGAAGGAATTTTGAACAGTCATGTTGGACAGATAACTAAGGGGCTCTGTTGTTGGATTGAGTTTCTGTTGGAGATTTTGGGCAATTTCACAGAAAAAAGTATTCAATTCATCAAGGGGAACTTCCGGTTTAGCACCTGGTTTATAGTTGCTCTTACTTCTGATATCATTGACAATCTTCCAGCATTCTCTTGGCTTATTTGTATACTGTTGTTCATGCGATTTGAATAAAATAACTGCTTAGAAATCCTGATAAGCCTACAATATAAGGAGCGATAGGTATTGAAATACTGATGAAAGGCTGGACTACTTTTTGATAATGTGAAGGGAGCGCAAGTTTTTAGAAGACATTTTCAAACCCTTAGTAAGCCAGGATTTATTCGAGGTAACCTTTGATTTAAGCTTGACAACGGGAAAGGCAACATTAAATAGGCGTAACACATTTGCATGAAATTCAGAGACAGGATCAGGCAGGTTACATAGAATGCCCCAATCAACAGAGGCAGCTAAATTGCAAAACCGCTCATAATTCCCATCACCAAAAATTCGTCCGTAGCGTGACTTTCTTTTAATATGCTTTCGAGGAACTGAAACCTTACAAACAATAGCTTCGTGATCAGATAAGGCTGCATTTTTAATGCTACAATTTATCCTTGTGCTTGGGAAATTAGAGCAGACATAGTCAATTGTACTGGACGAGAATCTGGTGATACGAGTCGGGCAGTCTACATGCATTTGCAAGTTGAAAGACCTAAACAAATTACGCAAACGTAAGGTCGAAGCAGAGCTCTCATCATCATAATTTATGTTAAAATCCCCTGTAATTATGATATGTCCAGAGCATGGAATTTCGCAGAGAAGACTCTCCAGAGCCAAGAAGAAATCATTACAGTCTGAAATAGGAGATCGATAAATACATAGAATATATAAATTTTTTGGCTTGGAGAGCACCATACAGAACTCAAACGCGGTCTCCTTTAGGAGATAATCATATTTATTTATTCGCTGAAAAGAAGTCTGCTCCAAAAACAATTCATTCACCAGAATCATGCACTTGTGTTCTGCAGAAGTTGGATACTATTGCATAATTTGGTAAATAAACAATTTCATTCAACCTCAACCAATGCTCAGTGAGTAAAACTATATTGGGGTTATTTAAGTCACTTTAAAATATTGAAAGTTCTGCTGTTTTATTCCGCATTGATTGAATGTTTAATAAAAGAAGAGAGTATTCTTCAAGATTGATCGGATTTACTGTGAGGTTTAGTGAATTGTTTATAACATGTGTTTTAGAAGGAGCAGGCAGGAGTGTCTCACAGGTTGTTGGCGATTTATCATTTCTGAGTCAATAGTCATTGTTATAAGTGCAAGACTGTTGTTACAAACAAGGAACCAAAAAGAAGTGGAGAGGTTTTTGGCTACCCTTGCGATCACTGTAAGAACGTGGTGTGTCAGGGTTGCTGTGATATTAGCGCTACTGAAATAAGGGCTGTTCTGTTAAGTAAAAGATCATTGCCTTTCTACTGTAAGGATTGCCTTTCCAATGTCAAACAGTTATTGGGATTAATCGACCGTGTGGGAGCCCTGGAAAGAGACGTCGGAGCTCTGAAAGCGGAAATATCTGGTTTGCCCTCTGTTGTTGACGAGCTTGAAAGGGTTAGGGCAAGGTTGGACGCACTCAGTGACGAGGTTACCTCATCTTCTAAGCTATTGTCCACTATGCCACGGTCACATTATCCACAACCACCTTCTCAGCCGGTTACTAGTAGCACTGTTATCCAGGAGGTATTTGAAAGGCAAAAGCGTAAGTCGAATGTTATGATTTTTAACCTAAAACCTGTACCGTCCGAGGACCCGTCAAATTTAGCAGAGATCTCTACCTTGCTAAATGAAGTGTTGAATCGTAACATCCCTGTGAGAAAGGCATCTAGAGTTGGAAAGCCCAATCGTAATGGCTGCAGGCCAGTCCGGATCATTTTGGATGACTGTCGGAATGTGGAGTTTCTGCTGAAGAACAGGAGCAAGTTCTCAGGAAGGAAGGTATACATCGAATCTGACCTAACTCCGACTCAGTTGAACCAACTTAATGAAGTCAAGGAAAAGTTAAGGACACGCAGGGACAATGGCGAGGATAATCTTTTCATTAAATACATTAATGGTAGTCCCTCAATAGCAACAAAAAACCAGACGCGGGCACAGCTTCCTCACTCTCCCTAGATAACGTAATTACATGTTACTACCAGAATGTCCGCGGCCTACGTACCAAGACACATAGCTTTTTCAGTGCTGCGTCCACTTCCGGCTATGATATTATATTCGTCACTGCATCTTGGCTTCAAAATGATATATTTGATAGCGAAATCCTTCCTAGTTCATCTGTAATGTACCGCTCTGACAGAAGAACTGATCTCGTAGCTGCATCTAGGGGCGGTGGAGTTTTGTTGGGAGTGCTTAACCATTTTCACTCAGAGACTATCAACCTTTCAGTGGTCCACAATGAGGTGCCGGAGATTGACTTGGTGGGGTGTAAAATTCAATTTAACCATTTCTTCCTGTATACTTTTGTACTGTATATTCCTCCCACCATCGATTCTGCGCAATTGGAATACTTTTTCGAGGTTCTTTCAACGGTTGATGCAATTTACAGTAAACATGTAATTATTTTAGGTGATTTTAACGTACCAACTATCTATGAAAACCCCGCGTGTCCCAATGGCAAACATAAACTCTTAACTAACTTTTTTGAGTTTCTTAACTGTAAGCAGGTCAAAAATGTCGTTAATGGCAACTCTCGCTGTTTGGATCTGATCTTTGCAAACTTTCATGTCGCTGTATTGAACAGCGGTGCACCTCTTGTTCCGGAAGATAACCATCATCCTTCATTGTCCTTTAAATTTCACGCAAGCCTATCCTCCCACAATAACTTACCAGTTAACAAGGACGACACAAGGGAATACAACTTCAGGAAGGCAAACTTTCCGCTCTTGTATCATCTATTACTTAACGCTGATTGGTCACCTATCATAGTTCAGCAGGACGTCAACTCTGCATGCAATGTGTTTTATGACATATTAAACAATATATTTCGCCAGGCAGTACCTTTAAAAGTAAAACGTAAAAGACGCTTTCCTTCATGGTTCTCAGCTGACATTATACGTAATATCTATAAAAAGGAAAAAGCACTACGTGACTTTAAAACCCTCAAGTCTAATAACTACTTAGAGCGTTTCAGGTCCTTGCGCAAAGACATTAAAGCGCAGACCGCAAAAGCCTACAGTAGCTACGTCCTGGATCTGGAAAACAAAATAACGTCAGATCCTAGTAATTTTTGGTCCTTTATTCAAAGCAAACAAAACCAGTCCCAAATTCCTCGCTCAATGAAATTCTCCAACAGATCTTATGACACCCCTTACAGCATTGTCTCAGCTTTTGGTGAATATTTCAAAAGCGTTTATACAAACTCAGCCCATAGTGAGCATCCTTTTGTGTCTGAAGGTTCCTCAACTTATATTGATGTAGCAGCGTTCACGGCCAGCGATATCTTGGCAGCAAGCAAGTGTCTTAAGAATAAAGTTACCTCCGGCCCTGATCTGATTCCTAGCTTTCTAGTTAAAGATTGCTCTGTTGCCTTATTGGACCCTCTGCTTCATATTTTTATTCTTATCCTAAACACCGGCGTTTTTCCCGATATCTGGAAGCAAGCAAAAGTATGTCCCATCTTTAAGAAAGGCGACGCTGGCGTAGTAGAAAATTACCGCCCTATATCTATCCTATGTAACTTCTCAAAGTTCTTTAAACTGGCGCTTTACAAATTGATTTTTCCAAAGGTTAAACCAATGCTTTCCGATGAGCAGCACAGGCTTTGATGCCGGTAGATCATGCACTACAAACCTGGCATCGTTTTCTCAATTTGTGTGCGAACTCCTTAATGACAGAGGTCAGGTTGACGTGGTTTATACAGACTTTCAGAAGGCATTTGATCAGATTGATCATTTCATCTTATTAAATAAACTTGAGCGTCAGTTTGGTTTCTCCGATCGCTTAGTAAAGCTTTTTGGCTCCTACCTGACTGGCCGTTTCCAGTATGTGTCGGTTGAGGGCTTTAAATCTGCTTGCTTTACCTCCACCTCGGGAGTTCCCCAAGGTTCTAACCTGGGTCCCCTTCTATTTAACATTTACATTAACGACCTTATCACTATGCTCACCTGCCAAATGTTAGCATATGCAGATGACCTAAAGCTATTTTCCTGTATAAATTCCGCTGCCGATTGCGCTCTGTTGCAGTCGAATATCGATATTGTAAGCCATTGGTGCAGTCTGAACAGACTTAATCTAAATGTCGCTAAGTGTAATGTTACCAGCTACTTTCGCATTAATAATCCACACATCGTCAATTACTTAGCTAATGGGACAACTCTTGCCAGGACTAGCAGCTTTAAAGATCTCGGAGTCACCTTTGATGAAAAATTTTCTTTTATTCCTCACATTGATGACGCTGTCTCAAAAGCATCACGGATGCTGGATTTTGTGCTTCGAAACTGCAAACTGTTTATAAGGACCGCAACTGCCAAAATTCTTTATTACGCCTTTGTCAGGTCCAGGCTGGACTATGGTTCTCTTGTCTGGTTCCCAATCTACGACTGCCACACTCAACTACTGGAATCAGTTCAGCGGCGATTCCTTAAGTGCCAGGCGCTAAAGGATGATGGTGTCTACTCTACAAGGGGCTTCGACCATTATACACTGCTCACGAAGTATAATGAACTGCCTCTTGCGAAAAGGAGAGAGATGCAATCCGTAAAATTTCTATTTAAGTTACTGAACAACATTATCGATTGTCCTTCTCTCTTACAAAGAATTTCCTTTCGTGTACCACGCCCTGAATCCAGACAGCGACTTGCCTTCAACTGGACACCGCCCGATCCAACATACTATATCATAGTCCAATTTACTTTATGTGTAAGAACTTTAATTCCATTGGTGACACGTGTGACATTCACAACGATAATTTAACTTTTATTTTAAATCACATGCGCACGGTCGATGCCGGAGATTAAATGTTGAACATCGCTAAATTGATCTTTCTCCATTGTTTTCTATTGTATATTTTGTTTGTAGCCTTCTATTGCGGTTTTGTAATTTTGTAATTTACTTAAGATATACGATAACTTCTTTTTCTTTATATAACTTCTTCTTATATATACTTTGAATTTCCTGTAATTGGGTATTTAACCTGTTGGAAATAAAGGCTTATTATTATTATTATTATTAGCTGGTGATTTTCTGTAAAATTTGACCCTGATAATTTAAGTTACATATACCTATCAGGTAAAGCGTCATATAGTTCTTATTAATTAGCTAATATTGTCTTCAGTTCTTCCCTTGCCATGCGTACAGAATTTAGGACGAAGAAAACTGCCAGTATCGCGTAATCGCTGTGCCAAGAGTGGAAAAAATTGGACGTTTCTTTCAAAGAAGTTTGTTTTTTGTGAAAAAGTATAAAAACATACGTGTGAATTACTGAATCCGAAATTCGTCAGAAAAATTGCAAAAGTTTGGTTTTATTCTACTCATATTTCCAAATTTTTGGCTGATATTTTAATTTAGAAGAAAGATCACGAAATTGAGCCTTTAATAATTACCCTAGGAAGAAGTACTTCTTAGATTTTTCTGAGGATTATTCTACCAACTTTTATTTATACGATCCGTAGACTCTGTAATTGGTATATTTGCATGCAATACCTAATTTACCAATTTTTGTTATACACTGTTTTGTTTTTGAAGTTTATTCAAATATCGGAAAAATAATAATACGAATATAGACAAATTAATAATTAAATCCCAGCTCATCGACAACGGCGCCCTGATTCACTGCTTATCCATCATTTGCATTTCATAGCACTATTGTTCATTCACCGGTTACCTACAGGGTGGCCTGGGTTACAATTTCTATTCGACTATGCTAAACATGTTGATAAAGAGGATTGAAGAGATAAAAGTTGACACTCGACCATTTTTTTGAAATTTTATGAGGACACCGAGCTATCAGCTTCTATGAAATTGACTTTACCTATGGAATCATGTGTACCGATATATTGACATTTAATATTTACATTTTTCATTCATAAAGGAACAAATTATCTTCTGTGCCTACACTTGTTCCTTAACTGATATGCATTTTAATGACGTAACTTTTTCGAAAAATATTTCTGCTTGCGCAGCCAGTTCTTAAAATTGCATTAGTCTCATGTTCCTAAATACGGAAATAGATCATCTTGTATTTCAACTATCAACTAATGTATTACTAATACTAACGCTATAAAATACGAGGGATTGTCTATAATTACACATTGATAAAATATGGTCCAAATATAAATTCCGACAAAAATTATCCTAAACAGTTAGCTACTTCGTCCTGCGAAGATACATAGATCACAATTTACATTAACAGCCTACATCTAGTGTACAGACACCAACATTATCATGAAATTGTATCTACGTCATAGTAGAATATACTTCGGAATAGTGTACAATTATTAAAATACGTACCTATTAGACTATACTCTCATATGTCTTAATAAAAAATGTGTTTGTTAATATGTGCATTTTGTAAGTTGAGTATAATAATAATTATCGAGTTATTTCAAGATTTCGTTTCATTATCTTTTTGTTAGTACCTAAGAGACTGTTGCGCCTGTATTTAATATGACAACTTGTGCTTCTGTCGTACTTAAAAAAATTCATATATTGTGTCAGAATCAATAGTTTGGTTCCCACATAGCAAAATTCAATCCACAATCATTCAGACATCTGAAAAAATCACAATGTAATGAGCGAATTCAAAACGCCTAATACTTTTGAATACGCAGGATATGTTATAAACAAAACGGAGATTGAAATGCATTTTTAAATTGTATTCCAACTTGAATTTTGTATAGTATATAGATTCCAAATACGAATAGATTCTCAAA
>MU183254.1:127372-142592 GCA_016904865.1 Pissodes strobi | reverse complement strand
CTAGTTTTCATGCCCCATTTACTTCAAATCAATATTCACCTTTACCACAAACTTCTTATGTAAGACATTTCCGTAGTCAATCAATTAATGTCACGCCAAGGCAGGTCCCACCTCCCAGATATTTTTCAAATCAACAAGTTTTTGGAAAACCGCCACCTACTAATGTATGGAAACCTAAAGGAACTATTCAACCAAAACCAACCCCCATGTCTGTTATGACGAGACAGACTGCCCAAAAACCAAATACTTCTTTTCAATCGACTTTAGCCTATAGGCCACAACATTTTCAATCCCAGCCTAGACCCAACCTTATATTTGAAGAATTACATAACATGAATGATACACAGTCAGAGTATTATAAAAACATTGATGATACACAAATAGAATATTTAAATATTGGTAAAAGTGATTTACAAAAAGCGCACTATTCGACTCAAGAGGACGAATTCCTCATGAATAACACTGAAGATATAGATCCTAAAACTTATGGCAACTATTATATTCCTAACACAGAAATAAATCCTCGCTGTTATATTCCAGAAGGTGTAACAAGCGTAAAAAATGGTAAAGGAATAGTAGAAATACATAATTTAAGTTGTGAAGAACCTTATGCCAATCTAAGAAAGCCCTTAAAAGCATACCCTATAAATGAATTTGATTTGTTTGAAGAAAAAGAAAACACAGTTGCAGATGCTTTGTCAAGAAATTCAATCACCGATCAGAAGAGCCAATCTCTTTTAAATGAAACTGGAGATACAGACCAAGTTACAAGACAATTCATTGGAGAAAAAGAGACCAACGTCACCACTACTATACATTCAGCAGACGAAATGCCTATGTTTTCTTTACCCTATTCCGAGACACCACTAAACCACCATAAAAACCAAATGATTATAAAAATTTCAGAATCCTCTGTACCACTTTGCGTTCAAGAAAAAATATTCGGTAACCAAAGATATTTCATTAATCTTCGAATACGTAATCCAGATGAAGATCTAGAAGAGTTGATTGCTAACTTAATCAATAACAAAACCTATCATCTATACTTTCACGATAAGGAACATGAAAGGATCTTTGTTACACACTTACAAGAAAAACTTATCCGCATCAACTCCAAATTATTAATATGCTCAACTTGGCTGACTGATGTTATATCGGATAATGACAAACAAGATAAGATGAATTATCATCACGTGTATAAAACAGGACATAGATGCATAACAACAACTATTGACTCTATAAAGAGAAGCTACTATTGGCCAAACTTAGACAAGGATGTAGCCAACTACATAAATTATTGTACTATATGCCAGAAAGCTAAATATGAACGAAACCCAAACAACTTTGAATTTCAAAAGGTTCCTATAGGGTCAAAACCATTTGAAAGAATAATTTATCTGGATACCCTATCCATCTCTAAAGAAAAATATTTGACAGTAATTGATACCTTTTCTAAATTTTCACAAGCATATCCAATACCTGGGGTTAATGCTGTCAATGTATTAGATGGACTATTGATATTTATATCTCACTATGGACTTCCCCAAGTCATAGTTTGTGACAACGGAATTGAATTCAACAAGAATTCATTTTTGGATTTTTGCAAACTGCATAAAATCGAGATTCACTTTACAACACCAAGAAATCCTAATTCTAATAGCTATATGGAAAGACTCCATTCTACGTTATTGGAACAAATAAGGACCAAAATGCAACAAAATGCTAAAGAGTCATTAAGTAATCTGGTAAAATATGCGTTGTTGCACTACAATAATTCAATCCATTCATCAACAAATTTCACCCCATTTGAAATAGTCACTGGATATTTTAATTCAAAAGATCCTTTTGATATTCAAGAAAAGGATATAGTCTCAAAATACGTAACAGATCATAAAAGAAAACTGAAGGAGAAATATGCAAATCTAAATTCCAAATTTAATGCTACAAAAGTCCAAGATTTACAAAAAGCTAATGAATCAAGGAAAACTCCCATATCTTTAAACCCAGATGATGAAGTTTATCACAAACAAGAAACTCGTGATAGGCTGGCAATGAAATATATGAAAGTCAACCCTGTAGCACAAACAAAACATAAAATTAAAACATCAACATCCAAATATTTCAAGCATAATATAAAGAGATGCAAAAAGTATTAACACTCTTCTTTCTCTTTGTATCAAAATGAAGTTTACACTAGCTCTCTCATTTTTCTTTCTCTCTTCTCTATAACCAATATATAACTGCATCTATTCAAGAACTAACCAATCCCATCTTGCCCCTTCTTTTTAAGTAACTGGAAAATAATATCAAGCAAACATACGTTTGCAAGTTTTATTAACACTACTGATTTCGTTGAATTGTGAACTAAACTTTATTACCACAAATACAAATGATAGCATCATGTCCAACAAATTAACTAAACAAGCATGGCCATTATTGAATCAAATAGATCATTTATTGCAAGTGATTAATCCTAATATTAGAAGAAAACGCGGTCTCATTAATATCGGAGGTATGGTATCTAAATGGTTATTTGGAACCCTTGATCACGAAGATCACTTAGATAAAAATGATCACCTTCTTACGGAGAAAATTAATGATCAATTATCCATTGCTCAAGATTTAATGACAAAAACCAATCATACTCTTTTTCAAATAAGATCTAATGTTCTAGTAACAATGCAACTTATTACCAAATATCAAGAGAATATTAATGCAATAAACGCTTTGAATGTAATAATCAACTCTCTTGTTAGCCTAGACAATTATTTAAATCAACTTATAAATGCTATAACGTTTGCCTATCTAAACAAGGTTCTTTTCGCTAAACATTTAAAAATCAATGATAAAGCAAATGTCATTCCTTTACCGCAAGGACCAACTAGTAAACTTTAAAAATCTACATAGTTTTTACAAGTTCATGGGTATTCAACTTACCTTTAACAAAGAGGGAATAATCTTCTTGATTCACTACCCTTTGTTGGATCCTGTCCAATTTCAATATTTCTTTACGTATCCAATTTCTATTCAAAATAGAATCACACCACCCCCTAAACCCTACATAGTCCTCAATGCAAAAATGAAGACATACCAATATGAAGAGGAACCATGCGAGAAGATAGAAGACCCCCACTATTGCAAGAAATACCACCTAGAACTTAATGAAGATTGTGTTGTAAATATAGTTATCACAAACAGAGCCACCAACTTATGCATCAAACTGTACCAGTACAGTTTGATGCACAAACAACAAATCAAATCACACCGAAATGTGTCAGAATGAGAAACACAGTGAGCTACTTCCTGGAAGCTACCACATTTTCATTCCAGAAAAATGCCATGTAACTATTGGCATTGAAACGTTTTATGCAAATGAAACTACCCTTCTACCAGCCAAAGTCATCGTTTGCGTATCTGTATCCTTGTGTCAATAGATTCGCATTAGAGAACCTGCATAGTTTTATTGGCAGTCTATTACCAAGTATAATTTAAGTGTTTTAATTAAGTTTCTCATATTTTTGGAAACACAATTTAATCAACAACGTAACTCTGTGACGTTCCTGCACGACGAACGCCCTCCATTTCGCCATTGCTATCATTGCATCTTCTATGTTTTCGTTATGTTTTTAGCGTTTTTAGTGATATTTTCGGATGTTTTAAAACCATTGATAGTTGTGTTTTGGTGCTTATTATATTTTATTTGATTCTAAGGAAAATCCCATAAATTGAGGGATTAAAGCAGATACCATAGTGCCTGTTTTGCAGAGTATTCTTCAGTGTAATGTTTTTATTGATTTTTTTATTAAGTAAGGTAAGAACAACTTAAATTATTTTTAAAGGTAAGCAAGTCTGGCAGGAATTGTAATATTTTACGTAACATTGTAGAAAATTTGTCAAACTGAGGGTTTTATTACACAGTGTATTACTCGGCTATTTAGGTTTCAAACAATATTTTTAACTACTAGGCACGTTCACGTACATACACTGGAAAGTAATTCTTATTTATACATTGTGTAAGTTGCTTAGATTGTGATCTTGCTTATCACGTTAGAAGATAATACAGCAGTGTCGAATCAAATATTAAGGATATTTCATTTATAAGCACCCATGTTATTAGAATTATGAATCTAACACTTACTAATTAATGAACACAAACTATAAAACTAAGACTTTCTTAATTCAATTTGGAAATAGAATGTCGAACTCTGAGTGCCACAAGAAAATTACTATTTTGAATATTAGTAAGCACGTATATAGAGACAAATATACTAGTTTGTGTAATAAAAGGAATTTTTAACCAATTAATGTTCAACTTTTCTCTTTGGATATCATATTTTTTAGATAGCTACAAATAACAAAATATATATAAATCGTTTACTAAAAATTTTGACTTTAGACACATATAAACTCTAAACAACAAGAAAAATAGTCTTGCCCGTACGTCTTTGCTATATGTTAAGCCTTTCGCGTCAACTTCGCGCGTGGCTACGTCGTGACAGAGCAGCTGTCAGTGAAAAAATCCTGGCGATGTAACCATCCTCTCTAGTGTATTATTCTTGGACGAGACCGTCTTAAGTATACAGGGTGTCCGGAAATAGCATCGCCAAATTACATAAGAAAACATGAACATTTTTCCATATGAACATGGGTCCGAAAATGCATAGTTTCCAAGATACAGGGTGTCAAACTTTTTATAAAAAATCAGTTTTTTGTTAATATCTTAAATATGATTTTACTGATTTTGTTGAAATTTGGCAGGGTTATCTGTAGTAATAAGGGGCTCATTTAGCTTTAATTAGATTAAAAATATAAAGTCCAGTGGCGTCTCGGAGGGCATCATACCGAATATTATTGACAAAAAAAGTGTGCGCCGCTGACTTTTTCAAACATTTTATATTTTTTTCGTATTAAGCAACTAAAAATACAATATTTTTGATTCTCGAGTTGGTTTCGTATCTTGCTTCGTTTTCGATAAAAAAAAAGTAAAAACCAGTTTATTACATTTCCAACCATATCTTAAATATGCTTTTACCGATTTTGTTGAGATTTAATAGTGTTATCTGTAGTAATAGGCGGCTTATTTAGCCTTAATAAGATTAAAAATATAATGTCCAGTGGCGTCCCGGAGGCATCATACGGAATATTATTGACAAAGAAATGTGCGCCACTGACTCTTTTAAACATTTTATATTCTTTTCGTATTAAGCAGCTAAAAATACAACAATTTTGTTTCTTGAATTGTTTTCGTATCTCGCTTCGTTTTCGAGAAAAAAAATAAAAACCAGTTAGGGCACCAAATTCTACATCAAACGCTGTAATAAACTGGTTTTATTTTTTTCTCGAAAACGAAGCAAGATACGAAAACAATTTAGGAATCAAAAATGTTGTATTTTTAGTTGCTTAATACGAAAAAAATATAAAATGTTTAAAAGAGTCAGTGGCGCACATTTCTTTGTCAATAATATTCGGTATCATGGCCCCAGGGACGCCACTGGACATTATATTTTTAATCTAATAAACGCTAAATAAATAAATAAATAAATAAATAAATAACGTCTTTATTTAATGTGCATATACAGAAGTATATACACAATGTGTAATTGAGAAAGGCGAGATTTAACCTATGGTATTCTTCCACCTAACCTCTCCCACACACAGTGTGTTAACAATTCAATAATTTTAACTTAATACTTGTAGGTCTTAATAATTGTAGGTCTATTTATCATCACAGAGGTTAACTAAGTAAATACATTTTTACAAAATTCAGTCTTATACTAAGTAACCATAGGTTACTGTTGGGACAATAGAAGTTCTCGATACCTATATCGAATTGAATTTATGCTTCGACATTGCTTTATAGCTATAGGTAGAGAGTTATAAATTTTTACAGCCATATACGTAAAACAGCGTTGAAATGAAGCAGTTTGATATTGCGGCATTGTTAAAAGATCAAGATTTCTAATAGTTCTGCTGTGTATAACACTTCGAAACAGTAGTTTTTCTTTAAGATATATAGGAACAGATGATTTCAATAACTTCATTATAAACACAACATAGTGTAGTTGGACAGTATTTGAAATTTTTAACCATTTAAGTTCTTTGATTTTTAGCGAGACATGGTCATACTTTCTCAACTTATATACAAATCGACAACAGACATTCTGCACATACTGAAGCCGGTTTTTTGTTATTAAATCTAAACATGGATAATAAACGATATTACAGTAATTAAATGATGACAAGATTAATGATTCACACAATTTTTTTCTTAACTTAAAATTTAGTATATAACGATTCGCATATAACATTTTCATTTTAGCATAGCTCTTTTGTAGAAGCAACTTCACATGTTCCCTGTATCTCAGATTTACATCCATAATAAGCCCCAGGCTCTTAATCGTATTTGCAAAAAGTAAATGTTCATTTGTAATCTTTAATTTAATATTGCTTTCCAAGTGGTTTCGACGATTTTCCTGACAAAACAACAGAACCTGGGTCTTATCTGGATTGATCATCAAATTATGTTCCGTTGAGTAGAGCAATATGCCAGATAAATCCGCATTTACATTGTTCATAGCAGCAGTAGGATCCGAGGGATCAAAAAGGTGGAGCAGCTGCACATCATCAGCGTACGTTTGTACATGCGAGTACAAGACCTCTTCAAATATGTCACTTGTATAAATCAAAAATAACAATGGCCCCAAGATGGATCCCTGGGGAACACCTGATATTATTCTGCCAGCATCAGAATAGCCATTATTTACACGAACTCTCTGCCGCCTACCCGTCAGACAGTTACGAAAGAAAAATAGTGGGATATCATCAAATCCAATATAGTGCAATTTTGCACAAAGAAGATCGTGATCGAGCACATCAAAAGCCCTGGAGTAATTAAGTGAGACTGAAATGACCGCCATTTTTTTGTCAAGGGCTCTAATTATTTCATCACTTAGATTTAGCATGGCCGTTGATGTGCTGTGACCCTCTCGAAAACCCGACTGATGCACAGGCAAAAGATCATTAGTTTTAAGATACAAAGACACTTGGGAGTGAACAATCCTCTCCAGAACCTTAGACAAGACCGGCAACAAGCTGATGGGACGTAGTTCAGCAATTGTAGTAGGGTTATTTACCTTTGGAACTGGGCATATGATGGATTCCTTCCAACACTCCGGAAAGTAACCACACTCAAGACAACTATTTAGGATGTGTGTCAGATGAAGCAAAACAACTGGCAAACTAAGTTTAAGCATATTTAGTGTAATCTCATCACTTCCGGCAGCATTTGATTTTAAACTATATACATATTTGTAGATAGACTCAGGGGTCTCTATGCCGAAACCAAAAAGCAGATTAGGTCTAATTTTATTATTTTTGTAAAAATTTGATCTGTTTACACAGTTGTTAGTTTTCCGAAAGACGCGCACAAAGTGGTTGTTTATTTCATCAGCATTTTGGAGTGCCTCTGGCAAGACCGAAGCACTCTTATTAGGACTTGAATAAACTTGAAAATTCCTTAGCCCCCTCCATAGTGACCCAGAATCCCTCTGTCCATCCAAAAACTCCAAATATCCCAATTTTTCACGACGCACAGAATAAAGTGTAAGATTTCGCAACATTTTATAGTTGTCAAGGTTTTCTGGAGATTTATTTCGCTTATACCTTGCACAAGCCTTATCTCTTTCCCTCATAAGTGCCCTCAGTGCTGGCGTAAGCCAGGGAGCAGGAGATTTAGTGACTCTAGACGTTTTAATAGGGGCATGCTCCCTAAACAAAGATGTTAAATGGGTGCTAAGAAAATTGACCTTCCCCTCAATATCAGCCATATAAAATATATCATTCCGGGGTATATTTACTAAGTCATTGTAAAAAGCATCTTCATCAAAACTTTTAAAATCTCTATAGGTCACAAATTTTTGAGAGCATGTTTTCGACTGAATTCCTATTTTGCAAAATGTTAGTTTATGGTCACTTATATTACGTGCATCAAGGATACCTGCAGAAACTATTGAGCTCTCCTTACTTACAAAAATAGGATCCAGTAGAGAGGAGCTTTCCCCACTAACCCTAGTTGGTTCATCTATAATTTGAGTAAAACCAAGAAAATCAAAGACATCAGACAAAGGGTTAGGCAGGTTATAGGGCATCATATTTACATTTAAATCACCTAAGACTATAACATGTTCATACTGAGTAAGAATTTCAGGAAGAATTTGATCTATAACATTAACACAATTTAGTACATTCTTTTTAGTACGATATACTACACCTAAGGCTCAGGTTATTTTAGAATTTATTTTAATTTTTACCCAAATATTTTCAAACCCGTCAACCTTTGGTATTTGCAGTTGTAGCTCCTCGCTTTGAAACCCACTCTTGACATATACACCAACTCCACCTCCCCGTCCCTCAGAACGGTCACTCCTGAAAAAATTAAAGCCCTCAATTCGCACCCTATCAGATGTTACCATGGGAGTCAACCATGTCTCGCTAACAGCCACAACATCAAAGTTTTCTGCTATTACCATATCAGTAAAATCATCGAAGCCAGTAAACACAGATCTTAAATTCAGATGAGCCACACTAAAAACAAAAGTGTTGTCTCTAGCAGTAGGTAGAGTCATATTATAATTTTTAACAATAATTGATTTTTTTATTTTGAATTTCCTCCATTTTTAGGAAAAGAGGACACTTTTTATCAAGTGATGTGTGGTGAATGTCCAGATCTGTATCTCCGCCCTCAAATGACCTTATACAATTTTTACATCTTTTAACCTGAGACTGACAGTCCCTATATGAATGGCCTTCATCCGCACAACATGAACACACTCTTTTTAATCTACACTCTTTGGCATAGTGCCCAAAACCCATGCAATTGTAGCACTGAAGCACACTTATATGATTAAAAGCTGTACATATTGACCAACCAAACTTAACTTTGTTTCTTAACAGAATGCCATGGGTCTTAGGATCACACTCCAATAAAATATCAATTTTATTAAACTTATTTTTAGTTTTTTTAACACCTTCATTTCAAAAGTGGAATTTCGGTTCAGCTTATTGCACTTGACGATCTCTTCAATTATATCACTGTCATTATCTTCAAGGCCAATATCATCCATACTTATATTTACAACCTTGAGTTTTGGGTTTTTTAAACGGGGCTCTTCCACAACATAGTTTTGACCAAGCTTTGCTTGTAGCTGAGTCTTCAGCGCACCGATACCATCCCTACTATCACAGCCAATGATAACTTTACCATCATTTCCCTCTCGAAACTTAGATATGCCAAGACCCGTAGGATTTACTTGCCTTCGTATGTCTTTCTTCGTAACTGCACTTGCTTGGCCGTTGGTAGGTTTAATTATGACAACTGATTCAATCTTTTTTTGCTTAGTAGCCTCTACATAAGACTTGCGTTCATCTGCCAGAGTGTTTTGCTTTGCCGGTGATGCATTTTTTATTTCTTCGATGTCTACTTTAATGTCTTCCAACATCCTTACAATGAGGGGAATTTTCCGTGTAATATGCAAGCAACCATCACAGAGGAATACCAGAAGACGCTTTTGCAATGGCATACACCTGTCCTCACTTACTGAGAGATCCGCACATATCTTGTGAATATGGCATCGACAGAGATAAATAAATATTATTTTATCTCTGGGCATCGATAAACATCACATTGATAGCAACCATCTCCCTTTAACACACTTTTTTGACATTTTTGGCATTCAGAAATTGCCCCATCAGTAGCTTTTTCATTATTTTCGTCTATATTTGGCTTTGCACTGTTCCCAGGCATAGCATTACGTCGAGCACGTTTTCCAACCTCAAAGTTGAAAATACGCGATAAAGTTATTTAACTTATGAAATCCCTGCGAACAATTACTTGTCGAGAAAAACGAATTTTTCCTGTACAATTGAGCACTAGAAATATAATATCTTCGCCAAATAAACCACGAATTTTCAACAATTATTTCTGGTTAGAAAACTTTAATAATTATTAACATTCTACCTACCTACATACTCCGCCTGTTACTAGAGATAACTCTATTAAATTTCAACAAAATCGATGATAGCATATTTAAGATATAAATAAAAATATCGATTTTATCAAAAAAGTTTGGAAATGTAATAAACCGGTTTTTACTTTTTTAATCGAAAACGACGCAAGATACGAAAACAACTCTAAAATCAAAAATATTGTATTTTTAGTTGCTTAATACGAAAAAAATATAAAGTGTTTGAAAAAGTCAGCGGCGCACACTTTTTTTGTCAATAATATTCGGTATGATGCCTTCCTGGACGCCACTGAACTTTATATTTTTAATCTAATTAAGGCTAAATGAGCCCCTTATTACTACAGATAACCCAGCCAAATTTCAACAAAATCAGTAAGCGTGAAATGAAAATGCTATATATTATATTTAACTAATAGAAAACTACTAGCAAATGATCAGATCAGATGCACGAGATTTAAAATATAATGACAACGGTACATTTTATTACTCGATATATTTTTTAGACCCATTTGTATATAATTATAAAACTTTAAAAAATTCATAAACCTATAACATTTCCTAAGGTCTTTATTATGTCAAAAACCTCACCTGTTACTGAAACGAAAATCTAACGGTCTCTATTCTGGTTCGAAATATAAAAAGTTCATACAGAAAAGCTATTTCAGGGAATGGCTTCTAAACGACGCGGGTCGTATCTATTTTGAGTCGATTTATGTGTCTACTTGAAAGCGAATGCATCGAACCGAATTAATTTGAAATTTTCCTGGTTTTGCCGAATGGATATTTGCAATGAAGGCCTACTCGCATAAAGGAGTTCGTCTTAAAATTGAGTATTCTCTAAAGATCTTTATTTCCCGTCAAAATAGGAAACTGTTGACTCTAAGCGTTATGTTCGGCTATTTTGTTTCTCTGTTTTAAATGAATGCTATTTTTACATTTGCAAAGGAAGTAAATGTTAGATATTTTTTATGGATACCCAGAACCAAATAAGTAAATAAATGTAAGGAGTTACTAGTAACCTTCCCAGGGAGCTTCCTAAGAATGGAAAATGAAATTATTTTTCTTCTTGAAACTAGTAATTTATCTTAAACGAAGACTTTTAAGAGTTTAGCAGAGCAAACCAGGTTAAATTATTAGCAGCACCAAAAACCTGGTTGCCAAACCTCAGTATTTGACTCTGCTGCTCTGAAAGCAGTATCATATGAAACTCAACGTCAAGAACTGTCTCAATTTTATCCCAAGACGTCCAACTTATAGCGCAATGTCAATGAAAATAGAAGCAATAATTCTCCAAATAAAAGAAAATAAAACATAAAATAGTCGTAAATGAGCGCTATTTTTATACATAGATATATCTGGTTTTACTAAGCAAAGCAAGGATGTGTTTCGTGAATTTGAAATTGTCTGCTCTTCTTGGTGCCCAATTTCAGTTTAACGTTTGAGACAATATATTTATTTCTCTTACATGTGAATACTTAAATTGAGCAGCTTAGAGATACTGGGAGATATAAAAATAATAATTAGATCTTTGAAAATTAAATTTACCCAGCAGAAAATATTGTCCATGCTTATGCAGTTAATTAAATAATCGACAATATAGTTTTGAATGCTGAAATAATGCAAAATCATATGTAATGCAACGTGATTTAGGGTAAGAGTTTTTAAATATGGTAAAGGCGTGTTCAATTACCTCTGAGCTAAGTGCATATCGAGATATTAATTAATCAAATATTTAATGCTCTATATTGGCTTCAAATGAAAAGGCTGCTTATTGTAATTAATTAATGAATTGAAAACTATCAGCATGATTTATGTGTGCGAGACTTCAAATAATAATGTCAACGATACGAAAAAAAGTTCGTCGTCGCGCTGCGAATGAGACGTATTTATTGTTTGCTCCTGCTGAAACCGTTATTTCTGCGTTGAAGAGTATCGAAACAATTTCGGATTTTCGCGAATTTTAATTCTACTAATATTGTCTAACCGAATTTGATAATGGTTTTGAAATAAATATTATGTGGAGTTCGGAAAGTTCGGCTTTGTCTTTGAACTGTTTATCAACACAAATAACAACCAGCCTTAAATAAACAAATACCCGAATAAATATTAAAAAAAATCGCTCTCACTGACAGTGGATGTTTACTTAAGCCCAATAGAATTTGAACCAAAACATATACACAGTGCCGGATTATGAACAATTTTGATTGGAAATCATGTCTAAACTAATATGTTCAAATTCAAGCTGCAAGAAGGAATGTGTCCACATATATGTAACTAGAAGTAAGGATATCAAGGAGCTATTCGGATGCCACTGTGACCTCTGTAAAAAAGTTTTCTGCAGAAACTGTTCACAATTGTCCTATAACGAAATAAGGTCAATAACAGCCCAGACTAGGGTGATTAAATATTTTTGTACTCAATGTCAAGAGAAAATTAATAGAGACATCGTACATCCATCCATAAAGACAAATATGAAGGATTTAACTATGGAAACCAGAGAAATTAAAGAAAAAATATCTGATGATTTGGAGGTGCAGATTCATGATCTACAGGAAGAAATAAAAAGCTCAATGAAAAGGCAAATGATCAGAAACAGTCATACATTGAAGTGCAATCAGAAATAAAGAAAATTAAAGAAGGCTTCAACAAATCAAATTTGAAAGTACAAACAGAAATAAAAGAAGTTAAAGAACTAATTAATCAAACTAATAATACATATGCTGATGTTGTGAAATTTAAGAATGAAGCAGAAGCAATGAAAAACAATTATGTTGAGCTTGAGAAGACAGTAAAAAAATCAGTGCACAAGAAGAAAGTATATCTGTTATGCCAACAATTGATGAAATCAATGAACGCGAAAAACGTATGACAAACATAATTATCTTTGGAGCATCAGAAATAACTGAAGAAAACAAAGATGCAAGAAATAAAAAATTAAAACAACAGGTGAAGGATATCATCAGGAAAATTGATTCGAGTATCTCTCTGAACGACATTACTTTCTTTAAAATGGGAAAATATGAAATGAACAAAAGGAGACCAATCAAAGTCAAACTGCAAACAAGACAGGACGCTCTCGCAATACTAAAACAAAAGAGTAAACTAGACAGCAATAAAGGTATCTACATAAAAGGTGATCAAACAGTCATGCAACAAAAATACCTGAAACAGATTGCAGCAGAACTCAAAACCCGCACAGAACAAGGTGAGAATAATCTTAAGATTAAATACTTTAATTCTGTACCAAGAATTATCGTATCAAAAAACTAAATAGCAACAATAATCAGGTATTAAATGTCTCCTTTTGGTACAGCAATCTGGGATCAATGATGCCAAAATTAAACGAACTTTCCATTTCTATCAACAAGCATGATCCTACATTTGTTTTGATTTCGGAGAGTTGGCTGAATAATGGTATCCCGAGCAGTCTAATTAACCTTAATGGCTACAACATATATCGACAAGATAGGGAGGGACAAACTGGAGGTGGAGTATGCGTCTTTGTTAAGGAGCATATGGAGGGTCATCAAATTTACTCTAGTGTCTCTACTAGATACTGCTTACCAATTTCGAGCTGTATTCAAGCAGTTTGGATAGACATTAAGATAGCCAAGGTTAATTTCACTGTTGTGTGTATTTATAGACCAGGTTATAGTACTGAAGAAATGGATGCAGAACTAATTCAGCTTTTAACATGTACTTGCGCCGAATATTTTCCCGTTTTTGTCTTTGGAGACTTTAATTACCCCAAAATAAATTGGAAAACTTTATCTCTTTCTGGGGTGATAGGTCGAGTGATGCTTTCCTGCACAGTTATAAGGAAATGAACGCTTATCAAATGGTCTCTTTTCCAACGCGTTATAGAGACACAGAAATATCACAGCTTGATTTAATTTTCGTTAACCAGAAGAATATTCTGTATGACATTCAAAGTGAACCACCGTTGGGACACAGTGAGCACGTGGTAATACTAAGCAAGACTCAGTTAAAACTACCAACAAAAGACACCAAAAAACATTTGTCCAGAAATTTCTGGAAAGCGGACTACGATGAAATCAATACCTTTTTCTCACAACAGAACTTTGAGCCAACTTCTGATAATCGAGATAGATATGGTAGATGCACGGAATTGTTATCATACGCTATTGAGACATTTGTACCTTTAAAACCCATAAAGATTAACAACGAAAAACCTTGGTTAAACAACAGTGTTTTTCGGGATATAAATAAAAAGCGCAAGCTGTAGGACAGTCATGTGAGGTCACCAAGTAATGAAAATTATCAACTTTATCGACAGCAGAACAACCGTCTTAAAAAGCAAATCAAAGACTTGAAAATTAAATATGAGAACAATATCGCCTCGTCTAACTCCCCAAAACAATTGTTTAAATATACCAATAAATCCCTTAACTCTATCTAGTATAACCTTAAAGTGTCCTGCCACAAATCAATATTTAACCAGTAACGTTACGACTAGCGAATCATTTGCTGATCAGTTTAATAGGGTTTTTACTACCGGAAACACTATGCCACTGCCATCTCTTCCACGTCTGCAGGCATACACAAGTTCACGGTCGAGTTTACGCAGGAAAATGTCCTCCGGGCACTGGAGGCGCTGAAACCGGACTCTAGCCCCGGACCTGACGGAATGCCAGTTATATTTCTGCAAAGATGTAAACGGGTGATTAGTCGGCCTTTGTCCAAAATGATGAATGAAATCATGGAGCGCGGGTCTTTGCCAGAAATCTGGAAATCAGCAATAGTGACTCCCATATTTAAAAAGGGTGATCGATATCTGGCCAGTAACTACAGGCCTATTAGCTTGACTTGCAACCTGGTGAAATGCATGGAGAAAATAATCGTGAATGAGCTTACACACTTCTTTATAGAAAATGGTAGTGTCTCTGAGTACCAGCACGGCTTTCTCCCAAACAGGTCAGCTGTGACTAACTTATCATCCTGTGTGGACTTTTGGACCAGAAGCTTTGACTCCAATAAACAGGTAGACGTGGTATACTTGGATTTTGAAAAGGCATTCGACAAGGTGCCGCACCATCTGCTAATTTACAAATTAATCCACTATGGCATCAAAGGCACTTCTTACAAATTTTCTAACTGATAGAAAATATCAAGTGAGAGTAAGTGGAGCCCTGTCATCAGCTCATAGTGTTCTGAGTGGGGCACCTCAGGGATCAGTT
>MU183254.1:63994-112372 GCA_016904865.1 Pissodes strobi | reverse complement strand
AATGATCGCGTTAGGGTTGAAGATCTGCATGCCTGGGCTAGAGTTGAGGAGTACATCGACAACCAGGCATGCAGATTCTTCGAGTATCAAATACGTGGATCGCCGCTTACCGAACATATATCCGACATCAGATACAGCCCCGAGCATCGAACCACTTATGGCACTATATACCGGGAAATCTCGCTTTACTATAAGCAACTTATGCCCCCATAAAGTCATAATCTAATGTACTTGCTGAAGATCAACTTATCATCCCATCTTTCAAACCTTTCTAAATAACTTTCTTAACTGAAATTTTAAAAATCTGCATATCAGAAGTATCAGGAGAGCAGGAATAATACATCGCCAA
Source organism: Pissodes strobi (assembly GCA_016904865.1). NCBI lineage: Eukaryota > Metazoa > Arthropoda > Insecta > Coleoptera > Curculionidae > Pissodes > Pissodes strobi. The sequence goes on along the minus strand of MU183254.1, from coordinate 112,023 downwards.
GTATGGCAGTAAGTATGACCTCTTTGCTTCCTGATTGGCCCGCTACCGTGTTCGGACATGGGGGCGGGGCTTGTTAAAGGCGCTACAACGCCTATAAATATGCTCACGGCAAATTTTGTGCCATCACTTTACTTCAAGCCACCGAAGCATCCTTGATTCCGTGGCCGGACAGCCTTGATATAGTGACAATCGTACTTGAATAGACTTAGCTCTCTAAGTCCCCAACGTTTATGGCTACTCTTTGTTTCACGATTATATGTTGTACATATGTGAATAGTAGCAATCTGTCCTCCTGCTCATTGAGCAGTTTAAGCAGGGTTTTTGAACAGTTTTCCCTGCATAATAACCAGGCAAAAGTATAACCAACTATCAGTATTTGCTCAACAACCAAACTAGTAGCTTCGCTTTTAATAACAACATTGGCTTTGAAGGGATTACCCAAGTAAAGCTCAGTACACCAACGCAATACCACATACCTTAGTATATAAGTTAGAATAACATCTGCATCCCCCTAAGGGATCCTGCAGCTGAGGGCCACAGCGATGTAGGAACAACGCTAGGCATAACCTCCGGTGCAATAATTCTAAACTAGCACTAAGTATGTAAAACAAATAAGGTAATATTTAACAATAAAAATCATTGATATGTTTGATATAAATATGTCAATGAAAATATAAATAAATATTCTCTCAACATAAGAAAATAAAACAAAAAATAGTCGCGTCTGGGCGTTAATTTTGCAAATGAACTATATCTCTCTTGCAAGGCAAGGATGTTTTTAGTGAATTGAAAATAACCTGCTCTCCCTGGTGTGCAGTTTCAGTTAACCGTTCGAGAAAATAAATTTATTACACTTACATGTGAACACTTGAATTGCACAACTTAGATATTTTGAGAAATATAAAAATATTCGATTTTTGATAATAAGTTTCAAGCGCAATCAAATGCAATGTGACGTGATTTGGGATAAGAATTTTTAAACATGGTAAAAGCCTGTTTAATTACTTTTCAGCTACGTGCATTTTGAGATATGAATTAGTGAAATATTTGCTAATCTGCGCTTGCGTGAAATCAAAATGCTGAGTATTGTAATTATCTAATTAATTGGAAACTAGTAGCAAATGATTAGACCAGGTACACGAGATTTCGAATTATATTGACAGCAGTACATTTTGTAACCCATTATATTGTCTAGACCCATTTTTGTATAAATTTTAACTTCATTTTTAAAAAAATTTGAACCTATAACGTTTCCTATAGTCTTTATTATGTCGAGAGCCTTACTTGTTACTGAAACGAAATTCTAACAGTTTCTATTCTAGTTCGAAATATAAAAAGGTTAATACAGAAAAGCTATTTCAGAGAATGGCTCCTAAACGACGCAGATGGAATCTATTTAAGTCCGTTGATACGATTTATGTGTCTACTTGAAAGCGAATGCTTCGAACCGAATAAATTCGAAAATTTCCATGTTTTGCCGAATGGAGATTTGTAATGAAGATCTACTCTATATAGAATTTCGTCTTAAAATTGGTCAAAATTGAGTATTCTCTAAAGATATCTCTTTCACCTCAAGAGGGAAAAGGTCGGCTTTAATGGGTACGTGGGGCTATTTTATTTTTCGATTTTAATCCACTTATATGAATATTTTTCTATATTTGTAAATAAGTAAGTGTTAAAAAATTTTCGCGGAGACCCAAATCCCAATAACTAAATAAGTTGAATGAGGTAATAGTAGCCTCATGGCCTCTTAAGAATGAAATTATAAATCTCTAAAAGCCTAAAAATATGGCATTATTTTCCTTGATGAGCGCTAAAATTTTCCTTTTCTCATCGTATAATATAATATTTTCTGTCACGGTATAAAGACGGAAAATTAATAGATCAAACGAACTTACCTAAGTGATGTTCGATCCTAATTATATCCATAGCCTCGACAAAGTAAATAGATAACCTCTAGTACCCTTTGCGCCAGCATCGTCACACACAATACAAAGAAAAACAATTCGGACCCTGTACCCACCATCCGGTCATTACCTGCACCTGCTATCCTGGTGGAGTTTATTATTTTAAAGATTAATAAAAATAAAAATGTTGTATGCCATTGGGGATTTGGGTAGGGTGGGACCTATTTACTTCGTCGAGGCTATGGATATAATTAAGATAGAACATCACTTAGGTAAGTTCGTTTGATCTATTAATTATATCTCAAGCCTCGACTCGTAAATAGATAACCTGTAGATGTTTAAAGCCAAAGACATACACACATTTCTTATTTATAACAAGAACATCTGACCACATGTTTACTTTATAATTTTCTATTCCATAATAGCAGTTTCCTACAAATTAATATTACCATTGAGGAACAAATATATATTAGGTATAAACCAGAAACATTATAGGTACAAAATATTATTACATATATCAAAATATCTCAATCACAATGTAAAATTGCTTTGGTAAAAATATTATTCTCCTTAATAATAATTGGTCTCTGATAAAATTGAGCAAAGGTCCTAGATTTATGTGACCATCCCGCAGAACATCTAATTGTGTCAATGCTAACCCCTTTCCGCGCCACCGCTGACGTGGATGCATGTCTAATGCTATGAGCTGTAAAGACATTGGTATCAATTCCGCATTGTATGAGAATATCTTTGACCCAACGAGCAATTGTTTGCGATGACGCATTTTTATGGGGTTTCTTAAATGTAATAAAGAGATGGTCTGCCTGAGGACCCCTTAATTTATGTTTTTTTTTCTAGGTAGGAATATCTTTGGAATTTCAATATTAATACCATCCGCAGATTTTACAATATTGCAAATTTCTATATTGGCAACTCTCTCAACTCGCTGTCCAGTTGCCAAAAGTAATAAAATTGCTAGTTTTAACGTAATTTTTTGAATATTAAGCTCTTCATTTTTAGAATTTCCTAATTGACCTAACACGACCGAAGGATCCCAAGTTGTGTCGTATTTCGGTAAATTTGGTCTCAACCCATAAACACCCTTAAAAAACCGCTTTACTCTAGGATCGTCAGATAATCCAGGCATCGATATTTGACTTATAGCTGATCTATAAGAATTAAAAGTTCCAAAATAAACACCTCTGTTAAACTGAAGAGTGAGAATTTTAATTAGATCTTCTGGAGAGACCTCAAATACAGCAATATTTTCTTTAACGCAATAATTCGCAATAATACACTGTTGTATTGTTTTATCGTAGAATTTGTTATTGATGCTAGGCATATATCTATTGATTCTTCCGGAACGTTTCTAATTATTAGTAGCGCTTGCCGGATAAGTGTCCCGCAACCAGGTTAAGCTGGCCACATAGTGGATGCAGGGACCTATCAAAGTAAAAGAGTAAAATTTTCACGAGGTGTGAATAAGACGGGTGGTTTGGATAAAAGAGATGTAAATAATGGATAACATGGTTGAGTAATCCAAAATGGAGCCACGACTATACCTTCTGCTTTATCAGCAACAATTTTTTGCAATACTTTTAACATTAGTGAAAAAGGCGGAAAAGCATAAAACTTGAGAGTTGACCAATCGATAGTAAAAGCGTCAACTGTAAAACTATCCGGATCTTTATACCAGGACACAATTTTTTTACATTTCCTATTATTCCTACTTGCAAATAGGTCAATGTCTGGATTACCAAATGTTTTTATAATACTTATAAAAACATCCTGATTTAATTCAAACTCATTATCGTAATTTAAAGATCTAGACTCTTCGTCTGCTTCTTTATTATCGGAGGATTTTATGTAAGAAGCATAAACAAAAATGTTCTTATTAGCACACCACTGCCAGATATTTCGAGAGATCTTATTAAGCTTTGAGTGCTGAATGCTACCCATGCGGTTGATGCAAGCAATAGCCGTAATATTGTCAATCCTACACAAAATAGAGCCGTTTGATAAATTTTGAGCATAACATTTTAGTCCAAAGAAGGCTGCTAAGAGTTCCAAATAATTTATGTGATGGGATTTTTCTTCAGGCGTCTGTGTCTAGCTCGCGTGCTGAACGGACCTGTAGCTGGTAACAGGAGAACATACCAGTGCGACTTTTAAACCTTTTCGTGAAATCTGCGTGTTCGCGCGAACACGTAGCGTGTTTACATTTATAATTGATAAATAGGTACCACTTTTGAGTATAATCCGCAATCCGGGGTCGGAGCCCCGGCTTTTTGTAGAACCATGGCAGACCCTGACGACGATTGCTCATCGTTGCAATCGGTGGACATCCGAACCGAACCCCCAAATGATACGGTATGTAATAAAGTAAGATTTATACACAAGAAATTAAGCATAAACACCGATAAGTGCAAGAAATGCACTGAGCTCGCCGAGCCACTCAAATCTGTAAAAGGTAAAACAACAAGGACGATTATGCTCGCTCTAAATAAAGGAACAGATCACCTTAAACAGTTTCATGGCTTACGCCAATCCTCCAAAAGGGCCGCGAAGGCCAGAATTGACACTGGCAGATCAGATAGTAAGAAAAAGAAAACCGATGACGAAGTCACAGTCGAGATGGATGTGGCCGAACCCGCACCTATCTCTAACGATAAAAAAGAGATGACAAAAACCAGTGATAATGAATCTGCACATACCTCGTTACTTGAGATTAGCAGTGAACCGGCCCCGATCACCTGTGCGCTCCTGATAAATGAGCACAACAACGACGGCTTTAAAACGCCTTACAAAACCATTGGCTTCAAGAGAAATGTTAAAGAAGTCAAGCTCGACTTTAGCGAGGGCTCGCGAGTCCCAACAAAGAATCGCTTTGACCACCTCACAGACCATGAAGATGACGACAGCAGCATAATATCGTCATCCGCCATAAGTGATAGCACAAAGAAAAATACCAGAAGAGTCAGCACAAGATTAAAGAAGAAAGCACAAGCCCCACTGAAAACGAAGCCTGGCCCGCCTCCACCCGTGGTCCTCCAAGGAAAGATACAAAACCACAAAAGACTTCAGGAAGACATGCAAAAACTGCATATTACAAAATTCACTATAAAATACGCTAGAAATAGCACAATAGTGTATTTAGAAACCGAAAAAGACTGGGCCACCTTTAAGCGCAATTGTGATAATGAAAAAGTCAAATATCACTCTTATGCAGACCGCCATCAGAAGACAAAAGCCTTTGTCCTACGCGGCCTAGACGCCGAGATACAATTAGCCGACATTAAACGCCAGCTTACTGATGAGCATGACCTAAATGTAAAGAATTTATTCGAAATGAAAAAGACTCGTGTTCCGCTTTACCTAGTCGTACTGGAAGCCTCTGTAACGCTGAAGAAGCTTCAGCAAGATGTCCGTACACTAATGAATATAAGAATTACATGGGAACTTCGACGTAATGAGAAGCCTATTATGCAATGTCGGCGTTGTCAGGGCCACGGACACTCTATGTCCTTTTGTCAGAAGGACTACAGATGTTCAAAGTGTGGCCAAGGGCATGAAATAACAGCCTGCAATAGTGACGTAATCAAATGCGCGAATTGCGGTGGACCCCATCGCTCGATAAGTCAAGAGTGCCCTGTCTACCAATACAAATTAAATCAATTAGCGGCTAACGCTAATCGGCAGCAGCCGAAGAAATACGTTCCTGCTCCCTTGCCCGCCACGCCGGCCTGGCAGGGGCAAGGTCAACGAGACCCAGGTCGGGGTATAAAACCAAGGCCCCAGCAGCCCCCGCAAGAACAGAGACAACCTCCCGTCAAAAGGCAACCCCCACCGCGAAGGGACAATTATGAAAAATAATTTCCGGAAACGCTAAGGGCCCCTCATCACACCGCACCTGACAGGAGCGCAGAGAACGCGGTAAGTGGCGCTTCTCAAATGTCGAATCACTTTAATAATTTATCAAATATCGTGGCTGAGATTAACTCCACGGTGAATATCAGTGAATTGTTTTTTGCCTTGACGAGTTTAGCTCAATGCTAAAATCTTGTAATGGAGACAAAGCTAAAATCATGCAAGGAACAATTCACTTTTTCACCGTGGAGGTATTTAAATATAACATCTGAACGATTTGTTATAAATGTCTGTATGTAATATATTGTCCTGGAATTGCAACAGCATTAGGCATAAGCTTGGTGAATTTAGGCATTTTGTGTACAATTCCTCCTTCCAGATTGTCTTCCTGCTCGAAACAAACCTCGAACGAGATTTTAAATTAAAATTTCGAGGCTACAACATAGAACGCCATGACCGGCAAGGCCGAGGCGGCGGCGTAGTCTGTTTGATACATCGATCTCTGCGTTACAAAAGAAAAACGCGTCTAAACACACTTATTGAATATGTTAGCATTGAGCTTGATGACGGTCGGTGTATCAGCGGCGGCTATGCGCCTCCTGGTCTCCGCATAACACAAAACGATTTTCTCGCCTTTTTAGAACCGGGCGAAAGATCTGTCCTTGTGGGTGACTTTAATGCGAAAAATATCTTATATGGCGATAGCAACCACAAGGGCAGAGTTCTGCGCCACTTACTGGAAGATAACCTGGATATCCTATACTTAAGAACTCGATTTCCTACCTTTTACCGTGAACGCTATCGGCCCTCTTACCTAGACGTTGCTATTGCTCGCGGAATGGCTGGCATCTCGGCGCCTAAGGTCATAAATGGCCTTAACTCGGATCACCTTCCAATTAAGTTGTGCCTGGCAGGAGTCAGGCGGCCGGAAGCCATTGAAACAAGAGTTTCATACAGAAATCTTAATTGGAGGGAATTCCGGGATGCGATTTTACTAAATATACTTAACGCCAGCACAAGACACGCCCACCGTAATACGTCAGCTTTAAAAATCTCCGAAATACTCGGCGCCAGCACATCGCACTAAATATACTGCGCTCCAGCACAGGGCTTGGTGGAAGCAGATGTGTAGAAGTTTGGCTCAAGTGAGAATGCGAGGCAATGGTTTTGTCGCTCGTCCCTTGAAAGTTTTTGGTATTTATTTTCTTTTGGGTTGATTCGTTTTTTGACATGCCTTGTGTCAGTTTTTGTTGGTTGCGTCCCGCAGCCAGCGAAGCGAGTGGAGAGCATTGCATGAAGTAAAAATGTAAAAAAAATTGCGTGTCGAAAATAGGTGAAAAAGACTATAATATACCTGACGTATTAGGATGGACGTGTCTTGTGCTAGCGTGAAGTTAATTTTGTAAAATCGCGTATACGTCAGGTATATTATAGTATTTTTCACCTATTTTCGAAATGCAAACAATGTTTGCATCTTTACTTCATGCTTCATGCTCTCCACTCGCTTTGCTGGCTGCGGGACGCAACCAACAAAAACTAACACAAGGCATGTCAAAAAAGAAAAATAAAATACCAAAATCTTTCAAGGGACGAGCGTCAAAGCCATTGCTTCGCATTCTCACTTGAGCCAAACTTCTACATATCTGCTTTCTGCTAGCCAAGATGACACCAAGCCCTGTGCTGGAGCGCAGTATATTTAGTGCGATGTGCTGGCGCCGAGTATATCGGAGATTTTTAAAGTTGACGTAGTACGGTGGGCGTGTCTTGTGCTGGCGTTAAGTATGTTTAGTAAAATCGCTTCCGGGATAGGCTAAACGAGGTGACGGAAATTCCTAGGCAAATAGAGTCCGTCCGGGACTTAGAGGCCGAAGTCGACACACTAACACACAATATCCAGCGCGTCAAGGACGCAATGTGTCCGGTAGTCAGGAAGAAATCTTTCTTAGATACACTTCCTGATGATATCCTAAATCTGATCAGCTTCCGGAACCGTATCAGGCGCAGATGGCAGAGAAGCCGTGCTGCAGCCGACAAACTAAGAACCAACGCTCTGACGGAAGAGATCAAGAAGAAAATCCGAAATCACAGAGACGCGGTGTGGATGCGCTTTGTGAATGGGCTCGGTACGGACGACGGCTCGCTATGGAAGTTAGCGAGGCAGATCCGCGGTACTAAGGCGCAAATGCCGGCCATTGAAAATAATGGCGAATATATAATTGACGACCGCACCAAGGCCGAAGTATTCGCGGACTTCCTCGCTGACGTTCATGGCGAAATACCGGACTCCGTACCATTGCACGCTCATGTCACAGAGCAAACAGCGCTGTTCACAGGAAGAACATATCCTATACCGCCCTCTGTGATGGATAAGCTTCTCGTTAATCCGTCAGAGATACGCGGCGCCCTCCGCCGTCTGCCAAAAGATAAGGCTCCGGGACCGGATCAAATCCCGTACCTGCTCCTTAAAAATCTTCCCGCCAAAACTATTGTACATTACATGCATATAGTGAACGCCGTACTTCGTTTGCAACACTTTCCTAGCTCTTGGAAGGTCGCGCACGTAGTACTGTTCCCGAAGCCCGGGAAAGACCCGAAATTCACGTCATCGTATAGGCCTATCTCCCTTTTGAACACGTTAGGCAAGCTCACCGAGAAGCTCTTGTTGCCCAGGATCAGTGAGACAGCCTCGAACCTTCATGTACTGCCTGAGGAGCAGTTTGGGTTCCGCAGTGGGCATAATACTAATATGCTCACTGCGAGAATCGTACAGGACATATATGAAGGATTCAATATGAGGCATTGCACGTCTCTACTGCTCCTGGACATCGAGAGGGCGTTCGACCGGGTGTGGCACGACGGCCTGCTGTATAAGCTCTTTGTGAAGCTAAGCTTCCCTTTACATACAGCAGCGCTGATTGCGTCATACCTGGCCGGGCGCACCTTTTCGGTGCGCATCTACGAGTCGGTCTCGACTTCGAGGCCGATTCGATCCGGGGTACCTCAGGGAACGGTACTATCGCCGCAGCTATTTAGTTATTACATAGCAGACCTTCCATCCCATCCTAATACTTCCTTGGCGTTTTACGCTGACGATACCGCCCTTTATTCCCATGCCTTTACAGCGCAGGAGGCAGTCGACAACCTAAGTGCTCACATGGAGCAAATCACCCTGTTTTATAATAACTGGAAAATTCGTCTCAATCCTAATAAAACCGAATTAACCGTTTTCACAAAAAAGCGCACCAACATAGAAGCAGCACCAATTTTAATACATGACACCCCCATCCCTCCTAAATCCCATATCAAATACCTAGGCATCTATCTCGACAAGGGGCTCTACTTTGGCAGACACGTTGCCTACATACAAGAAAATAATTTGAGTATCTTTGAAAAGTTAAGGCCCCTTGTCCGAGGTGGATCCTACCTCAGTCCCGTAAACAAAATTACCCTATATAGGTCCATCATTAGGCCCTTCCTGCTGTATGGGGCGCCAGTCTGGTGTTCGATCGCGGATTATAACCTCAAGAAAATTCAGGTTATTCAGAATAGGTACCTGAGGGCTGCCTTCTCGGCGGGGCCGCGTACCCGGATCAGCGACTTGCATGCATGGGCTCACATAGAGTACATAAGAGAGTATATTGACAAGACTGCATGCAGGTTCTATGATCAGGGAACGCGCGGCTCTCCGAGGACCGCGAACTTGGCTAACTTGAGGTATGATCCGCAGGACGGACCCAGACACGGCCCTATACACAGGAAAACCACACTTTTCTACCTGGAACCAAGGCCGCCTTAACAGATGGACCTATTCCTATCCCTCATCCCGATTATCCCGTCAAGCTCTCCCCCTTTTGTGCCCCTGGCGCACTCGAATAAAGCGAGAGGTACCAGGAGCACAGAAGTGTATCCATTCAAACTTCGCGCACACATAAGAAACCAACCAGTCTTACTGAGAAAAAGTATCAGGAGCCAAGAAGTGCATTTATTGCAGACTTCGCGAATATACGAGCCAGTCTTGGCGAAAGCAGGTATATATGCTGCGCTCAGACTGTCTCCTGCTCCCCTGCTCCAGGCAAGCGAAGTACGGCCACACGTGGCCAAGTTTCTAATGCCTGTTTGCAATTCCGCGCCGCACTGAGATTATGTAAATAATCTCTTACTTTATATTGTATTGTTTTGTATGTTTTATGTTTGTAACGTATGCTAAATACCAAAGGAACGAGAAATGAGGTTTTTCACTGTGTTTTTCCTCATACTACCCTCCCTCATCTATCTTCCTTCACCTCAAAACAAGTCATTCAGATGTTATAGCCAGTCGTTGATAATTCATCAATTCTAAAGCTCTTGAAGGGTGTCAAGGCACACCCAAGTAAAACTAGCTTTTAACTGAGAAGTGTCACTGAAAAGCTGCAATAAACATAGCTGGCCATACAACAGCCAAGGGGTAGGTGCGGCGTGTTGAGGGGTCCTTAACGGCGCTATAGGCGTGCGTGGATTACCCACACAATGTACATATATATATATATCTTAAGTTATGTAATGTAGCTCTTAGGTGAAGTGTTAAATGAAATCAGTAATATAGATGTGTGATGATGATGATGATTCTTCAGGCGTCCAGAATCCATGGGATCGCTGCCCATTACAAAAAACGCCCCAACCTGTAGTTGACGCATCAGAACAAATTTCTATATTAAAACAAAGGGGTTTTAATGAGCTTTCCACCACATAAAATCCTCAGATAACCTTGAAGTCAGTAACATCTCGAAATCAAAATTATTATTTGATAATATTAATTGCTTTTATTTCTCACGTTCAAACAATTTTGTGTATAGCCACCCATAAGGGATGGCTGGACAACAAAAAATTAATGTACCAATAAACATTGCAAAATCTCTGATTTTGCAAAACTTTTTACCTTGGAAACATTTCACTAATTTTAAAATTCGTAAACATTTATCAACAGGCAGCGATACACTAAAATTATTAGAATTATAGTTAAAGCCTAAATATGTACAAAATTGTTTAGGAATTAATTTACTTTTCTTATAATTTATTAAAAAACCTAATGTTTCTAATAATTTCTGCGTCTCTAGCACATTTCTCTGACAATCTAACAAAAAATCGTTTAAATATACAGCGTGTCCCAGGATAGGTGGCCGAATAGGACAAATGAACCAAAAATTTTTGAATTTCAGATCAGTATTTTGGGATTATGGTCTGCATGGTCTGAAACGGCAACTCACAAAATTTTACTCAAATCGGTGTTATACAGGGTCAGTTATAACGAAATTGGAAAAAAATCGCCACTAATGAAGTACCTTTAATTTAGAAGATAGATCAACATGTTGTTAAGATACATTATTCAGAATTAAAGGGTATGTCATAATCTAAAGTTAAAAATGTTTTAATTATTCTTTTGGTAGTTGTTATCTGCAACAATCTTAAGGGGTATTTTAAATTAAAAATATTCATCAGATATGGAATTGAATTTTCTCTTATTATTAGTTAATGTTTTTGTAGACAAGTTTGGCTTTGTAAACGTCAAAATAGCTCTTAAAAAGCACGTCTAAAGTTATAGAGGTACAGGAGTGCTTGGTGTGCGCTTTAAGGTGTGTTGTACGCTTTAATGGCAAAAAGTTGTACGATAATTTTTTCAGATACCATAGTTTAAATTAACGAGGAATAACTCCAGATAATAACATAAATTTTAATTCTGAACAATGTATCTTAATAACATTTTTCTCTAACTTCAAAATTAAAGGTAATTCATTAGCGGCGATTTTTTCCAATTTCGTTTTAACTGACCCTGTATAACACCGATTTGAGTAAAATTTGGTGAATTGTCGTTTCAGACCATGCAGACCATAATCCCAAAACACTGATGTCAAAGTCAAAAATTTTTGGTCCATTTGTCCTATTCGGCTATCCTGGGATACACTGTACATTGGACACATAACCTTTTTTCCTTAATTGAACCAACACTGGTTTCATGATTTTTGTGAATACTCTAGGGGCAATATTTAAACCAAAAGCTAAACATTTAAATTCGTACAAAACATTTTAGAAAACAGAATCTCAAATATTTTCTATAAGATTTATGAATAGATACCAAAAAATAGGCATCCTTTAAGTCTATTGTTGCCATAAAACAATTTTCCTTAATTAAACGTTTAACTGTTTTATGATCCTCAAGTTTAAAATGCGAATTAAGGACATATTTATTTAATAATTTTAAGTTTAAAATCAATCTATAAGAACCATCACTCTTTGGTGTCAAAAAATATTTGAAAGATATTGATTTTTAGACTTTTTGGCTTTACTAATAGCTCCCCTAGCTAATAATTTCTTTATAGATTCCTGTATATGTAATTTCTCACTGTGAGACCATTTTGGCTCCCTAGGACTTATTTTTTGAATAGGTTTTTTTTTTAACAAAAGGTATTTTTAAACCTTTAATGTACGATAATAGTATATTATTTTATATGGAGGAAAAGTGATACTTTTCATGGCGCGCTCGTGTTTAACAGCCGAACGGAGTGAGGCTGGTAATAGAGAGCAAGCCATGAAAAGTAACTTTTCCTCCAAATAAAATATGCTGTTTTTTCTTCAAATGTCGACAAATTAATGCAAAAACATCTCTTTTTAATAGTAATAATATCTAATTATTATTAAAGATAAGTGGGTTCGCAAGGCGGCTTAGACCGGTGTCGGTGAATAGGCACAGGTTGTTGCTATAGTAATGTAACATAAAGCTGTCAGTGGACACTGTCAACAATAATTATTTTTTTAAGATTGCGTCTCCGATTGCGTTTTAATTCCGTATTGATAAGCAGTTATTGAGTAAGTTCGATTAAATAATAACCAATTTGTTCCTAAATTAGTCATTTTTAAAAATGCAGTGCACAAATTGACTGATAAATACAAATTTTAGTTTAATAAATCTTGAGTTGTTGACGCTTATTTTGTTGTTTGTTTGTATTGTATCTATGTTGCTATGACCACACTTTTACCTCCGCCGGCGGAAAAGTGAAAAGTGAAGCTCCGGCGGAGGAAAAACGAAACTTCACGGCCGCCTACACAGTCGAGTAATGACGGATTTACTGACGTTTGAAGAAAAAATAGTTTTATCTGAAGTAAGAGCCTGCCATTTGCTATAAAATTGGCTTAATCTGCCAGCCATTTTGCTAACCTGAAAACTTAACTTAAGGTTCCGTCGAGGAAGTCTGCTCTGGCGAGTCCCTGTTGTTGTCCTGAACAGACTTTTGAAGTTTAAATTCCTGAAAACCGATTTTTGTTTTGGTGGCTTTAAATCCTGACTGGACCTGGATATATTTTTTGAGGTTTTGATCCTTTCCTCTAAATCCGTACCAAAGAGCCACGAGTCAATAGGAGATTTACTAAGGGTTTCTTTCAGATCTTTATTTAACACAATAATTGCAATTAATTCTCTTCGAGACTGAGATTCACTATGAAATAAATCTACGAGTAGTCGTCCTGCATCACTCAATTGTTGGTAAATATTTACTTTGAGCACTTTTCGAAGTTTGCAAAAAAAATTTATGTGACGTGTAGAAGACATTATTAGAAGTGTTTTGTGACACTTTACATATTGCGCAAAACACTTTTGACGCCAAAAATTGAAAAATAAAAATCACAAATGAGGCCGTTTAGTAAGACTGTACGAAAACTCTCCCAATTTGACATTAATGATGAAAATTTACTTGCAATGTTGTCACACTTGAGTAACATTCTTGATTTTCAAGTAGGTAAATGTCCCAGGTCAGGGGCATGGAAAATCAATTATTATTACTTACATGGAAATGGAGGAGGCATTAATGGGACAGCGGTGCGGTGGGTAAAGCGCCGCTGCATTTTTCCAAAAAATGTGGAATCGCTTTGTATGGTCCGGATATCGCATCATAAATAAAGTTTCGCACCAATATCCAGGATAATGTTCTTTTCTCCGTCCAAAATGCGGCACATTTTTGCGCACGTCTACCCATAAACGTTCTATATTTTGTGTGTGCACCCCTGTTTCCGGATCAACGAAATTAATAGAATGGTTTACTCTAAGGTGGGTATAATTATTGTGATTCAAAGAATCATATGCCCGCCAACAGTCACTCTAAACCGTGGTGCCAGGCAGTATTTTTTGTTGAATTATTGTCATTAATATTTCTGAAGTGCGATTCTGTACGGCTTCTAAGAAAATCCGTTTAGTTCCCCGTTGGATCCCCCTAAAAATCCATTTCCCCTCCAAATATCTACCCCGATTATATTTTTCGCTTCGTCAATTTCTACAATTTTTCCTTCGCCCCCAATGACCTCACTATGTCTTCATTACCCAAACGAAGCAAAGCCAACCAAAACTAACCCAAACGAACCAAAACTAACCCAAACTATACGTAGACTAACCCTAATTAAGCAAAGTAAAGAGACAAGCGCGCTACGCGCGCTTGTCTCTTCACTAATCCAAACTAAGGAAAACCAACCCAAACTAACTGAAACTAACCCAAACTAACCCTAAATAGGCAAAGTAAAGAGTCAAGCGCGCTACGCGCGCTTGTCCCTTCGCTAACCCAGACTAAGCAAAACCAACCCAACCTAACCAAAACTAACCCAGACTAATCCTAATTAACCAAAGTAGAGTCATCTTCATTACACAAACGAAGCAAAACCAACCGAAACTAAGCCAAACTAACTAAAACTAACCCTAATTAAGCATAGTAAAGAGACAAGCAGGCCACGCGCGCTTGTCTCTTCACTAACCCAAGCTAAGCAAAACCAACCCAAGCTAAGCAAAACCAACCCAAACAAACCAAAACTAACCCAAAGTAACCAAAACTAACCCTAATTAAGCAAAGTAAAGAGACAAGAGCGCTACGCGCGCTTGTCTCTTTACTAACCCGAACTAAGCAAAACCAACCCCAACTGACCCAAACTAACCCAGACTAACCCAAACCTAGATGTCTTCGGTATCTCAGATTAAGCAAAAATAATCGAAAGTAACTTTAATTAACCAAATAAGAGCATTGAGACGAGCGCGCTATGCGCTTGATCAACCCCGCCTAACACAAAACCATAATTAACCCAAATTAACAAAACAAGCGCGCTACGCGTGGTCCTCTCTTAACTAATCCAAATGAACCAAACAAGGGCGCATTTGTCTCTCTCTTTTAGTCATTAAATAACGATCGTCTTGCATAACTCAAACTAGCGAATTATTATTATTATTTATTTTAATAAACACAGAGTACTTCTGAATCACCATATATCTATAAAGTGTTGGTTGACTGTATCCAACAAGATACCGTATTTTAGAACCGAACAGAAATTACACTTGGCAACACCTATGCGTAGAATGACAGCTGGTTGAAATGCTGAAAGCTGAAATAGTGTCACGTTGACGTTTGCTTCGGAAATGGTACCATTTTATAATGCAAAAGAAAACAGTTATATTTGCGGTTTTTAAGAAAAGAAGCTGGTAAAAAGTTTTTTTGAGACCACTATTACTTATTCTTGTTTCGCTATTACGCCTGCCCGAAGTCTTTGCTTTTTGCTTGCACTTTGCAGATCCGTTTGGACCGTTGTGTGCGTGAAAAAAGGTGAAATAATGAGTGTGCGAGAGCGAGATAGTGTAAGTTTGGAACATTATACACGGTTAGCCAAAAGTCTGGACCCGGCTTAATATCTCAAAAACGGGAGATGCCATTTTTTTGAAATTTTGGACTAAGGGTATATCGATAATTATGAATTTAAAAATCGTGTCTCCGTTGTTGCCAGACTTACCATTTTTCCAAAAAGAATGCAAACTTTGATTTTTTAAATACAATGCTATTAATTTTATTACATTTTTAAAATCTACATAAAATATTAAACAAATTTCATGTAGAGTATGCTATACCTAATTTAAGTCGTTTCCGAGTAAAAAAATAATTAAATATTATAACTAACTACTTAAAAATGAACGGATTTTATGCAAAGAAAAATTACCCCTATTTATTTTTTTAGCAAATGTTCAAATTGTCTTCCATCAACTTCTTGGCAGTATGCTAGTCGATTTCGCATTTCACTTAAGCTATTTTGTAAATGTTCTCCGGGTATTTCTTCTATTGCATACCTTATGCGCATTTTCAATTCTTCCAAATCATTTGGTTTTTCTTTGTAGACTACCGATTTTAAGTGGCGCCACAAATAAAAATCAAGAGGCGTCAGGTCTGGAGAACGGGCCGGCCATTCTATTGCACCTCTTCGTCCCATCCACCTGTTTTCAAATGTTTGGTTCAAAAAATTGCGAACATTTAAAGCAAAATGAGGCGGAGCCACATCTTGTTGGAACCAGATATTCCTATTGACGCCTCCAGCCTGAAAATTCGGGTATAAATTTGCTAACGCAGGCACTATTTCTTTTCAAAGGCCCAATAGCGGCAATTATGCCTGTTTACTTCGCCAGAGAGAGTAAATGTTGCCTCATCTGAGAACAGGATCCTTTTAATAAAATCTCCATCATTGTTGCATATTTCCATTAAGTTTTCACAGAATTCTAGACGCCTATCAGGATCATCCTCTGTTAATTCGTGGATTAGTTTTACTTTATAAGGATGAAGACCTTCGCTTTTTAGTATTCTTCGGACAGAGGTTTGACCAATATCATGGTTTAACGATAACAGCGTCGTAGAAATATGTGGGTTTTCCATAACATTAAGCAAAACATCTAAGGACTTTTCGGCATTACTTGCTATTTTGGGACGTCCTGTTCTGGGTAAATCCTTAACAACACCTTGATTTTCAAACTTTCGTACAATTTTTGACACGGCACTTCGTGAAATTGGGTTTCTATTTGGATGTACAGTATTAAATATACTTGCAGCTTCTGAGTGCGATATTTTTCTATTACCATACCCCACGATAATTAATATTTCAATACGATCCCTTTCGCTTAAAACCATTTTAAATTTTTGACATTACGTTGACATTAGTTGTCAGTTAATAAAAATTACCTATTTACTATTGAGACACTTGACAATATGAGTACAGGGGTATTCAGCGACCATCAAAGAGACGTCGCGTCGCGTTGCTCTAAATATTAAATTATTTTTTACTCGGAAACGAAGTAAATTAGGTATAGCATATTCTACATGAAATGTGTTTAGTATTTTATGTAGATTTTAAAAATGTAATAAAATTAATAGCATTGTATTTAAAAAAACAAAGTTTGTATTCTCTTTGGGAAACCGGTAAGTCTGGCAACAACGCAGATACGATTTTTAAATTTATCATTATCGATATACCCTATGTCCAAGATTTCAAAAAAATCGCATCACCCGTTTTAGAGATATTAAGCCGGGTCCAGACTTTTGGCTAACCGTGTACAATTGCAGTTTGTAAACTTTGTTATTTTTTTCTGATAAGTAGAAACATTTGCGCAACATTTAATGTGTGGGAGATGGTAAGGGAAGTAACGTAGAATATGTCAGTATTTTTATTTTTGTGGTAGCCAATAAGCGCGCAAAGTAAATATTGACCCAATTGTTTAATTAGGGACTCGTTTCCTCCCCCTCCAGATTGTAATAAAGAGATCAAAACAAGACCCACGGCAGAGGCGATCGCACCAACTTGTGTCTGAAGCCAAGCCAAACGTAAATCTCGGCGAGTAGCAGACTCCGTAATAGCCGTAGACACAACATCATTCAATATAGGAGGGATCAAAAGCTTACAGCTTCCAGGAATCGGTTATTCCGCAATAATATTATTGCGTTCTTCCGAACTTAAACCCTGACATAAAATTCCTGACCATCTTTCATCCAAATCCCTTTGTATATTGGGCCCTTCACCTTCAATTTCAGCAACATTGGAACCCAATAAGGATAAATATCTTGACTGAGACAACTTTCTTTCTCGGGTTGTGCGTGAACATGAACATCTGCTGATAACTGTTCGCCGCTCTCGTTAGTGTTTGATTCGTCGTCCGATAAAATAATTCGCCTAATGCGTCTCATAGGGGACCGACTTCTGGATCGTGGGCGGCTGGAACCCTTGGAAGAAACACTAGATGAGGCGCTTTTATGATATCATTTTTTACGCTCACGGCGTGGTTTAAACGAAACTTTACGCTCACGGCGTAGACTAGGCGATAATTCACGCTCACGGCGTGGTTTTTGCGCTTCCTCACGCTCACGGCGTGGTTTTGCTGATTTTTGACACTCACCATCTGACGTTTGCTTCCTTTTAAGAGCTTTTAATTGCATACGCATTTTTTCCATTTTTGCTTTAATTTTCCGATCTGCCGATCCACTATATGTGGTTGACAGTGACACACGGCAAAGGAATGAACTCCACCAGGATAGCCAGGTGCAGGTAGTGACCGGATGGTGGGTACAGGGTACGAATTGTTTTTCTTTGTATTGTGTGTGATGATGCTGGCGCAAAGGGTACTACAGATTATCTATTTACGAGTCGAGGCTTGAGATATAATTAAGAGGTTTACAAATTTTAGAAACATGACCCCTTATCGGCAATTAACGTTGTCTTAGTAATAGCTAATTTGTATTGTTAATATTATTCGACAATACTGACATTATAAGTCATTATAAGTCAATGCTTTTAAATTTTATTCCAAAAAATGAACAGCGATGTCGAGCTTTGTTTCACTCCACCAGAGGTGAGAGAAACAGCGCAAGAATGTTCGTCAAAAGTGTTACCTGGGAAATCCAGAAAGATTTATCAAAATGCTTATTCAAAATTCATAAAGAGGTAAGAAAATAAAAGGTGTAGTTCCTTCTCAGAAACCGTGTTATTAGCATATTTCTCAGAACTGGCGCAACAAATGAAGCCATCGACATTGTGGGAACAATATTCCATGATTAAAAGTACTTTACATATGCACAATAATGTGAATATTTCGAAATATTGCATAAAATTGTAAGGGATACAAATCGAAAAAATCGAAGATTTTCAGCCGAAATCAAATTAAAGAATTTCAAAATAACGCCCCCGATGAATCATAATTGATGCTTAAGGTATGTAATTAAAAGTGATTAATTGTTTAATTTAAATCAACACTTCGTATTGGTTTGTAGGTTGCCGCGATATTTGGAATTGCGGGAGCTTGTCGGTCTGCTGAATTATGCCAGATAACATTAGATTACATAGAAGATTTAGGAACGTCTTGAGCAGTTAAAATTAATAAAAAAAAACGATGATGTAACTAGGAGGTTGTCACTGAAGAATGCGTTAAATTTGACAAAAAGAACTTAGCCTTTCGTCCACCAACAGCTAAAGATCTGTGTTAACCAAGTTGTGGGAAAAAACCAATTCTATAAAGTACCTGAAATAATGGCCAGTTTTCTTGGCCTTGAAAATCCTAAATTGTATACAGGACATTCGTTTCGTTAATAACTGAACACTAGTTAAGAGTTGGCGAACCCCTAAATATTACAGGCTATAAAATGGTTTCTTTATTTTGCAGGAACAATTCCGTTGGGGGAGGTACAGCAATATTTATACGGGAGGATTTGCAAGAAATGGGAAATTCTTGTAATGTAGCAATTTATAATTATTTACAGGTGGAAGGTGAATTTGAATTTTCATTAGTCTTTAATAAACTAGTTAACATCTATATTTTATGCATTTACAGACCTCCTCGAAGTAGAATTGAAGACTTTTTATATAGGCTGGAGAACTTGCTTTTTCTTTTTTACCAGTAAAAGCTAAATTATTGATAGCGGGTGACTTTAATATTAATTACCTAGATAAGACATCCATTCACACCCAAAACCTATCAGCCATATTTTCGTCTTTTAATTTGACAATGTTAGTAGAGGATCCAACCCGTATTACTAATTTATCAAGTACTTTAATTGATCACATTTGTACAAATTTTGGTGAGACTAACTTTAGTAGTACAAGGGTGGTACCTTCTGCATTATCGGACCATGAAGCTGTTTTATCTGAAAGAAACTTAAGAACTTCAACTTCTAAAGTCATAACAAGGGGACGAATATATAGTAAAGCTAATTTTAGTAGTTTTAAAACTGACTGTAAGAAAATTGATTGGGCAGAAATTAAAAGGTCATCCAACTCTCTAAATGAATTTAATATAAAACTAGGTACACTGTTCCAAAAGATTTTCCTCTAAAAACTATGAAACAAAAGAGAAAAAAAAACATGGATAACCAAAGGAATTAAAATATCCTCAAAAACCCTCAGATTCTTACATACTCTTAGAAAATATGTTCCATCAGAATTCGTAATAAATGCCAAGAAAATATTCTATAATAATAAAATAAGTCATGCTAAAAATAAGTCGAAAGAAACCTGGAACATAGTGAATGATTTAAAGGGAAGTCATAGTAAAAAGGGAATCCATGAGACTGAAATGGATCCAGATACTTTTAATAATTTCTATTGTTCAATTGCTGAAAAACTCGGGAAAAATATTAGTAGTGATGTTGATCCAATGTCTTACTTAAAAAATATATCCTTAAGGGACTCTTTTTCCTTATACCACACCGATGTCAATGAAATTGAGACTATATTGAGTAAAATTAAGAACAAGAACTCTGCAGGAATTGATGACATTTCTTTGAGATTATTTTTGAATCTTCCAGACTAAGTGCTTTCAGGACTCTCTAAGCTAATAAATATTTCCTTTCACAGCGGAATTTTCCCTGAGAGTTTGTGTACAGCATTGGTGAGACCAGTGTTTAAAGGTGGGGACTCTAATGATCCATCTTGTTTTCGACCCATTTCAATACTCCCAACTCTTTCAAAAATAGTGGAAAAAATTGTAAAAATTCGAATGTGTTCTTTCTTGGAAAGACATAACTTGTTAAATAAGAACCAATTTGGCTTCAGGGATAAAACTAACACCAGTGACGCAATTTTTAATCTCTTAGAGCAACTCTACTTGGGTCTGAATGAGGGACAGGGGGCTGCGGCAATATTTTGTGATTTTTCGATTGCGTGGATCCCGGAATATTGCTGCGGAAACTCTCTTGTTACGGATTTAGGGGGTGTGCTCTGTCTTGGCTTGAATCCTATTTGACAAATAGAGGACAAGTGGTTCGTGGTCCTCACAGTGTGTCATCTGTGCAGAGCATTAATTTTGGAGTTCCCCAGGGTTCAGTGCTTGGGCCATTACTGTTTCTCATTTACATAAATGACCTAGCTCTCATCAGCATTAATGGATCTTTTACATTATTCGCTGATGACACTACAATATTGTGGCTAGGAACAAATAACACTGCTTTAGGAGAAACAATTATACACTGATATGCAAATTGTTAAAGAATGGTGTGATGCAAACAAACTCACATTTAATATTGGAAAAACTAATATTGTCACATTTAAAGGGGTCATCCCAAATCCTTTATTGAATGGAGAATTTATCGAAAATAAAAACTGCTCTAAATTCCTGGGTGTATTTATAGATTCTGGGTTAAAATTTGATGAACATATTGCTTCATTAAGGAAAAAATTGGCTTCTGGTTGTTATGCCATCAGATTGGTTCAACAGGAACTTGACACAAAAACTGCAAAGATGATCTATTATGCTTTGGTAGAATCCCATTTAAGGTATGGCCACCGTCTATAGATATTCTAATAAGTCCGCTCACTCCAGCATGCCGTGGAAAATACTGCCGTTGACCTTGAACACACTCGGCCACTGTACAGTAAACGAATGGGTGCAGCTACGGTGTACGATCAATATGAACTGCCGCTCGATTATTTTTATACGGGGAACGTTCTATTAGGAATAAATGATATGAATATGATTACGTATTAATGTTTGGATTATTTATTTGTTATGAACAACTATTGACATTCTCTGTCTCATTTATAGCTCATTAATGATACTACTTTGTAATAGTTACTTAGTATTATAATAAATAAGTAAAAAATAAACGCAATATTATCTACGATATGGATAAAAATACCAGTAGGTACAACTTGTATTGTTTAATTACGAACACAAGTTACAAAATATAACAGAAAAATAGCGACAATGGAATAATTTTAACCTGATATTTTCGGCTGTCGATAAGTATCGATATTTTATTACATTTTGTTATTAATATGACAAATGCGTTGTCACAGTGGATGTCGTCTTTAAAAAAAAAATGAAAACACCAACTAACCTGTGCCACACCCATAACTTAACCTATAACCCATATCTTAACCGAAGCATTAAAAGTGTTTTCCATCTAGGGTTTTTTTATTCTTAATTAGTGGTTAAAACAGCGATCAAACTTACTTATACTCGTATATAACTCAACTTATATACATAATTTGGGCGAAGGTAAATATTAGAAATCCACAAATTTTACGCTATTTGGATATTCTTTGGATTCATGAAAGTGATTTTTCAAAGCCATGCATGTAACGACACGTTTTGGAATTTTCGTCTCGCAAGAGAGATAAAGCATATGACTCTCTCTCTCCCTCTTTCTCTTTTATGGAATCGGTAAAGAATTAATCAATTTTTATGAGACGAAGTGAAACTAACCGAAAGTTGATTGGACGACTAACCCAAATCTATTAAAATTGATTATGACGCATCGGAACTGCTTCAAATGACTAAAACGGGTTGAGACTAAGTGAAACTAACCGAAAGCTGATTCGGCGACTCACCCAAACTAACCAAATCTATTAAAATTGATTATAACGTATCGGAACCGACTCAAATGACTAAAATAAGTTGAGACTAAGTGAAACTAACCGAAAGTTCATTACACGACTAACTAAAACTAACCATCTAACCAAATGTGTTAAAATTGATTATATCGTATCGGAACCGGTTCAGATGTCTAAAATAAGTTGAGATTAAGTGAAACTAACCGGAAGTTGATTGGATGACTAACCCAAAATAACCAAATCTATTAAAATTGATTATAACGATCGGAACCCACTCAAATGACTAGAATAAGTTGAGACAAAGTAAAACTAACTGAAAGTTGATTCGGCGACTAACCCAAACTAACCAGATCTAATAAAATTGGTTAGAGCATATCGAAACCTGATCAAATGACTGAAATAAGTTGAGACAAAGTAACCGAATGTTGATTAGACGACTAACTAAATGTATTAAAATTGATTATAACGTATCGAAAGTTCAAATATCTATAATAAGACGAGACTATGTGAAACTAACTGAAAGTTGATTCGGCGACTAACCCAAAGTAACCAAATCTATTAAAATTGGTTATAGCGTATCGGAACCGCATCAAATGACTAAAATAAGTTGAAACTAACCCAAACTAACCAAATCTATTAAAATTGATTATAACGTATCGGAACCGACTCAAATGACTAAAATAAGTTGAGACTAAGTGAAATGTTGATTAGACAACTAATCAAATCTATTCAAGTTGATTATAACGTATCGGAACCGACTCAAATGACTAAAATAAGTTGAGACTAAGTGAAACTAACTGAAATTTGATTAGACGACTAACCAAAACTAACCAAATCCATTAAAATTGATTATAATGTACCGGAACCGGCTCAAAAAAGTAAAATAAGTTGAGACTCGCTAACGAAGTAGTCACTTCTATCACGTATACTGTGCTACTCGTGACTTTTTTTAATAAAAAATCATTAAAAACTTGTGTACTAATCTGCTGTAATTGCTACTACTTTTCCCTGCCGACTTTCAATGTATTGTTTTGTTTTGATTGAAATAACGCAGACGGCGCATGAGAGGTTTGTAGACAATGCTGTGTCGCCAGATTTATTCTTTAATTCTATATGGTTTTACATTAAAATGGTACATTTCTCAGTTTGACAATTTTATGTTAGTCAATAGTTGTGTTGTGCTGAATTTAAAATATATATCTATATAATATCTATTATTCCTGAAATTATTATTTTATATAACTTATTAAAGCGAGGCAAAGCGATAGTGATATTAAGCTGATAAGAATTGATATGATTCATTGCTCTATATAAAAGGTCGAAAAGGGGATTTGAGGAGCATGATTATTTCTCTTGCTGACAATAGGTATTTTGTTTCCTTATATTCCTTGCGTTTCTATACAAGCGTCTGCGGTATAACTATTTGCAATCATGCGCAGTTGCGTTTCGGCATCAGCTTTTGTGCTTGTGATACTACGGCCCGGGTTAGATTCCCGTCGGTGACATGTTTTATTTTTATTTTTTTGGTATATATTTGTTAGTTGGGGTTAATTTTAGTTTAGTGTTAGGCAGGGTTGGTCAAGCGTGTAGCGCCCCGTCTCAATGCGCTTGTTTGATTCATTAAAGTTAGTTTCGATTATGTTTGCTTAATATGGGATACTGACGCGCGCGTAGCGAGTAGCACAGGACACGTGATTGAAGTAAATACTTCTCAAGTTTCAACTCATTTTATTTATATGAGCCGGTTTTGATACGTTTTTATAATCAATTTTTATACATTTGTTTAGTTTTGGTTAATCGTCTAATAAACTTTCTGTTAGTTTCACTTAGTCAACTTATTTTATTCTTTTGATCAGGTTCCGATATGGTATAACCAATTTTAATAGATTTGGGTAGTATGGGTTAGTCGCCGAATCAATTTTCAGTTAGTTTTACTTTGTCTCGACTTATTTTAAAGAATTCAACCGGTTCCGCTAGGTTATAATCAAATTTAATAGATTTGGTTAGTTTGGGTTAGTCATCGAATCAGCTTCCGGTTAGTCTCACTTAGTCTCAACTTACTTGAGTCATTTGAACATTTGAACCGGTTCCGATACGTTATAATCAATTTTAATACATTTGGTTAGTTTTGGTTAGTCGTCTAATCAACTTTCAGATAGTTTCACTTTGTCTTAACTTATTTTAGTCATTTCAACAGGTTCCGGTAGGTTACAATCAATTTTAATAGATTTGGTTAAATTGGGTTAGTCGTCGAATCAACTTTCGGTTAGGTTCACTTTGTCTCGACTTATTTTAGTCATTTGATCAGGATCCGATATGCTATAACCACTTTTAATAGATTTGGTTAGTTTGGGTTAGTCGCCGGATCAACTTTCAGTTTGTCTCACTTTGTCTCAACTCATTTTAGTCATATCAACCGGTTCCGATAGGTTATAATCAATTTTAATAGATTTGGTTAGATTGGGTTAGTCGTCGAATCAACTTTCCGTTAATTTCACTTAGTCTCAACTTATTTTAGACATTTGAACCGGTTCTGATACGTTTTAATCAATTTTAATAGATTTGGTTAGTTTGGGTTAGTCGCCGAATCAACTTTCAGTTAGTTTCACTTTCTCTCGACTTATTTTAGTGAATTCAACCGGTTCCGCTAGGTTATAATCAAATTTAATAGATTTGGTTAGTTTGGGTTAGTCATCGAATCAACTTCCGGTTAGTTTCACTTAGTCTCAACTCACTTGAGATATTTGAACCGGTTCCGATATGTTATAATCAATTTTAATACATTTGGTTTGTTTTGGTTAGTCGTCTAATCAACTTTCAGATAGTGTCACTTTATCTCAACTTATTTTAGTCATTTCAACCGGTTCCGGTAGGTTACAATCAATTTTAATAGATTTGGTTAGATTGGGTTAGTCGTCGAATCAACTTTCGGTTAGGTTCACTTTGTCTCGACTTATTTTAGTCATTTGATCAGGATCCGATATGCTATGACTAATTTTAATAGATTTGGTTAGTTTGGGTTAGTCGCCGAATCAGCTTTCAGTTAGTTTCACTTTGTCTCAACTCATTTTAGTCATATCAACGGGTTCCGATAGGTTATAATCAATTTTAATAGAATTGGTTAGATTGGGTTAGTCGTCGAATCAACTTTCGGTTAATTTCACTTAGTCTCAATTTATTTTAGACATTACGTTATAATCAATTTTAATAGATTTGGTTAATTTGGGTTAGTCCCCGAATCAACTTTCAGTTAGTTTCACTTTGTCTCGACTTATTTTAGTGAATTCAACCGGTTCCGCTAGGTTATAATCAATTTTAATAGATTCGGTTAGTTTGGGTTAGTCGTCGAATCACTTAGTCTCATCTTATTTGAGACATTGAACCGGTTCCGATACGTTATAATCAATTTTAATACATTTGGTTTGTTTTGGTTAGTCGTCTAATTAACTTTCGGTTAGTTTCACATAGACTTAACTTATTTTAGTCATTTGATCCGGTTCCGATACGCTATAACAAATTTTAATATATTTGGTTAGTTTGGGTTAGTCATCCAATCAACTTTCGATTAGTTTCATTTAGCCTTACTTATTTTAGTCATTTGAACCGGTTCCGATACGTTATAATCAATTTTAATAGATTTTGTTGGTTTGAGTTAGTCATCCAATCAACTTTCGGTTAGCTTCATTCACTTCGTCTCATAAAAATTGAATAATTCTTTACCAATTCCATAAGAGAAAAAGAAGGAGAGATCACGTGTAGTTACATAACAGTCATCAACAGTACAATAAGAAAAACTACCCTTAGCCATCTTAACCATATATATTTTTTAAATAGCGTATAGCGTAAATCGTGCGAAAACTACTCCGTAAAAATAAATTCACACCGTCCGATCGCGGAAGTACTTGCGAAAACTGAGTCACGTCTAAGCCGTGACATTGACACACGTCAATGTCAATGCCGATGGGTGAGGGATTGGCGCAGGCAGGAGGGAAATTTTCCGCGGCACGCTCGAGTGAGCGGACTTATTAGAATATCTATAGACGGTGGTATGGCATTCAATTCTGTGGATTTGCTAGCCTCTACCTCATTCAGTCAGTTTTTGTCTTGCAGAAGAGAGCTGTGAGATTTTTGTGTGGAGCAGGGTTTAGAGATCACTGTAGACCACTCTTTGTTCGGGAGGGAATACTCACTTTACCCTGTATTTTTATTTTGTTGACAGCAGAGTTAGTCCATAAGAAATGCAAGAGACATAATAGACTCACTACACTTCTATATGTAACAAGATTTAATTCTAATAACTTAAGTCTTTGCATTCCTAGAACAACTCTGACCAAACACTCCATAATATGAGAAGGTATAAAGGTCTATAATCGTTTGCCCCTAGAATTTAAAACTATAAATTGTGATAAAAAATTTAGTCGATTAGTAAAAAAAATTGTTAGTTCGTAAAGCATATTATAACCTAGAAGAATTCTATAGAGATGTTTTTTGATTAGATTGTGATAAAAAAATCCGTTTTATATGTATATACCTGTCCATTTTATTATTTTCTAGACTTTTAACCGACAGTTGTTTAATTTTTGTTGTTATTTTATTTAGGAAAAATTATGTATTTTAACTTGTGATAAAAAATAATGTCTAGGTGTTGATGTAGGTACTTGTTGATAATGATTTTTAATTGTAAATGAGTATTTTATTTTATATGTCTATTTAGCTTTACAATGATTTGATTAATTTTCTTTTTTTCCAGCTTTGCAAATGAGAATATAGCATTCTTTATACAATAAAGCATTTTTTTGAATTTGAATTTAAATTTCGAAGATCTTCAGCAACTCTCCTTGTAGAATCTGGAGGAAATCTGATAACATTAAAAAAGCATGGCAGTTGGGAATCATCAACGATCGCTGAAGGTTATGTTGATGAATCGGTAACCCAGAAGCGAGAAATAGCTAGCAAAGTATTAGGATCGTGTGGGAGTAAACCCAATTCGTGCAATGCACATTTAATAACTATTATTTTAAATAAATAAATGTTTGTTTGCTGTAAAATTTCTAAATCATATGACTCTTTTCCTAGGAAAAAATATCTTATTTTTTTCCCTGGGGAAAAAAGTGTTTACTTTTTTCCCACTGAGTCAAACGCGAAAGACGACACTCGTAATAAAATGGCATTTAAATGCTGTAAAAACAGAACCACAAGTGTGGTGGCGTGTGTAAAGTGTGGTAGTTTGTTCCACAATTCATGTGCAAATCGAGATTGGGACGGAAAGGTAGTTTTTCTTGGAAAAGGCCGCGTCTCCTGCTGTGACATGGATACTCAGAACTTTGAGGTTAATGAACAACAGGACAACAATAAACCATCAGCAGAGGTATTTATATACTTAAAACAATTAGTGGAAGAACGGAAGGATAAGAATCGGATTCTGCAAGAGAATGTCACTATGTGGAAGGAAAAATATGAAAATGTTGCAAAGGAAAAACACGAATTTTCCCGCCAAAACAAAGGTAAACAATCTGCCTCCCCTTCCCCGCCTTTGCTACTAACCGACAGTACCGACACTCCTAAAACCGGTCAACATCAGCCCAGTAACAATGACGTCATCATTGTCGACCCAAAACCCTCCCAATCGGATCACTCCGAAATCCAAAACGGTCGTGAAAAAAATCAGGAGTTGGTAGCACTGCCAAGGCATGTCAATGTCGTAAGAAAACTGACATTGACAGAAGAAGATGACAGTGATCTTTCTGCCCAAAAAGAAGAAGAAGAGAGAGAGTGATCTTTCAAAGTTGACGTTGACAGTGTTGACATCCACAGCAACAACAACAAAAAAAACGAAAGCAAATCAAGTCACCAAAATTCAAGAAAAAAATGAAAATATTGAAGCTCCAAACACCCAGCAAGCATCTCTGACTGATGCTAACAATCCAAATACAGAATGGACTACCGTCGTGAGGAAAAAGCGTTCAACCGCAAACGGCCGACCAGCTCCAATCAGAGGCACAGCAACCGATGCCAGGCTCAGGGTGGCTGAGGCACCTACTTTGAAAACATGGTTTTTTGTAACCGGTTTCCATCCTTCAGTAGAGGCTGCAGCCATAAAGGGATTCTTAGAGGATCACGGAGTAAGCAAATTAAATTATTGTATATGCGAAAAAATGAGAACCAGAAGGGATGAGCAGAGAAGCTCTTTTAGGCTGGGTGTTCCATCGAATCAGGCAGAGATGGTATCTGATGCAGCAGTGTGGCCTGTTGGGATTTCCGTAAACCATTTTCTCGACCTTCAGAACCGTCAGGGGCAACAGAAAGTTATCCAGAAACATTGATGAAAAAGCTGACAGTTTTCCATCAAAATGTATGCTCAATCCGGAACAAGGTTGAAGAACTGAAGGTGTTCCTGGCAGGTGAAGAAGGGAGAGACTTTGTTTGCCTCAGAGAGCACTTTTTGCATGAGGATGAATTAGATTCATTTTGCTTCCCAGGATACACTTCTGTATCTAGCTATGCGAGGACAACCCGGTAACATGGAGGAGCATTAATCCTAATGAGATCAGACATTAATGGTTATGAAAGGACGGACCTGGTTGAGGTAAAAGAACTAAATTTTATTGTTGTTGCTGTGTATCGCCCACCGGGGGGAGATTTTCAGATTTTTTTACTTGTTTTAACTAGTCTTTTAGAAATTTTATCAATCAATTTTAAATATGTGTGTATTGTTGGAGATTTTAATATTAATTTTAATGAACAAACAAGTCGCACTGCAGATTTCACTGACATTGTGGGGTCATATGGGTTTTCACAGGAGATTGTTCTAAACACAAGGCAAACAAACTGCATTGACAATATTTTCATAAATTTTAAGGGAATTTTAAATTTTAAAACTGGTGTTTCTGGAGGGTTGTTGTCGGACCATAAAGCAGTCCATATTGATCTAGAGTGCCCAAAATCACCACTTGTTGATAGAAATAAAGTCCTGTTGCACAGGCCCATCACACAAAGAGGTATTCAACATCTGATTTTGACTTTAGAGTCCTTGGACTGGTCCTTTTCAGGGTCACAAATTGCCGTTGACAGTAAAGCTAAAAATTTTATGAATTTAATAATTAAAGCCATGGAAACATCATTACCTTTCAAAAAAAGAACTATAACCGAGAATAAGAGTGTTTCATGGTTTAATAATGACCTAAGGCAAATGCGTGAAACCTAAAATGTTCTCCATTCATTGTATTTACAGTCTAGATCTACGGAACTTGCAGAACAATTTAAAATTTTCAGATGTAGGTATAGAGAGCAAATCAGAGACACCAAAAGGCAGGCAACCTCAAACTTTATTTTACAGGCTGACAATCAGGCAAGAGCAGCTTGGCAGGTAGTAAATC
Source organism: Pissodes strobi (assembly GCA_016904865.1). Lineage (NCBI taxonomy): Eukaryota > Metazoa > Arthropoda > Insecta > Coleoptera > Curculionidae > Pissodes > Pissodes strobi. The sequence goes on along the minus strand of MU183254.1, from coordinate 82,238 downwards.
AGCACAGAAAGTCAGGTACAAAAAGTGCTACCCCGCCAGGCATTACTGCTTCAGATTTCAATGACTTTTTCTTGAGTATTGTTGAAAAGACAATCAGGGGAATCCCAGTCAACAGACAGGGCCCAAAGGTGTTTCTATTGCAATCTAATAGGCCTGGGGGTTGCTTTTCTTTTGGGGAAGTTACTTATATCCAAGTCCGTGACACTGTGAAGTCCCTAAAAGGTAAGCATTCCCTGGACATCTACGGATTAAATGTACCACTCCTAAAACAAATTGTAGAGTATCTGATCTATCCATTGACAAAACTTTTTAACTTGTGCATAAAGGAAGGAACATACCCAACCTGTTTCAAAATTCAAAAGGTTATACCCATCTGGAAAAAAGGTGATAAAAATGATGTAAATAACTATAGGCCAATTTCTCTTATTCCAATTATCTCAAAAATTTTCGAAAAATTGTTAAAGGAACAAATCTATAATTATTTTGAAGAGAACAATATTCTAAAAAACTTTCAGTTTGGTTTTAGAAAGAACAAATCCACCACAGGCGCAATATTGGAACTACTGGAGCATGTAGTCGAGGGCTTTGAGATGGGGGCCCATGTGGGAGCAACTTTCTGTGACCTCTCAAAGGCATTCGACTGCATATCCCATGAGTTTCTTCTTCAAAAACTCCAATTTTATGGGTTGGATCACAAAAGCCTTTCACTGCTCCGTACATATCTGATGGGACGTACTCAAAAGACTTATGTGGATGGAATATGGTCTGAAGAGGGCCAAATCAATCACGGAGTACCACAGGGGTCTGTCCTGGGGCCGCTTCTTTTCATCATTTATGCCAATGATATTTCGCAGTCAGTGGACCGCAAAGTTGTCTTGTTTGCTGATGACACTACTGATCTCTGCAGAAGTAGTAGCTTACTCGATTTGGAAGGAATGATGGCTGGGGCGGTTTAGGGCTTGGAACACTGGTTTGCCGTAAACAAGTTGAAACTTAATGTGGACAAGACCGAAGAAATGTTTTTCTCTTTAATGAACACTGAAGGGGCTGGTGTCATGGTAACTGACTCAGTTAAATTCCTAGGGATTCATCTGGATCATGCTTTAACCTTTGAAAAACACTTTGATGCCGTGGCAAGTAAGGTAGCTAAATCAATTTATCTTCTTAAAAGCCTCACGAAGGTCGTTGATAAAGGGGTTTTGCTGATGGTTTTCCATTCTCTAATACAGTCTAGCTGTACCTACGGTCTTCTGGCATGGGGTCATGCTCCTCAGGCTGTAAGAATTTTTAAATTGCAGAGACGAGCTTTAAGGGTTGTAGAGGGTCTCGGGTATAGGGAAGATGTTAAGGAGTCTTTTAGGCACTTGCAAGTGCTTACCTTGCCATCACGTTACATTTTTGAATGCCTCCTCTATGCAAAAACAATCTGCACCAATATAATCAAGTAGCAGACATGCACAATCACAACACCAGACAGGCTCTCAATGTGCATATACCCTTCTTTAGGCTCAAAAAATCCCAAATATCAACTCTCTACTATGCTCCTTTATTCTTCAATAAATTGCCAAATGCAGTAAAAGCCCTGTCAGAAGAATGTTTTGCATCCACAGTGAAAAAAATGGTTGTGTGATAGAGCATTTTATGATGTCAGTGAATTTTTGCATGCAAATTGCCAAATATTATCTCTTTTTTAACATACAAAAGTCTGTGATCTTAGAGAGTAGGTAATTTAATATCTCCAACTAATTTTATTATATTATACTGACTATAGTAACTGTTGTTTCCTTCTATGTATTTTAAATTATTATGGTTAAGCTTTTGTGTATGAGTGTATGTAAAATTTTATATTACTGGCATGAAATATACTTTACTTTACTTTACTTTACCATGCTAACAAATATCATAGTTTTGAACCAGTTAAGAGGGAAAAAATACACTTTTCATTCCTGTCACAGAAAAAAATATTTTTTTGCTTTTCTAGTGAATTAAAATTGACTACTCTTCCTGCTATCCGGTCAGTCTAACGTTTAAGATAATAAATGATCTGTACCCAGAACCAAATAACTAAATAAATTTAAGTAGCTATTAGTACCCTTATCAAAGAGTCTGAAACTATAAGGCTCTGAAAGTCTAAAAATATGAGATTATTTTTTCCTGATGAAAGTATTAATTTATTTCACATAGAGATCTTACGAGTATAGCAGAGGTACAATCACAAGAAAATCAGATATAATTATTAGCAGTGCCAAAAACCTTGTTGTGACATCCAAAACTCTGCCTACTTACTACATTTACATGTTAGAATATCCTCAATTACACTACATACATTTAGTTGTTTGATTGAAATTTACACACAAATTTCCTTGTCTGATTCTAAGTGACCAAGAAACTCAAAGGAAGAACATTATTAGGTAAGCCACTGTTGACAATAAAACCTGTATGCTGGAGGCGATAGGCAGATCAAATGAAAATCAAATATTGGTATGGTACCGTTATGATAATGCATGTGATGATAAGACCCTAAAAATTTGACTAAATTTAGTCTAGGAATCAGTTTTATTAGCTAGCAGTTTGATTACGGGGAGTGACGCCCCCACCATTCCGAGTTGCCATGGGATATGGCTCATCAAATCCCATCGTCCTCCCCCAGGCTGGAGAACACCAAAGTACAAAGTCTGGGGCCGATCAATGACAGTTTGTGACAAGAGGGGCTGCATTGTATTGGCTGGCAGGAACGTCAAACTGGTGAGAGGAGTTTGATTACGGGGAGTGACGCCCCCGCCATTCCGAGTTGCCATCGGATGTGGCCCATCAAATCCCATCGTCCTCCTCCAGGCTGGAGAACACCAAAGTACAAAGTCTGGAGCTGATCACTGGGGAGTGATCCAACAAACCCCATTTTTACCCCTGTCAGACTAGGGACCGCCAAAGGAATGAGTCTGAGGCCGATGCTTCGAGTGGAAGCGGCCCTAGGTGGTAGATGCATAAGCCTACTCGCATCGTCCGGTGAAAGACCACCCCACCAGAATTGGGAAGCGCTAAGTGGTTTTCCCAAATCACGTTCCGCTTTCGCGCTGGTGGTCCCGGGTTCCACAGTAGGAATATATGGACATGATGGTGCTTCCAGGATCAAAATATTCCGGAAGTAAACTCCCCGGCCATTCGGATCTCCGGGCGCTGGGTGGCCCTGGGAGCCCTTCATTCCGCATTTCACATACAGCAAAGATACCGAACCAATTTAGAATAGATTTCTGCAACATAAGAGGCCTAAATACAAACATAAATTCGGTACACCAACATCTACAAGCAAATAGACCACACATATTAGCCCTTACAGAAACACAAGTATGTTCTACAACAACAACAGTGAACTACCTCTATCCTGGTTACGACTTACATACCAGATTTAGATATAAGTTCGGAATATGCCTTTTTGTCCGAAGCGACCTTTCATGTCACCGCGAGGAAACACTCGAACCGAACAACCTTGACGTCATGTGGCTCAAGTTCACCGCCAAGGGATTAACCAAGTTTATATGTTGTCTCTATCGCCCTCCGAGCGATAGAGCCTACCAAAGCTTTTTCTCAACACTAGCTACCACCTTTGACTCAATACAGGTCGATCACCCCAGTTCAGAAATAATCGTTCTGGGAGACTTCAATGCCCACAACACCAACTGGCTCAAACATCACAACAAGACCGACAACGAAGGTAGAGAAGCTGAAGCATTTGCCATCAGCTGCGGGCTTACTCAACTTGTAGACGAACCAACTCGAATCTCAGAGAGGGGCGAATTCGCCGCCCTCCTGGATCTTTTTCTGACCACCAATCCTGACCAGTACAAGGTTACAGTTGGTCCGCCATTAGGTACCTCCGACCACAAACTTATTACAACGGTTTGTGAATTGCCACCCATACAGAAGGATCCACCATTGCCTCGCAAAATCTGGCATTACAATTCTGCAAACTGGGACGATCTAAGGCAGTTCTACCTAGATTTTCCTTGGCTCGACGTCTGCTTTGCCACTGACGACCCTTCAGACTGCTGCGAAGAGGTCATGCAAGTAATCTCCTCAGGAATGGAAGCATACATCCCAAATTCCATCAAGTTACCATCAAAAGGAAAGCCCTGGTTCGACAAAAGATGCGAAAGAGCTGTAGGAAGGAAACAACAAGCCTATAAGTACTGGCAGCAAAATCAGACCGCTGAAAATCGCAATTATTTTATCGAAGCGAGAAACGAGTGCAAGCGTGTGATCGACGAAACTAAGGACAAACACAATCAAAGGATCAGGAATAAACTTTTGCAATGCCCCAGTGGCTCCAGGAATTTCTGGTCGGTAGCAAAGGCAGTAAGTAACAACTTTACAAAAACGTCTCTCCCACCTTTGACGGACGAACGTGGCATCACGGCGACTACAGCCAAGGAAAAAGCAAACATGCTCGCCAAAATGTTTTCATCGCACTCTACCTTAGACGTGCCTCAAGGCAAGACTCTCCCCACTATACCGAACATCAACACTACCATGGCAGAAGTCAAGTTTTCTCACCGTGATATTCGCAAAATCCTTAAAGAACTAGATACGCAAAAGGCATCAGGACCGGACGGAATACCTGCCATCGTGCTAAAGAACTGCGCCAACGAACTAACACCTGTTTTTTCCAGGCTTTTTTCTCTTTCTTACAGAAAAGGGATTTACCCATCCTCTTGGAAAGTCGCTCGAGTGCAACCTGTTCCAAAAAAAGGCAAGAAAACCACGCCCTCAAACTATCGCCCAATTGCCTTGCTTCCAATAATCTCCAAAGTCATGGAACGTGTAGTCAACCAGCAACTACTCAAGTACCTCGAGAGCAACAGAATAATCAGCGATAATCAATACGGCTTTCGCAAAGAGAGATCGACAGGAGATATATTGGCGTATGTCACTCATATATGGAGGAGGGCAATTGAAAACTACGGAGAGTCTAGAGCGATTGCGTTGGATATTTCAAAGGCATTCGACAGAGTTTGGCATGACGGACTGCTCAACAAACTGCCGTCCTTGGGACTGCCCGCCTCTCTCTGCAGCTGGCTGGCCAGTTTCCTTAAGAACCGATCCCTACACGTTGCGGTCGATGGACACATCTCGGATACATTCACCATCAACGCGGGCGTGCCTCAGGGCGCAATACTTTCACCAACTCTGTTCCTCATCTATATTAATGACCTGCTGATCGAAACGAATAATCCTGTTTACAGTTTTGCAGATGACAGTACCCTTGTCTCCCACTTTAGATCAGAAAAACCCTTACCAGCGACTGAGACTCATCACCGCAGACAGGAGCAGATTACAGCAATTAATCAAGACCTGGAGAAAGTTCAAACTTGGGGCGACCGAAATTTGGTCCAGTTCAATGCAGCGAAGACCCAAGCAGCAACGTTTACTAAGAGGGCCAATACAGCGGGCCCTGACATCATTATGGCAGGATCGACCATTCCTTCATCCTCGTCAATCGGGCTGCTGGGTGTCTCGGTCAACAGCAATATGTCATGGCATGACCATGTTGCTAACATCGCAAAATCAGCCTCCCAGAAGCTTGGTGCGCTATTTCGCAACAAAAAACTCTATACACCGCAGCAGTTGCTCTTGCTGTACAAAGCGCAAATAAGACCGTGCTTAGAATATTGCTCACATATCTGGGGTGCCGCACCAAAGCATACCCTAAAGCTGCTGGATTCCATTCAGAAGAGGGCTGTGCGTCTCGTCGGCGATCCGGAGTTGACCCGGAATCTGGATAGTCTGGAACATCGCAGACATGTGGCCGAGATGTCTCTGTTTTACAGATACTTTCACGGCAGATGTTCCCAAGATTTGGCCCGCATAATCCCGCCCCTGGCAACTCCTGTCAGACAGTCCCGACAGACGGCAGGAGCGCACCAGTTCGTCGTGCAACTGGAAACACCTAGAACATCGCTTTACCAGAACTCCTTTGTCTGGCGCACTGCATCACTGTGGAACTCACTTCCGGGACATCTGTTTCCCACTAATTACAACCTGCAAACATTCAAGAACCGTGTCAATCAGCATCTTCGCACACACACCGCTCGTCGAGCGCCATAGGATCTTCCTTTAGTGTGTGTGCCACTGCCATAAAAAAAAAAAAAAAAAAAAAATATAATTAATTATCCATTTATTGGATGACCTGGTTATTGATGTGGTTGCTCTTCTTTGGTATGCAGTTTGGTATTTATTTGTTCAACCGAATTGCATTAGAATAAATTGTATGATGGCACCCTAAGAATGACGCTGGCACGTTACTTTCAAAGTCGTTCTTGTCATGGGTCAACATTGCATTATTATAGCCCCTTAGTCATGTTTGACTTTCATTTGACTCTCTATAGCCTCCGGCAGGCTAAGTAGTGATCTTTTGCCCTACTCGCCTAGCACTGACCTGGTCAACAGTCTTGAAGGTTATTAACAAATGATAAAATGTAAATATCTCTTTAAAGTTTGATATTTTCTCGTTTGATACAATGAAGACCTCGGTCTGGCTTGTGATCGAATAACAAGTATTGTATCCATTACCAATGAAAAGCAAAAATTGCCCAACCTATTATTGATTATACGATTATTGATTATAAAGATGAAGTATCGTTCCAGTGAGTACAAAATTATTTGAATGCCGGGAAGCCGAGGGCTCTTTGATAATAAAGGATCAATTTTTATGTTAGTATGTGAGATTTATTCGATTTGCGTAAACAGTCAGCGATAGTTAGAGTTTACATTTTCATTTAGGATTAAATACCGTGGCTCGAGGGCTTTAATTTGCTGCAACTTATGGCAATAAAGTTATGGAAAAAGTTGTAGCAGCACACCTGATCTTTATACATTACATATGTACATTTAATCTTTATTCTATAATATTTCTATCCTTAAAATAATGTCATAGATATGTACGAGATTAATGGATGATTCCAAAATAAATAAAGGTTTTATCTAATGTTGTGATTTTTTCAATATGGTGTGAAGTTCAAACGTAATCACCCCATGTTAAATTTTCTATAATTAAGTTAATGTTTATGGTGAATCTATATACAATCATGATTATAGAAATTATTAGATAACGAAGAAATTAAATGAAAATATGAGACTATTTTGTCAATACTCTTTTTGATGAACGTAATAAACTATTTTACAAAGAGACTTTTAGAGTAATATTTACATATTGATAATAATGTTGACGATTCTATCAAGATATAGATATGCAAGAGATCAATGGAAGATTTCCAAAAGGAGAGAAGGTGACATAAAATACTGAAGTTGGGTGTAAAGTACAAATTTGACCTATTCTTATCAATCGAGTAAGAATGAGACGAGGCGTCCTGACTGATCTTGTGAGGTAAATGTGTTTAAGTATAGGTATAATTAATCTCTACAATTAAGAAGTATTTATATATACATCTATAGGTATAGAAGTTACTAGTAGTTTTGCTATAGGGCCTACTAAGGATGAAATGCGAAGACTCTAAAATTCTAAAGGTATGAGACTCTATTTTCGATGCGTATATTTATAATTATTTTACAAAGAGATCTTTAAGAGTAGAGCAGATAGAAGAATCGCATGTATCTGTCGAGTCATCCTCACCCTTAGAAAACCAGTTAGACTTATTAGCAGCAACAAAAACCTTGTTTGCTGCACCAAAAACCCTGTCAGCTAGTTTAATACCCTTACTTGCTAGAGGACCTTCCTTTACGCTTGGGGAGTCCGGCGACGATTTCTTCAAAAATCCTTCAATGGCCGTACCCAAAGCCCGTGCGTCAACCAAAGAACCGCTTTTTTCATCCCATAAGACTTTTCCTGGTTCCTTCATTACAACTTTTTCTGATAAATTTTCCAAGAGAAATTTTTTCTCGCTTATATATCCGCTTCTAGGTTGGTGTCTCTTGGCGAACCAATTTGAGGCAGTATGATACGGTCTGGAGGTGGCGTCTTGCTTTTTGGATGTCCAAGGAACGTCCAAGTCCTGCAGAACAGAAATGTCGAAACTATTGGATCTGCTGCTCTTAAGTTGATCGCGTTTCTCCATCGTCTTAGCTTTCTTCTGCTGCAACTGGGGAGTCGGGGTCTGGACTTCCCTGTCCCACTGATTGATTTCCATGGCAGACGTGGAAAGAGAAGATAAAATAGATATCAGATCAGTATTAGTGCAAACAATGCCAGACTTTAGCTTACTTGTGCTTGGAAGAGGCGGAAGTTCGGAGGCCCTGCGCTTGGTGGAACTAGGAATTGGTGGAAGAGTGGTACCGATGAAGTCCGAGAACCTACGGCCTGAATTGGTGTATCGTTGGACACTACCTGATGCTTCGTCCATCGGCTGAACTTCACACAGTTTCTCGCTGCTCGTATTCCAGACTTTCATACGTACTTTTCTGGCTTGAACGATATCGTCCATTATATCAAGTTGCAGGTTGTGAACACTGCCTCGGGATTCAGTGGATGGGGGACAAGCAATGGATTCTCTACGGTTGGGTAAAATTCGAGGTGGAAAAGCACTAGGAAAAGCTGCAACAGATTCTCTTCGGTTTCTTCCTCCACCGAATAGAGTCTGAGGAACCTTGGATATTGTGACTACAGAATGCCTTCTCCCTCCAGGGGATACTTGAGGTGCCTGTGAAAGTGTAGCCAAGAATTCTGCTTGTCTTGGCCCAGGCATGGCATCAGCTCGATCTGACAGTCTTCGGATTTGGCTTGCGGTGATTCCGCTGCATTGCGGGGTAGGCAAAGAGTGCTTTCTAATATCGCGGGCATAGGGAGATAACAAATAGGGATTCATGGTGGGTGATTCATCTTCGAAACTGTGCTGCGAACTGTTAGTCTTTTGTATTTCGTCATCGGTTTCTTGTTCTTCAATTACGATTTGGGGCTCTGAGGTCTGGGACTGGAGACGGGCAACTGACGTTCGACGCATGGTTGTTTAATAAATCTGGAAAGGAAAAAAAAATGTTACACATTTTGAAATAAATTATTCTTAAATAAAATATATTTAGGAAAATGTTAATAAATATTGAATTATAATTCATTCTCTAATGAACAAAGGGCACATGGTGGGTTTCTGATCATATACATGTATAATTTTAAACATTAATGATCAAGACGGATAGTTTCATCTAGATGAGGGGCGGAAGCAGCGATAGGGATGCTATAGGGTCATGTTAGCGCATGCACACACTCGTAGGGCCAGTCATGACCAGCTATTACTGATCGTTTTTTTTTCTAAGTGCGCTAACTGCTGTTTCTCAAACTTTTAATATGAATCAGAAAATTCATTTAATTGTAATTATTTTTTATTGAATTAACGCACTAATATGCTTATGAACTTGCAAGCTACTGACTTGCGGAATACGGTTAAAAATTTGCCTTTGTGAACACGCCTAAAAGTCGAGACTATTAAATAGTAACTTAATTTCTTACGAACGAAAAAAATACGTCACAACAAATGGAAAATATATAGATTAAGTCTGTGGTGAAGTACAAATACAAATATTTACAAATACAAATACAAAATACAAATACAAATATTTTATTAGTGTTACCTGTACAATGGTACTTACACAAGTCAAAATCACAATAAATCTTATAATTAAAAGAATCATACACTTGACAATACATATATCTTCAAGAGAACAGTAAAAAATAAGGCACATGCCACTAACTAGTCACAAAAGACAGCATTATAAGGTTAAAATACATTACAAATTGTTAAAACTAGAGTTAGAGTTTGGCAACAAGAAAAACAATTAAAATGACATTTTAAAATTTGACATTAACTACTACAATACAATAACTAAAACTAAAATTGGCAACTTAAGAATTCATCCAGGCTATAGAAAGCACGGCCAACCAAAAGACTCCATACGGCTTTCCTAAACCGATCAAAAGGTAAACCTTTCACATTGTCCGGCAACACATTAAAAAAATGTATTGCCAGACAACCAGGACCATCTCTGCATCTATTCAAACGACGGCATCCTGCAGGCACAAGATCTCCACGATTTCTTGTGTTATAAGAATGGACCTGTTCATGAGTGGGATAACTGCCTATATGAGATTTAATATACAGTAAATTTTCCATAATATAGATAGATGGCAAAGTCAATATCCCCAGACCAATGAAAGCAGCCCTACAGTCTGCTCTGTATGAGAGCCCGGCGACTATTCTAACAGCTCTTCGCTGAAGAGCAAAGACTTTTATGGCCCTTGGGCCGTGGCCCCAAACAATGACTGCATAGGATAGGTGACAGTGACATAAAGAAAAGTATGCCTGCTTAAGCACAGATGGGGAAACACAGTTGGCTAGACCCCTAAGTAAAAATATATTGCTACTCATTTTAGAAATACAGGCATCAACATGGCCATTCCAGCGCAATTCTGGGTCGAGATAGACACCCAGGAATTTGACATTATTAGCACTGCCCTCCACATACCTATTTTGTACTGGGAAAACCATTTTCTGCGTCTTTGATGCATTGAGAAATAGTCTATTGGCTGAAAACCACCGCTCAGCCCTCGACAGCGCCTCACACGACATCCCTACGGCCACATTACAGGTACTTGCTTGGCAGGCGACTGTGGTGTCATCGGCAAAGAGGGTAAAATGTGTATCTGGGGCACTTCCTGGCAGGTCATTTATGTACATTAAAAATAATAGTGGACCTAAGACAGATCCTTGACACACTCAAAACCCTCTCAGCCGACTCCACCCCATTCACCCGCACTCTCTGGCAACGTCCATGAAGAAAACTCCCAATGAGATAGACACTCCCCACCCCGAAGCCATAATGCGCCAGTTTTTTAGAAGAATGTCGTGGGAGACGCAGTCAAAGGCCTTGCTAAGGTCGCAGAACCCCGCTGCCAACACATCACCCGCCTCAAAAGCTTCGTATACAGCTGAAGCAAGATCCAGAATTCCTGCAGAAGTACTACGATTTTTCCGAAATCCAAACTGCTTATTAGTGAAGAGATTGTTTGATTCAAAATAATGAGCCATCTTTACAGCCATGCACTTTTCAAATATCTTGGAGACAAGAGGGAGTAGAGAACTTGGCGTGTAATTGGATACATCATCTATAGCAACCTTTTTGAAAATTGGGACAACGGTGGCACGCTTAAGAATACTAGGAAAAATGCAATCTTTAATATAGGCTATTGATTATGTCTTAAAAAACAGGGCAATAAGGAACTAAGACTTTCACGGGTTTTTATTACAGGAATCGATCAAAGGGATATAAATGAAGAAAAAACCGCAGAGTGCTATTAAATTAGAGGGTGGAACTTGAAGATAGGGGTGAAAAACCACCCCTTTTGGGTTTTTCAATATATGTCGTAAACAAACCAAAATTTCGATATATCTTATATGAAACTTTTTGTAGAGAATCAAATTTCCCATCGGAATAGCATTTTTTAAATATTAAAAAAAAAAATTTGATGCCGAAACAGTCGAAACAAACTTGAAAAAAAAAGCGAAAATTTCGATTTTTTGTTTTTTTTGCTTTTTCGCCTGTATCTTTTTTTTGGGCTTAGATAGGTATAGGGGTTGCTTTAAATAAAAAAAATAGATTAAATTTCCTTTAAAATGGTGGGCTGAACAATTTTTTTTGCATGAAAATTGACCGAGATATGGCCATTTGAACCTTGCTGTTTTTTTGGCATTTCATCCCTCTTGTACGAATATTGTTTTTGTTCGCATTTTATTGAAAAAATTACTGTTTTACTCAATTAAAAAAGTTTTTTTACGTTTATTATTTAGTAATACATGACCAGTGCTACAAATTAATGTTTGGAACAATGGTGCAGGGTGCTACTACATTTCAACAATATTGTCAAACTGCATATCGTCAATATATATTGACCGGCGGATAGATTATTTGGTCTGGCTGAATATTTAGTTACGTAGTTTACTTTTTATATGTAGTTAATTTAAATAGCACTTTGCCTTATGGCGTTATTAATTTTCACTGATTCACTTTTAAGGCGTGCCTGATCAGAGGGGCTTTTCCCTTCGGTAATTCGCACTGATAGGTCTTTTTTAAAAGTGAGAGCTTTGATCTACCAGAGGGGCTTTTCCCTTTCGGTAATTCGCACTGGAGATCAAAGTCTGCCGGTATGGGCTGCTGCACAGCTTTTTATATCAAACTTTGACCTCTAATTCGAGTATTGTTTTGAATTGTCAACAAGGTTAATCATAACAGTTTATACTTTAATTAACAACAATTTATAATTGCGATTCAAGGTTAAGTTCAAACTTTCCACTGTATGATTTTATGTTAGTTGACACATGCCCTCCCTCCAGAAAACGACGGCCTCCGGAGTTTATTACCAGATATGCTATTCCCTTACTACATATATATATTTTTTACATTTTGCACTCAACCTTAAATTAACACTATCACAATCCGACCGTACTGATCTCTACTCGATCCAAGACGTTCTGGCTGGTTGCAACAGTTTGTTCATTCATTTTACTTTTTGTCCACTTCGTGTCGTGGCTCAGTTTTGTCCACCCGGTATTAGTCTTGAAGTGTTGTCGACTCTGTATGTTGCTTGACCCAGTGCTTTTTGCTTACATGGAACAAAAGAAAGGTTTGTTTTAATAATTGACTAATAACTAATTTAATAACAATCAATCAATTTTTTAGTTGCCAAATACAATAGCAACATATGACCGTTGTGGTCAGATTTAGGCGTCCTACCCTATATGTATATTTTTAGGCATAATAAATATTTTAAAACGTTTCCGTGTTTTTATTATTAGATTTTGATTATCTTATACCATTTCACCATATTTCAGATTCTTATTTACTATTTGTTGTAAATCCCTCGTACAAAGGATTAAAAATAATTCTTTTGATTATGTATATCTGGCAGTTCTATATCTATTCGTATTTAAGCATATGCATTACGATAATTTTAATTACAGCTAACGTATTATTTCTAAATATTATAATATGATATGATACGTATTTACACTACTTTGTATAGTCAGCAGAAATGGTAAGCAGGTCATGTTGATATTCCATCGCTCGGGTCGACTGCCGCAGTCTTTTGAAATATGCAATTTAGGCTACCGTCTGAGTTTTGATTTTCTATCCTTAACGTGTATCCATCCTGTGGTGTTGGGGAGTGATTTGTGCTGGTGGAGCTGGTCGTATTGCGTAAGTATCTATATAATTTAAATAATAGATATATTAGGAATATTACAAATATGCTACATGTTATTATAAATAGTATATCGTGCATGATTTCTTTTGCTGTACTTAGTGCATGTACAGGGGTTGCTAATAGGGGTAGTGTTGGTTTGAGCTTGTGAAATATTATGTATATTACTGCAAATGATAGTATACTGTTCCATATAACCATGATACTGTGATTTTCGTTTGTCCATTTATAATTATTGGATGACGTTTTCGTTTGCATGATTTCTGACGTAATCGTTTGTAGCAATTCTTTACTTGATGTTAGGTTAAGATGTGGTATGGATATTGACCAGTTGTGGTTGATGCATTCTTCCATATTACTGAATTTGGATGGCTGTACATTTGCTGTCGGATTCAGTATAAACGTTTTAAATTTTGTCCATGCTGCTGGTATTACATGAGTAACTGATAATATTACCGGTGAATCGGTTTGGAGTGATTAATTTCTTTTTAATTTGTAGCTTACAGTAACATGGGATGGATGTTCTTAGTGCACCTGTAGCTGACGTTTTATTGCTCTGTATTGGATCCATACAGATTAATTCCATGCCCTCTCCAGGATACATAATAATATATTCATTATCCTCTATCTCAGTGTTGACCATTAGTGACCGGCGATGACGTCTCATTGCGCGGTAAGCTGTCCGGTCCTGCACTGAGTCCTTGTGAAATGGTTTTGTGGTATCTGCTGATCCTTTTAGGATATCGCCTAAAAGTCTGAATAGGTAGCAGTATTTGTTTTCATATGGATTGCATATATGTAAACCTGTCCCTGTAATTTGTTTTGTTACATGATTGTTATTATTATTATCAGTATTTTTTCAGCTACTCCTAGATATAGAGTGATGTTCAACTACACAAGCTTAGTTTTCCCAGGCAAATGGATATGAAACTAATTCAAATAATTTCCATTGATTATTTTTCTCATTTGTTAGTACCCTTTCTTTTCCTCTGTTATTTTTTTTTTAGGGCTGCTGTCGTCCTCTGCTGGGCATGTTTGGATGAGTTGCTATCTTATTACGTCTATAGTTGACTCGAGCAATTTTTGTGATTGAGTCCATCTGCTGCAGCGATGCCTCGAAGTATCTTCACACCAGTTTAATCCATCAACGCTGAGTGACAGAGAGTTTGCCTTTTTGCAACTTTAGGTGAGTTATTAAATTATTTCTTTCTATTTATGACACTGATGATACATCCCTCATTTAATTTTTTTTTCTCTATCTAGGCATCTTCTTCTTGTCTTCTTGTCCCTAGCTGAAGTGTATGATCTCCAGGAAATTGAATTTAAGAAGAGTATTTCCTCCTTGTGTACATTTTTATTTTTCACATTATAATTATATTATAATGGGTGTAAATTTTACTATATGCCCACTTTGTGTGGCCTTTATCTCTTTCACTGCATTATTTTACAACATTTTTTCTTTTTAGGTCCCTCTTTTTTCTGAACATCGTGACGCTGCCTTCATTGTCCTACATATGGTTCCCTTCTCACCGAATCCTGCCTCGCACTGGCTTCATATAGAGTCTTGGTATGTATATTATATGTATATATATTTTTTAATCATATTCACTATTCTATAATATATTACGTCTATGTGTATTGTCTGCTATACGAATTATTTTATACTGTTTATATCTCATATCCTATACGTATTCGGCCTTTATGTATGCATTATTTTACACTATTCATATCTAGTATATTTCTTAATCTATCAGCTGATTTTTATGTACATATTCTAAGCTTTCTATGCTCCGTGGCCCTTAAGTGTTGTGATTTTCTCGATTCATTCATTCATTCATCACTACCTAAGTCCGTTTTACATATAGCCTATGCCTATATGTTTTCTCATTACCTCGTCTTCTACCTAGTTTCCCTTTAAACTTCTTTTAACTTATTTCTCCTAGTTTCTCCTCACATGTTTTTCTATGACTTTCCCTGTATGGTATTAATCGAAAACAATTGCGTTCTCATTATAACTTTACTAAAGTTTCATTTCTCCATTTATACTTTATTATTCACATATATTAAATAACCGTTTCTAGTTTCATTTTTCTCTATATTAACTTTCTATATCATCTATTTGGACGCCTTCATGTTTTTATTATGACTTTCTCTAGTATCTTAGATAGTTGTCAATAACACTTGCGTTCCAAATTCTTGTTCCATCTTTCTAATATATCTCTGGTTGCTTCTCTAAGTGCCTCTAATATTTTTCTATGTGCTTTATTTTCTACTCTAAGTATATACAATATCTATGTACTCTATTTTCCATTCTGATATCTATGTACAGGGTGTCCCAAATTCGAGCCTCATCATTGGGATCTCGGAAACTAGAACAGATACGAGGTCGGTTAAATGGAGGCAAAGTTGCGCAATTTGATGCTGATCAAAATGCCACCTTAAAAGTTAAAAAATTCCGAATACTTCCGAAGATATTTAGAAGAAACCGAATATTCGCGATTTCATTTTTATTTTTTTATGACTCTATTTGGATAGATATTACAAAATAAATTTCATATTCTCATTGCTACTTTTTCTGTTCTACAAGATGGTGTTATCAGATTTTCAAACCGACTTTCGTCTTTGAGCTGCCATAATCAACTTTGCTTTTTTAAATACGGCCCTGGATTTTTTATCACGGACTTTAAGAGCTTCTAATGTCACAAAACCAATGATGTATCGCACTTAGTCGATAAAATCATTTTAATGACTTCCTGGTAAAATCTTACCAAAAATATGTTTTCTGTCTCTCTCTAACACATGAGGCCTTATGGAAAATGCCATTAATATGAATTTTTCGAATAAGTGCGATACATCATTGGTTTTGGAACTTTAGATGCTCTTAAAATCCGTAATAAAAAATCCAGGGCCGTATTTAAAAAAACAAAGTTGATGATGGCAGCTCAAAGACGAAACGTCGATTTTAAAATCCGATAACACCATCTTGTAGAACAGAAAAAGTAGCAATGAGAATGTGAAATTTATTTTGTTATATCTGTTCAAATAGAGTCATAAAAAAATTAAAATGAAATCGCGAATATTCGGTTTTTTCCAAAAATCTTCGTAAGTATTCGGAATTTGTAAACTTTTAAAATGGCATTTTGATCAGCTTCAAATTGCACAACTTTGCCTCCATTTATCCGACCTCGTATCTCTTCTAGTTTCCGAGATCCCAATGATGAGGCTCGAATTTGGGACACCCTGTACTCTATTTTCTACTTTAAGTACATATTGTTTCCATTTTAAATGTATCTTATATTTGTCTATATGATCTATGCTACTTTTTTCTCACTCCTAAGTGTCTTATTATGATTTTTCCTAATATCTAAGGTATTTATCATTGACACCTGGGTATGTAGATACTTTATGAATTGTCATTATTTTTTCCCTAAAATCGCTTGACCTCTAAGTCCTCGTCTTCTTTCTCATCTATACTTTCATTACTCTCAAGTTTATTACTGTTTTGTTGCCCCTTATCTTTCTCACGTTTTTCTGTTTCTGCCTCTTGTATAACTAACTGTATATCCGTATCTTCCGTATCCTCTGAACTATCATCCGCTGTATCCTCTGAATCCTCTTCTTAGTTACTTAGTTTCTGCTTTCTCCTTAGTTTTTGGTTTCCTTGTATTTGCTTAGTTTTTGGTTGCGTCTTACTTAGTTTCTGGTTTCATTGCATTTACTTAGTCTCTGGTTACTTTTTGCTTAATTTTTATATATTTTTTTTGTATTTACTTAGTTTCTGTTACAGTAGTACCTTAGATAATAGTAATGTATGACTTTCCCTATGTTTGGCGATATCCATCTTTAATACTAGTTTAATATTTCCTCGTATATTGTCTATTTATATGTACTTTTTATGAAACTCTAATTTCATCTCTTAGTTCCTCGTATATTTTGCTTTCCAAGTGTCTGACTTGTGATTTTCCCTGTAAGGTATTTATCTGAGACAGTTGGGTTCAAAACTCTTTATAAGCCCTGTATATACCTATTTCTTATTTTTTCCTTTATTTCCATATTACCTACTTCTTAAAAACTTCTTCTTTCTTCTACTTCTTTTTTTTTATTTGCTTGTTCCTCCGACTAACTGTTATTATCTCTATTATCTAAGGTATTTGTGATTTTTACGAGTGTTTAAAATTTTAATTTCACGCAACTTTTTTCATTAAAAATTGCTAGTAGTTGTTCCTCGAACTGTTCATCCCTTTTTTTGTTCATAATGGCACTACTCTTAATTTTTTGTTGGTTATTCTCTTTCTTATATTTTGTCATTGCGTGTTTTGCCTCTCGCATAATTAACTGATATTTCTTTGCTTCATTTTCATTATTGACTTCTCTATCTTCTTTCTGATTATTGCTTGGTGATGTGCTGGTCCATTGGTCCATTCTACGCACGTACTGATTTTTCTTAATCTTCTTATGGTCCAAACTGTAGTAGAAGTATCTTTTGTTCTTCTGTATTGATAATATGTGATGACTAAATGTGCAGATTCCGTATTATACTTGATCTTAGTTGTAAGATTTATTTAAAAGAAGATGACTATATAATACTGGTGCTTACACGAAATGGTCAACAACGCGAATTGTGATGATTTCCAAGAAATCTGAAAGAAAACTGGTACAGAAAACAATTTCGTGGGTCACCACGGCTATACAAAATATAGACGGCTTGGATTGATGCAAAATGTTATTTTTAGCTGGATCAGGGGTCTATCTGGAAAAAGCGTATCTCTTCGACGAGTCCTTGGTCCTGTGTTCTGTGTACGGGGGTCGAAACGGCTTCCTCCACCACTTGAAACAGTTATATTGACAGGCGGATAGCAAAAGAGAGGGCGCCAGAAGGGCGGATCGATTGTTTGGTGGATGAAAGTTTTAGCTTACGTAGTTTACTTCTTATATGTAGTTAATTTAAATAGCACTTTGCCTTATGGCGTTATTAATTTTCACTGATTCACTTTTAAGGCGTGCCTGATCAGAGGGGCTTTTCCCTTTCGGTAATTCGCACTGATA
>MU183254.1:0-63984 GCA_016904865.1 Pissodes strobi | reverse complement strand
CAGAGGGGCTTTTCCCTTTCGGTAATTCGCACTGATAGGTCTTTTTTAAAAGTGAGAGCTTTGATCTACCAGAGGGGCTTTTTCCTTTCGGTAATTCGCACTGGAGATCAAAGTCTGCCGGTATGGGCTGCTGCACAGCTTTTTATATCAAACTTTGACCTCTAATTCGAGTATTGTTTTGAATTGTCAACAAGGTTAATCATAACAGTTTATACTTTAATTAACAACAATTTATAATTGCGATTCAAGGTTAAGTTCAAATTTCCACTGTATGATTTTATGTTAGTTGACAATATCATCATCTATATCTTTAGTTATGTCGTCTTCTGCAATATCAGTTTCTTGTGTATGGTCACAATTAATCCCCATGCATTCTTTACAAAAAATTAAGCAAGTAATATTAATTTTTCTGCAACCACAGTTACCATGGCAACCTGTAGTGCAACCACAAGCAACTTTTTTCAGCAAAATCTCTGGCGCTGGAGGTACCATTGTGCAAATCGCAATTAACCCGTACTTGGACCTTTTCCAACCCCAACTCAGAGGGTGCAAGATATTTCCTTTCCACTGCTGCATTTGACGATAAGTCCTCAAGCCATGCTGTTTGATAGCATCACGTGTTGGTGGTAATTGCGTCACAGAAAACTTGGCATTTTTAGACAGCTTACAAAACTTTAAAAATCGACAGTTGCTCAGACTCATGTTGGTCATTGCCCCATACAAACAAGCTGCAATGTATTCTGATGCAGAGGTATCTAATATCTTGTTCAGTTGCATTGCTATGTAAGAATATTTCCATGTATGGCTCAAGTCGTACACTGTTTTTAGTTATAAAATTCATATTTTTTTTTGTCAATGTTATAGAAAGCTGAAGTCGTATCACAACCACTGCAGGCATGAATAAATCCTAGATACTTCTGCAAATGAGGAAAATTAAAACTATTTCTATCAAACAATTTTGACGCTACTTTACCGATATGTGGTTTCCAAAAATATACATTATCATTTTGCAACTGAGATAAAATAATGAGAAGGTCCACATCTTGTCCAACAATAACAGCATTTTTTAACATTTCGCATTTGCGCATTTCAATAAAATGCGAACAAAAACAATATTCGTACAAGATGGATGGAATGCCAAAAAAACAGCAAGGTTCAAATAGCCATATCTCGGTCAATTTTCATGCAAAAAAATTGTTCCGTCCAACATTTTAAAGGAAATTTAATCTATTTTTTCTTATCTGAAGCAATCCCTATACCTATCTAAGCCCAAAAAAAAGATACAGGCGAAAAAGCAAAAAAAAATCAAAAAATCTAAATTTTCGCTTTTTTTTCAAGTTTGTTTCGACTGTTTCGGCAGCAATTTTTTTTTTAATATTCAAAAAATGCTATTCCGATGAGAAATTTGATTCTCTACAAAAAGTTTCATATGAGATATATCGAAATTTTGGTTTGTTTACGACATATATTGAAAAACCAAAAGGGGTGGTTTTTCACCCCTATCTTCAATTTCCACCCTCTAATTTAATAGCTCTCCGCGGTTTTTTCTTCATTTATAACCCACTGATCGATTCCAGCAATAAAAACCCGTGAACGTCTTAGTTCCTTTCTATATGACATAATCAATAGCCTAATACATTGGTTAATGAGATTAGCTAAGGGTGAGATAATAAGATCTTTTTTATTACGCATGCATCATAATCAACGATTATCGCACGCTGCAGCGTGCTTAAAATGATGTTTATGATGCGCCTACTTTTTTAAAGGTTGCTATAGAAACATTTGATCATGTCAAATGTGACAGATTAATGTATTCGTCAATATATCCCTTAAGTTTAATATTTAAAACATTTTTGAGGTTATGATGCATTCGTAATAAAAAATAGCGTATGATATACGTGTATAAGAGACCTTTAAAGCCCTTGCGACTTACAAAACACTCCGCTGCGCGTCGTGATTTGAAATATGTCTCGCGTGCTTTAAAGGCCCTCTTATACACTTATATCATAATATACTATTATGCCCTTTAAAAGGTCAACAGTAAATCCGAAGGGGTCCTTGCCTTTTTTATTTTTTAAATTAGCAATTACATCTCTGACCTCTATAAAAGTAACTTCACTGAATGTAAATTGGGCCAAATTATAAGGGAGAAAGTAATCAACAGGGTCAGTAGCGGACGGGGGAATTTTATTCTGGATATCTAAAGCTACACTAGTAAAAAAAATTGTTAAAATCATCTGGCAATAAAGCACACTCAGAACCATCGTTTTTATTCTTATTTTTCCCTCTGTAGCTATTAAGAATTTGCCACATGATTTTGGTAGGGTTAGAAGAATTTTTAATAAGGTTGTCATTAGCCCCAATTTTCGCAGATCTTATGGCCCTTTTATACACTTTTCTTTCTTCCATTAAAACCGACTTCAGCTCAGCAGTCCCGTATTGGTTGTACAGCTCCGCCAAAAACCTTACCTTGTATCCTCATCAAACCATCCACTGTCATGACACTCTCCGGACTTTCTTTTGTGGGTCTTGAGAGGAAAGCTCCGTTCATAAGCTTCAGACAGACACTGAATAAACATTGAGAACTTGTTTTCTATAGAAATATTGTCATCTTTAATAAAGTGCCATGATAGGGAAGAAACGCAATGAAAAAAATGTAACCCACCCAGACTAGTCATTGGTCTGCACATGACACTCTCAGATTTATGCACCACAATTTGACCCTTGTGGTCTGACAGGCCAGTCTCGACAATCTAAGCCAGGCAGTCATCCTCACTAAAACTTGAAAACACATTATCGAGACAATTATTGTGCCTAGTGGGGCCATTGGTGAGCAGCGCCAGTCCAAAAGACTGCGGATTTAACAATAGAATTTACAACTTTTTTCTCAGAATCAATTCTACTTCTGAAAATCTAGTGCTTTTTTTTGATAGTAATTTGGCAAGTGGATTAAAAATGAGAACTAGGGCGCTATCTTTCAAATTGTTATCTTGCATCCTAGACTACTACAACTTTGGTAAACAAAAAAATTTGATTTTTATAAAACCGATTCAACTAAATTTAGATATTAATGAATTTGAGGACGGGCTCAATGCAGTTCATAGTGATTGTGATCCTGTGCATTCTGATGGAGGCAACTCAGCCTCGCTCACTGAGGACAGTTTTATTTTGGCGCATGCTTCGCAGGATGTACAGGATGGCAACGTGGCGGGCCAGGAGAATGATGTAAGTTAAAGTATGTGTAGTGATTCATTTTTATAACTGCATCCCCTATGTCAAAAATTGCAAAGGGTTGTAAACGCTTAACCTTATTTTTGCAGAATGTTCAATCACTGAGAAATAAATGTGATGAATTATATATCCTGTTAGAGGCGAATAATTTTCCTGACTTAGTTTTAATCACGGAGCACTGGCTAAAACCGGGTGAATGTTTTCTCGTGCCAGATTATAAACCCATTTCCTTATTTTGTAGAGAAGAATCCATTCATGGCGGTACTCTTATTTTATCCAAAGGAAGTTACAGTTTTCAAAAAATTGATAAATATAATAATTTACTTACGGAAAAAACCTTTGAATTTTCATTATGCTTTTGCAAACAATATAATTTTTATGTTTTATGTGCATATCGTTCACCTGCAGGTAATGTGTATGAATTTTTAAATAAACTAGATTCTTTATTGTGCGATGTTCCCCCAAATTCTAAATTGGTGTTGGCGGGGGACATCAATATCGACTATAGTGACAGGGATTCAGCAAGCACTATTCATCTTATAAATCTATTGACAGCTTACGGCTTGCAGATGCATGTACAGTCTCCCACCCGCTTTTGTAATTCAACCGCCACGACGATTGACTATATGTGTTCAAACTGTGATAGCCCCTATTGTTCAGTGATGAGCTCTGGAATATCTGATCATGAAGCCGTTAATTGTAGTTTAATTTTTGATCGTTTTGAGTCAGGCAGGAAGCGTAGGCATGGACGTATATTTAATGAAGCTGCTTTTCTGGACTTTCAACATTTTTGTCAGAGTGTAAATTGGGGTTCTATACACCTGTCGGATGAACCTATTGCTTTGTTTCATTCTCTTCTGCTTGCACAGTTTAACAGAGCATTTCCTCTTAAATGGATTAAAATTAGATCTAAAAAGCGTAATTCTTGGCTTACAAAGGGTCTAAGAGTCTCGGCGGCAATTTTACGGTCCTTGATCTACATTAGAAAGTTTTGTAGGGACCCCAGGTTCACTGCATATTGCAACAGATATCGTAACACTTATCGCAGGCCTCTAAGTACTGCAAAAAGTCTATACTACGAAAGGAAACTTACATATTCTACGAATATTCAAAAGGATAGCTGGGCAATGGTTAATGAATTTCGTAATAAACGCAAACATAGTGATGATGATATTAGTGTAGATCCAGATACTTTTAATGAGTATTATTGCAACATTGCAGGTAACTTAACTAGTAGAATTGCGCCTTCTACTGATCCCCTTGATTACTTGAAGGATGTTAATATACTTGGTTCCTTTTGCTTTTTTCCTACAGGTATTAATGAAGTTACCCTTCAGTGCACTGAGTGCTCTGTCTGAGGCCATTAATCATAGTTGGTCTGAGGGGCTTTTCCCCTCTTGTTTAAAGTCATCTGTTGTGATTCCTCTTCATAAGGAAGGTGATTTGAATGAGCCATCTAGCTTCAGACCTATCTCCTTGTTGCCTAGTCTCTCTAAGGTTATCGAAAAAATTGTCAAGAAAAGAGTATGGAATTATTTACTGGCACATAATATAATAACATGTGATCAGTTTGGTTTTCAGAAGGCAAAGGGTACTCTTGACGCCATCTTCAGTTTCTTGGAGAGAGTGTATCTTGGACTTAATGGTGGTGAGGCCACTGCGGCAGTGTTCTGTGATTTGTCCAAGGCTTTTGACTGCGTGGATCACAGAATACTGTTGCGGAAGCTCCAGCGATATGGTTTTAGGGGATCGACTCTTGGTTGGTTTTGTTCATACCTTGAGGGCCGTACTCAGGTGGTTCGTAGTGGTGGCGCAAGGTCATCGTCGTTGCAGATTAGGTGTGTAGTTCCTCAGGGGTCGGTCTTGGGACCCTTATTATTTTTGATTTATGTTAATGACATAGTGCACATCAACATATCTGGAACATTCACCCTATTTGCCGATGACACTTCTGTTCTATGGCACAGCAGGGATGCCCAAAGTTTAAGGCAACAAATATCTGAGGACCTTATTGAAATAAAAGAATGGTGTGATGCCAATCTGCTTACTTTTAATGTTGCAAAAACAAACATCATAGGCTTTAAATGTGACATGCAGGGGATGAATTTGGCCACGGAACCTCTTCAAGAAAATACTTCAACAAAGTTTCTGGGAATTTTCATTGATGGCGAACTTAAATTCGAGAGTCATATAATGAGCCTGAGTAACAAACTGTCATCTGCGTGTTTTGCCATTCGTACCGTAAGAGCAGAACTTGGCCCAACAATTGCTCGAACAGTCTATTTTGCATTATTTGAGTCTCGTCTTAGGTATGGTATTGCATTCTGGGGGGCAACTACCAAGTGCTTGCTGAGTCTAATAATTGTTTTACAAAAGAAGGCGGTTCGCTTCATTGCAAATGTTCATCAAAGGGAACCTTGCAGACCGCACTTTCGAGCTCTCCAAATTTTAACTATGACATCCTTGTTTATTCTTGAAATTACAACTTTAATTTTTAAAAATTACCATAACATTCGTGGTTAATCGCAGCGCACAACCCGACAGACGTTGCATGTACCCCTGCCAATACCAAAATCTGAATTAACAAAGAAGTCAATATTTTATGAAGGCAGAAAGATTTTTAATATTTTACCTGATAGGATAAAATCATTAAGTTCCTTAAAACTGTTAAAAAAAAACCTGAAAAAAATCCTGTTGGATAAAGCTTACTATGACATGCGTGAGTTTTATGATGACCCGCCATTGTAACTGTATTGTCTCTGTAACATGTTGTTATTGTGGTTTTTTGTGTATGCATATGACACATAATCTTTGTATACTGACAGCATACTCTAGTTGCACACTAGTTTGTACTTTTAGTTTTTTTTTGCTATTTAGTCTGTGGTGTAAATGTGTATATCGTACTTGTTCTTTATACTTTTTGTGATTGTTTTACTCCGTACTTTGTATCTTCGGGTACAGTGTACTTACTATTTTATTATGTTGTACATTAGGATAGCAAGCTTTGTCGCTGAAATACCCATTTCATGACAATAAAGTATTTTTTGATTTGATTTGATTTGATTTGCATTAAGCTGCACAAGTCAATACACTCTTGCGAATCTGTTCCAAAAAGAACATTAAAGTCCCCAGCAATTATTCTGTCGTTTCTACAGCCTAAATGATTCAATACGTTTTCAAGTACATCCAAAAATGTTTAAAAAACCCTGAAGGGGGCCTATAAACACAAATTATATAAACTTTATAGTTAGGTAAGTAAACGCAACATAACTAGGAAGCTTGTTACTAAAACCGTCTATCAAACCATCTATTTAAGGTGGTTTTTGGCTATTTTCAACCCCTCGCTTTCCCACTTTACATTTTCCTAAAAAAGCGGGGTTTTCAGTTATCACATTTACATAAAAAATAACCAAACGGACGGTTAATGGCCTACGCATTTAATTGTATTAATTTATTAGAGTTAAATTATGCAATTTAAATATAAAAGGCAAAAATATTTTAGAAAATTTCCATAACCTTATAAATAAACTCTATCCGATACGTCATTTTTCCATTTATTGATCCACTAAATCTAAATAATATTCATGCGAAGTGCACTGAATTTCTTAATAAAGCGCTCCCTATAGAAGTCATTAAAATAGATTTGCGCATTGCTCGGATTTCGAAAGGTTCTATGATTTTATGTTGATTAAATTCTGTAAGTATATATTTTCGTAAACAGTTGTTTAATATATTTGTAACGCTTTATCCAGAGATTCCAGCCTATCACCTCATCATTTTTTAAATATTGTCACGACTAACAACCATCCGAACGTTTTTGTGCTACCCTATAGAACTAGCCACCCCGCCGTGCCCCTCGCTTCTCTGTCTGTATGAATCATCGACCGGCTCGCCGCGAAGTTTCGGGATAGCTGGAATTATCTCGATGGCCTCGTCGAGATCATATAGAGTGGCCTCGGAATACTTCCCGAATATTCGTGATAGATTTGAGATTATATATAAGCAGACCTAAGTCGGATAGTTAGTTAGTTCAGTTAATCATTGAGTGTTGAATAGATATTAGTGGTAAAGTTATAAGACTAGTTTAGTGAGTTAAATGGTATACAGTGGTAGTGAATAAAGAGAGTATTAGTTGAAAATAGCAAAGTTGTAATTCTGTTAAGAACCCACGGGAAAAACGTAACATTTGGTGTCAGAAGTTGGATTGTGAAGGGACCGGACTTGCGAAGTATTTTTCGAGGAAAGAAGAGGTACAAGTACGTCAACGAGATCGTTTGATTGGTGGATTCTGGTAAAAAAGTTTATAACATCCTATGGTCAATACGAGGCAACAAACGGCAGAAATGGAGCAAATTAATAAAATGTTGGCCGATTTCATGGAAAATCTAAATGCTGAGAGACAAATAGAACAGGACCGGCTGCAGAAAATTTTTCAAGATCAAGAAGATAAAAAGCAAGCGGATCGGGAAGAGGATGAACGTAGAAGGCAAGCGGATCGGGAAGAGGATGAACGTAAAAGGCAAGCAGAACAGGACGGGCTACAGAAAATTTTACAAGACCAAGAAAATAAAAGGCAAGCAGAACAGGACCGGCTGCAGAAAATTTTTCAAGATCAAGAAGATAAAAGGCAAGCTGAACGGGAGGAGGATGAACGTAGAAGGCAAGATGAACAGGACCGCCTTCAGAAAATTTTGCAAGACCAGGAAGAGAAAAGGCAAGCAGAGCAGGACCAGCTTCAGAAATGGATGCTGGATGTAATTGTAGGCGAGCAAGGAAAATTACAGAAAATATTGGACGGACAAAATGAGAAATTTGAAAAAGAAGTAAACAATATTCAAAAAGAAGTTGGAAATGTACAAAAAGAAGTTGGAAATGTACAAAAAGAAGTAGGAGACGTACAGAAAGAAGTGAAGAATCTACAAGCAGAATTTACCAGACTAAAACATCAAGCACCCACCGAGAGGGCATTCACCTCAGGACAAAACATCAAACCACCAAACGACGGTCAAACATCCTGGACAATGTACAAAAGACAATTTGAAGCCGCTGCTGTTGCCAACGGTTGGAATAATGAAGAAATGGCTACATGACTAGTGGTAGCGCTTCGTGGATCTGCCCTGGAACTACTGCAGACCATTCCCATCAGCCAACAAGGGAAATATGACATCCTTGTAGCTGTCCTGGAGAGACGATTTGGAGACCAACACCGAAGACAACTGTATCAGGCACAAGTAAAGTCTCGGCATCAGAAGCCTGGTGAAAACCTGCAAGAATTTGAGGCAGACATTAGACGTCTCATTCAATTGGCCTACCCGGGAGCGACAGAGGAATTTCAAGAGGAACTTGCTGCCCAATATTTCGTGGATGGTATCAGAGATCCAGAAACTCAGAAAATGCTACGCCTAGCCAAATTTGATAACAGCAGTGAAGCTTTGGGTCGAGCCCTAGAAATCGAGGCGGCCTGTAACATCTCCAAACCAAAAATCAGGGCCGTATCCATCCAGGAAGGAAAGGCGACAAACAGCTGTGAATTAAATGAGATGGGTGAAATTTTGAAGAAATTAACGGAAGTTCTTCAGGCCACGGCGAGATTCCGGGAGCCAATGGAAGATAGGCCACGTAACCGAAATACATCAAATCAGTGCTATAGATGTGGCAGGACTGGACATTTCAAAAGAGACTGCCGAGTACAACTACGGTCTAGATCTCCATCCAGAGACGCTAGGGCCCCCAAGTTAAATCAGGAAAAC
The DNA here is from genome assembly GCA_016904865.1 of Pissodes strobi. NCBI lineage: Eukaryota > Metazoa > Arthropoda > Insecta > Coleoptera > Curculionidae > Pissodes > Pissodes strobi. The sequence continues at coordinate 55,003 of MU183254.1, read as the reverse complement.
TTCAATTAGTCAACATTGCGGGGCGGGTGTTGGCTAAAGAAGATAAAGCCCCCAGGATCGTCTCCATAAAAAGCCTAGGAAAAGCCGCCGACAGTCTAACAATTACAGGAAAGATCAACGGAAGAGCCATAACAATTACTGTTGACACTGGTGCGGCGGTATCTTTGATAAGGTCCAACAGAGTAAATAGAGTAGAAGTTCTACCCATATCAAAGAATGTAGTTTTACGTACAGTTACCGGTGAGACAGCTGAAGTACTTGGGGAAATGGATATCGAACTTCAACTGGGACGAATTAAATTACACCACACAGTGTTAGTCGCCGACATCGAAGACGAATTTATTTTGGGGATGGATCTCATCGTTCAACATGGATTCTCTTTTGACAACGAGCTTAATCTTCTGAAGTTTGGCACCAAAGAGTTCATCCTTAACAAAACAGACGATGGCACACCGACTAAAGTAGTGGCGGCATGTACTGTCAGAATAAGCGGAAATACCGAGCAGATAATTTTTGGAAAATTGGAGAAGGATTTTGGAGGCTGCATCGGACTTATCCAACACCACGATTTGCCTTGCAAACACCTCGTAGGCAAAGCACTAGTCAAAACCGACGGCGAAATACCGATAAGGATAGCAAATATTTCATCCAATTCCATCAAAATCAATAAAGGAGATGTAATAGCCACTTGCGAGCCGGTGCAATGGGTAACCAGTTGCGAAACGCAGTCAGAAGTAACACCCTCAACATCACCTAAGGAAGTCCTAGAACATTTCCATAAGTCGTGGCAACATCTGTCTTCCGAAGAACTGAAGAGAGCTACACAATTTATCAAAGAGCAGAGCACAGCCTTTGAAAGGAAAAATGGCAATACTGGAAGAACGAACATCATAAAACTTAAAATCGACACTGGAAGTGCTCACCCCATACGACAGCATCCTCGGAGGCTACCAGTGACGAAGCAGCAAGAGGTTACCACATTAGTCAACAAGATGCTTGACGATGGAATTATTGAGGAATCATCGAGCCCATGGTCGTCTCCTGTTGTCTTAGTCACTAAAAAAGATGGGACTACCAGATTCTGCGTGGACTATAGAAAGCTCAATGACGTCACCAAGAAAGACAGCTATCCACTTCCCAGGATTGATGACACGTTGACGACACTAGCAGGTTCTCATTGGTTTTCAACACTCGATTTAAAGAGCGGCTACTGGCAAGTAGGCATCGACGAACAAGATAAGGAAAAGACTGCCTTTTCTACCGGAAGTGGTTTATATCAGTTTAAAGTTATGCCCTTCGGATTATGCAATGCCCCCGCTACTTTTGAGCGTCTTATGGAGGTTGTTCTACGAGGCCTCACTTGGAAGACATGTCTGGTCTATCTTGATGATATAATGGTAATGGGAAAAACTTTCGAAGAGCACCTACAAAACTTGCATGAAGTTTTTACTAGAATCAAGAATGCTCAGCGCTTACTGAATCCAAAGAAATGTTTTCTTTTTCAACAAAAAGTTGAATTTCTCGGGCATGTTGTGTCATCAGAAGGAATCCAAACCGACCAACGGAAGATTACAGCAATCAAGGACTGGCCTCGTCCTCGCGACAAACATGAACTGCGGAGCTTCCTTGGACTATGTACTTACTATAGAAGATTTGTTGAAGGATTTGCAAATATAGCGGCACCTCTGCATAAGCTCACTGAAGAACGAGCTAATTATAACTGGGATCATAACTGCGATTCTGCGTTCAGGAAATTAAAAGCGGCTCTATGTTCTAGTCCAATATTGGGATATCCGGAACAAAAGGGTAAATTTGTATTGGACACAGATGCAAGTAACACCGGCATCGGAGCAGTTTTATCGCAAGTACAAGCAGGGGAAGAGCGAGTTATCGAATACTACAGTCGAACACTTTCGAAACCTGAACGTAACTACTGTGTAACCCGAAAAGAGCTTTTGGCAATAGTACGGTCTGTTGAGCATTTCCATCAATATCTATATGGGCAAGAATTTCTGATAAGGACTGATCATGCAGCACTTAAATGGCTTTTGGATATGAAACAACCTGAAGGACAGGTAGCCAGGTGGCTTGAAAAGTTACAACAATATAATTTTAAGGTTAAGCACAGAGCAGGGAGATTGCATAATAATGCAGATGCTTTAGCCAGAAGACCATGCGCGGATAATTGTAAGCATTGCCAAAGAGTAGATCAACGAGAAGGAATTACTCGGAGGCAAACGAAATTTGAGGTTGATCAGCAGTGGACCACAGAGCAACTTAAAAAGGATCAGCTTGAAGATAGTGAAATAGCACTATTGCTAACAGCTAAAGAAGAACATCAACCAAGACCAAGCTGGAGCGAGATATCAACTAAAGGACTTGCCTTTAAAACTCTGTGGGCTCAGTGGGACTCACTGGTGGTGGAAAATGGACTTCTTAAACGAGCCTGGGAAAGCGCCGATGGAAAAGTAGTGAAGACACAGTTAGTGGTACCAAGGAGGAAGATATCGGAAGTTCTGGAAGAAGTTCATAATGGAAAGTCTGGTGCTCATCTCGGAGTGAACAAAACGATTGACAAGATTCGCGACAGATTTTACTGGGTCAACTACTGCCAAGATGTGAAATCGTGGTGTCGGCAGTGCTCAACCTGTGCCGCAAGCCAAGGACCCAAAACAAGATCTAGGGGCAAAATGAAACAGTATAATGTGGGCCTACCGTTTGAACGTATCGCCATTGACGTAGCTGGCCCTTTTCCAGAAACAAATAATGGTAACAAGTACATTTTAGTGGCAATTGACTACTTCAGTAAATGGCCTGAAGTCTTTGCAATCCCCAATCAAGAAGCTGTTACCATAGCAGAGGTCCTTGTGAATAACCTATTCAGCAGATTTGGTGTTCCGTTAGAGCTGCACTCAGATCAAGGACGCAACTTTGAATCCAAGGTTTTCCAGAAAGTCTGTGATTTGCTCAACATCCATAAAACACGGACTACCGCCTTACATCCACAATCAGACGGCATGGTTGAAAGGTTTAACAAGACCATTGAAGAACATTTGTCAAAGGTCGTAGATGAACATCAGAAGGATTGGGACCAACACATACCACTATTTTTAATGGCCTATCGATCAGCAGTCCATGACACGACAGGACTAACACCAGCCATGGTTTTATTTGGAAGAGAACTCCGCTTACCCTGCGACCTATCATTCGGAACGCCAGACAACCAGGATATGGAAATTCAAGACTACGCGGACTCCCTTAAGGAAAAGTTACTATCCATCCATGAATTAGCTAGAGAAAACACGGAGAAAGCCAGTGACCGAATGAAGACACGATATGATCTCAAAGCTAATTCTATGGGATTTCAGATGAACGATAAAGTCTGGTTATATAATCCGCAAAGGAAGAAAGGAAGATCTCCCAAGATAACGCCAGTATGGGAAGGACCCTATACAGTCATCAAAAGAATTAATGACGTTGTGTATAGAATTCAGCGTAGTCCCAGAAGCAAACTGAAAGTTGTTCACCTCGACAGACTGAAAGCATACCACGGACATGCAGTATCTGATCGGGACGATCAGGTTTAAGAGGGAGGCAATGTCACGAGTAACAACCATCCGAACGTTTTTGTGCTACCCTATAGAACTAGCCACCCCGCCGTGCCCCTCGCTTCTCTGTCTGTATGAATCATCGACCGGCCCGCCGCGAAGTTTCGGGATAGCTGGAATTATCTCGATGGCCTCGTCGAGATCATATAGAGTGGCCTCGGAATACTTCCCGAATATTCGTGATAGATTTGAGATTATATATAAGCAGACCTAAGTCGGATAGTTAGTTAGTTCAGTTAATCATTGAGTGTTGAATAGATATTAGTGGTAAAGTTATAAGACTAGTTTAGTGAGTTAAATTGTATACAGTGGTAGTGAATAAAGAGAGTATTAGTTGAAAATAGCAAAGTTGTAATTCTGTTAAGAACCCACGGGAAAAACGTAACAATATCTAATTTCAATTCTTGTGTTTAAAATTAATAGTTTGGGTTAATCTTAAATAAAAAATAGTAATTTGGCAGGTTTATTTATGATAAGAGATGATTTTAATTTCAATTCGTCTATTTCTGTTTCCAGTATTTGGTTTATGAAAATTAATCTACTCTAATTTTTATGATGTAAACAATTATGTCATTAACACTCAATAACATCGAAATCTCATTGTTTTTACTTATGTTACGATTAATAGCAAAATAACGACTTTAGCTATTGTATAATAGACTGCTTTTATTTCACCATAAAACAAAGAAATTGTGAAAAATACAAAGAAAGAAACGCTCTCTACACAGTCTATTAGTAATCTGACCACGTCTTCTGGCGCCAAGTACTGAAAATGTTTGGTGGGTTCACAGCGGTCTCGCACAAGAAATCAATGGTCAAAAGTACTTTCAAAAATAAATAAGTGCTATTAAACACTCATATTTAACCATTTTTATTCTAACCATTAAAAACATCAATAATTTGGAAAATATTAGAACTCAGGTAAATAAATTGTTTGAAAAAGCGTTCTATATACTGAGTAGAATAAATAATGTACATTATTGCGACAGCCAGCGTCCATAAATCCGTCCAATATTGCTTTAAACAAGAAAATTAAACCACAATATAGTTTTAAGTCACCCAGTGGCATCGTCCAATATTAATGAAAATTCTGATATCAGCTCTCTACTTTACCGACTGGACCATCATTGTGGAATCATAACCTGACAATGCCAAGCTATTGTGCAAAAGCAAAACTGATTTTGTGAATTGTAAACGTTTTTAGGTAAGAAAAAAATGGCTTGTTTTTGAACTAATGTAATTTAGGTTTTTGACTAAATTATATGTTGATCACCTTTTATACATATGAAAATGCATGGCTTCATAAAACTTACTAATTTTAATAAATATTGATGGTGTCGAAATTAGATTCAGAAATAAGTGTGTTACTATAAATCCGACATCAGGTGTCGAATTTATGAACAATGCAAATGTATTTAAAAAATGACGTAAACAAAATACGACACTTAGTTTGGTGATAAGCGAAAGAGCTAAATCCAACAGCATGTCTGATTTACTTACCAAAAGTGTTGAATTTAGGGACATGATCAGTGTATGTATGAAGGTAAATAACATATTAGAATTTGCCATCAAAAAAATATGTTCCTTATACAAAGATGTCAATCCCACCACTGGCCAAAGATGATGGCTGAATACGGGAAAAGGCCAAAGAAAAAGCGAACATTCTTGCCGAAATATTTGCATCAAATTCCACTTTAGATCAAGGAAAGACTCCCAAAAATATCTCGAGAGTGAATTCCTCAATGCCAGGTCTCGTATTTCGCCAACGCGTAGGGAAACGAATACTCAAAAGCCTAGACATTAAAAGGCCACAGGTCTGGATGGCGCTGCAGCAATAGTGTTTAAGAAATGTGCTGCTGAACTAACAGCTCCACTATGCAGGCTTTTCTCCCTATCATACAGAACTGCATGCTTTCCTTCTAGCTGGAAATGCGCTCAAGTGCAACCAATCGCAAAAAAAGGTGAAAAAAGAAACGATTCCAAATAACTACCGTCCATAGTTCCCATCATGTCCAAAATCATGGAGAAACTGATCAACGAACAGTTCTTAAAATATCTCGAATCGACAGGCATCATAAGCGATCGCCAGTACGGCTTCCGCAAGCACAGATCAACGGGAGATCTCCTGACTTATGTCAGCCATGGAGAGCTACGGCGAATCTCGTGCAGTGGCTCTTGAAATATCCAAAGCATTTGATAGGGTGTGGCATGACGGATATTTAAGCAAACTGACAGCATACGGACTTGCTTCTATGGCAATCCAATTTCTTAATGGATCGAAGCATCCGAGTTGGTACTGATGGACATCTCCCGGAGGAAGTTAAAATCAATGCCGGAGTTCCTCAAGGGTATATATTATCTCCCACACTATTCCTGATCTATATCAACGATCTCTTAGATAGGATAAATAATTCTATTTACAGCTTTGCAGACGACAGCACACTTATATTCTCATTCATATCGCGGACTCCAATAACCGCTGCTCGTTCCGAGCGAGAAAATCAGATTGCTGTCATCAATGAGGATATGGAATGGGGTGAGGAAAATAATGTCCAGTTTAACGCAGGAAAGACTCAAGCAGCTGTCTTCTCAAAAAAAGCAAACACCGCAGGACCTGACTTATCAATGACAGGACAAACACTGACTCTGGCCTCATCCATAAGCTTGCTGGTCATAAACGTAGCAAACAACATGTCTTGGCGTAATCACGTCACCAAAATCGCCAAGGCAGCAGCACAAAAGCTAGGAGCACTCTATAGAGCTAAAAAGTTGTATACACCTCATCAGCTCTTACTGCTCTATAAGGCCCAGATAAGATCATCTCTGGAACACTGTTTCGATGTGTGAAGCTCGACACCCAAACACTTGCTCTAAATATTGGGCTCCATACAGAGGAGAGCAGTCCGTCTTATGGATGACCCAGAGTTGACTAAAGACCTTGATAGCCTTGAACTATCGATACTACTAGGGAAGGTGTTCGAACGAGCTGGCACTTATGATTCCACCCAGAGTGGTGCCAAACAGAAACACCCGTCAGACACAAGCTTCATTCAGTTGCGAACACCTAGGACGTCCCTGTTGCGGGACTCCTTTGCTTGGAGGACTGCCTCGCTTTCGAATGGACTTCCGAGTAACGTCTTTCCCGAAAACTACTACTTACAGGGCTTCATGTCCAACGTCCACCATCTTCTCCACACACGCACCGCTCGTTAAGTGGCATAGGATTTTCCTCTTGTATGTGTGTGCCAAACATAAAAAAAGAAGACTTACAAAATGCCTTACGAGCCATAAGAAATGGCAACAGGCAACAGTAAAAAATCATACCATGTTCCTAGAACAACTTTAATAGGAAAAAATCAAAGAAAACTTGTAACGGTTCGATTTTGCCAATTTTAAACTTTCATTTATATGCCGCATTTAGGGAAAAGCCTATGCTGTATTTTGCACTCATCGGTTTATTAATTCTGGATTTAATAATTCGCTTGAAATTGCCTCTTTTCTCAATGTAAAATTACCTATATTTTAAGTATAGATTAGCTAAATATTCGCATTAGCTTTTAGAATCCATTGTGATTAGCTATTTTAGTTGATAAGCGATGTATGTACCTTATTATTAAGTTAACTTGGCTTGATTTGCATTATATTATCGTAAACCGCCAGCGAATCGAATTATATTTCTAAGAATTCAGTTAGCCTGCAAAAACGCTGCGTTTGACTTGTTGATCTGTATTTTGGTACCTAGTAGTTTTTGTGACCTTCGTCACGGAATATTAGAGATGGGCTACGTATCGCGCGTTTTCAGTCTCGATTTAGATTTTTGAAGGTTTATTATTGCTGTTGGAGCATTTCCTAGCCTTTCCGGAAGAATGTAATTTCGGCTCACTATTCGTGGCTTCCGCCGTCGTTTATCATCATAATAGGCGAGAATTGGGGCGTTTATTTTCTTAGAGTTATTCCTTGTATCGAGTCACTCGCCGAGTTTTCAGCCCATCACTACTTGTGTCGCAGTCAGTATTTAATTTAGGGCAAATTGACAGGAGACGGAAGGTTGGAGAGGTCTCTTTGCTAAGTTATCTGCCTGGTGAACGCTTGCGAGTATAGCAAGAAACGGCACGTGTTGCGTATTGTGGTATAATACAACCCTTTGATAGGGGATTTCTGTGCGTTTCTGTTTGTGTTTTGACACGACCGATTATTCGGGTTCTACAAGCTATACGAGGTAAGCATTTTCTCTGGATTCCTTTTTCTGTGGCCTATGGAGCACTTGACCGCCATGTTGCTAAATTTTTTTTGTTTCCATTATTTCTAGCGGCTCCCACGTTCGTCCCATAAGACCGAGACCGTCGACTCTTCTCTAAACCCTCAAGTCCGAGTGAGGTAAATATCGCTACCATTTTTGCCTAAATTAATGAAATTGATTGCTTATCTACCTTTTATTTTTTTTTTTTGTGCACATAACGCCATTTGCTTTTCCCATGTGTTATCTTATCTACTCCATTTTACTTGATCCGAATTTTTATTTTAATGCAACTTTAATTTTGATCGTGTGGGGAAGTTATATATTCTTTTAGGGGTGATTCATACCTATCTTTTTATATTCAAGTTACCTGAACCTTAATGTCTCTTTTATTTGCTTTATTGCACTGCAAGTCCATGGTTTTTTTTGTCTGGGAAAATTTGTTTTATAAAGAAGTTGTATTTATGCAAAGAGGGAGGGGGTCTATGATTTTTTTATTAAAGTAAGGGGGTCTATGATTTTTTTATTAAAGTAAGGGGGTCTATGATTTTTTATTAAAGTAAGGGGGCTTCCTTTAATGCGTACTGGATTATTTCAGGGTCCTTCGGCTGGGTCAGAATTTCTCCTGCTGACCCAATTCCTTCTGCTGGGCCAGTAGTTTACCTGGTGAACCAACTTCTTCGGCCGGGCCAGAACCTCTTCGGCTGGGCCCGAACTTCTTGTGCTTCTAGAGCTGTGCTGGGCCAGAACTTCTGTTAGAGAACGGCGGTGGTTCCCACACTAGAGGCCATCGACAGAGTTCGACGACGGGATTTGGGTATACGTTTTATGTTTCATTGTGTCTGATGTTTAATCTTTGTTTACTTTTATCGATATAAATCCCACCTTGAATTGAGGTAGCTCATTGATTTCAATTAATTAAATTTATATTTATTCACTGGTTTATCGGACCAGTTAATCAAATTGCTTTGATTGGTTTTCTCATTTTAAAAGATAAGTGCTGGCTGGATAACTTCATTCTTTTCATTAATTTTTCATTTCATTAATTAGTCGGCAGATATAACTGCTCTGAACTTTTATCTTTTTATCATATGAATCAAGCTAACCATATTTTAATCTGATCTGGTGTTTTTATTAACTTCTCAAGTTTTTTTTTTTGATCTAATCATTGTGTCCGCTCATTGCGGCATACTATCACCATCAGTGCAGCTATTAGCGCACGCATACCTAGTTGTAAGAAGCTTAGTCTGCGCCAAGTGATCACTTTGATAAGTAGTTTAGTGCATTTAGTGATAAGGCATATAGAACTGAGGTTTTCCAACTGAATTGGTCTCTGTATGTACAATCTTCATATTGTACTCAGTTTATTTTATTAGTTACTTTAAGTCATTTAACATTCTTTTGTCCACTCAACCACATTTTTCTTAATATAACCATATTCATTCTCCAGTTAGATTGTTGCTTTGTTTGCAAAAAAGAATAAGTTAGTAGCAAATATATTGGCCATTAAATTTTTAGATTGTGTTTTTTTGATAGGTTAAGTTAGTGGATTATAGGGCCATAATTATTCTCTTTTATTTTTTTGATAGTTTGAAATTAAGAACCGGTTAATTTTATGAGCGAATCTAGCCACTCGGTACAACACCTGCCGAGCTTTTTCCGTTTAGCTGGCTAGAACGGGTGGCGCTCAAACGACCCCACGACAGGGGCCGGGCTTTGTAACGCGACTCTCCGGGGCTAGGTTCAATTTTTTAATTAATTGAAAAAAAAATTTTTGGGGTTCAATCTTTAAAAAAAACGTGTTGCAAACTACCCTGACTGATGATTCGACCAAGAGATATTTGAAAACAAGAGAAAGATAAATATTATTCAAAATATTATGTTGACAAGGTCCAAGACCGATGAAATAAATGACAAAAGTCTTTAAAAATATCTGAAAAGCAAAGAAGAAAAACAGGAGAAGAGCAAGACGAAATTAAAGATCTAGGAGAAGAAACAGACATTAAGAAAAAAGGACTGACGAAAGTAATGTAAAGATTCAAGAAAACATGAAAGAAGAAACCGGGGAAGTACAAGATGATAGTAAAGATACCAAAGGAAGCACCGAAAATATAGAAAGAGAGACTGATGTAGTAAATGATGATAGTAGCAGCACTGGAATTAAAAAGAAAAATACCGAAGATGAGAGGATTGATGCTAGAGAAAATGATACAGTTTTTGAGGAAACTGAAAATAAGGAGATCGAATAATTAAAGGATAAACAAAACAATGAAATTGGAGAAACTGTAGATAAAACAACCGTTGACAAAATTTAATTTAATATTTAAAGTGCTTTATTGTCCAAAAAATATTACAAGTAACATTTCGTATTGACAAAACTTTATAAGATGTATACAAAATATAAAACAAACAGAACGAAACAAAATCAAAAGGAAAAAAAAGCATAACGAAACACATAAGTGTGGCGACTTAAAAGATAATAAATGGCAAATATTACCTATATATCACAGTACCTACATCAGCACAGTCAAAATTGTAATGGCTTATTGCAGCCATTTATCACAATAAAACTTAGATAACTCATTAATGGAACACACACGTCATGAGTTAATAATAGAATATTGAGCCTTTTAGTTCTGCTCGAAAAACTCGTCAAGAGAATAGAAAGCTCTCTGCACTAAAGATCATTTTAAACTTTTGCGGAAGGCTTTTAAGTCTTGAACATTTCTAATCCGCAGATCAACATGATTGTATATCTTGATGCCACTTATAATTCCTCACAAGGCTGGAATGTGGGATGGATAAAGGAATATTGTTAATTTGACGTATATCATATACCGGCTGAGGATTGGGAAATTGATACTTATTTTTATGAATTAGGCAAGCCATTTCCAGAATAAATAAAGATGGGAGGGTCAGAATAGAGTGCTTGATAAAAAGGGGCTTACAGTGGATTCTTGGACGTGCATTACATAGATTTCTAACAACTCTCTTCTGCAGAACGAAAACAGATTGGAAAATATTTCGAGAGCAAGCTCCCCAAAAGGGCAAGGCATATCTGAGATGTGACTCAATAACGGCATAATACACGTTACGCGCAACTTCTCCGCCAAGTTCCTGAAAGGTAGCCCGAACAGAGAAACAACCAGATGCCAATCTTTTGTTCAACTTAACGATATGAGTATAGAATTTTAGGTTTTCGTCAATACACAAACCCAGAAACTTAGAAGAGTTCACAGCCTGGATGGTGTTGTCACCAAATATAAGGCCATCAATATGACAGTTGAAGCCGATGAGGTTAGTTTTAGACATGTTCAAGCAGAGGCGATTGGCGTCACACCACTGCTTAATCCTTCCGAGATCCAACCCAATATCCCGCAGCAGCCGCCCCGGATCCTTGTCGCGCCACAGTACGGTAGTGTTATCTGCAAACAGCGTAAAGCGCCCAGCAATTTCAAGCATAGCCCAATCCTTCACGTATATTAAAAAAAGGATTGGCCCCAATACAGAACCCTGGGGCACGCCGCATGAAGTACGCTGTCGTGTGCTAGACGACACACCATCTATGTGGACAGACTGCTCCCGGCCACACAGGTAGCTCTCGAACCACCGAAGTGCCCTACCTCGAATCCCGTAAGCAAAAAGTTTCTGCAGCAGCACCTCGTGACTCACACAGTCAAAGGCTTTTGACAAGTCACAAAACACTGCAGCAGTCGCCATTCGCCCATTTATACCCTGGAAAACCCCTGACAGAAATTCGAACATTGCATCAGACGTGCTCCTATTAGATCGAAATCCATACTGATTTTCAGTAAGAATGTCATGATTATTTAGGAATGAGAAGAGACGATCGTTCACTAGGCACTCAACAAGCTTGGAGAGAGTAGACAGCAAAGAAATCGGCTTATAATTTGAGGGAGTCAATTGATCACCGCCCTTGTAAAGAGGTATTACTTTAGCTAATTTAAAGCAACATGGAAAGGAACCAGACATAAAAGAGATATTAATAACGTGTGATAGAGCAGCAATGGCCCTATCAGGTAGACTTTCCAGTACCCTGATAGATATTCCATCGTCAGTCGCCGCTTTTTTGTTTTTCATAGAACTTATTGTTTTTCTGATTTCACCGGCACTAGTTGGAGTAAATACACTTAATGTATCAGTCACATTCACATTAGACATATATATTAGTGGGTAAAATAAAACAGACCAAGGAAGTAGGGAATTCTGGAGAAAAAGTTGAAAACGCAAAGAAAGAAGGCCTTAAGAAAATTAATAACAAATCTCTAGACAAGACGAAAGAGAATATTATAAAGACGTCCAGCCTGTTAGTACCATCACCATTTAAAAAGCATTGTTTTGACCAGGACCAACCACATCTAAAAAATGTCTAGGTAAAAAATGGAAAAATATCCTCTGTAATAACTTCTGACGCTTGGAAAGAGTCTTACTCAAAAAAGAAGAAGAAAAAATAGATAACTTAAAGAAAAAGGGTTAGGCCTAATGCTAGCGAGGATGACACACATTGAGACAGTAAACGAAAAGAGAAATTTGAAAATTGGTGACTTTGTGATAGTAAACTATGAAAATAATTACTATCCAGGAAATGTGACAAAGGGAAAACATTGATTAATACCATGACAAGAAGTGGATTTAAAAGTTGCCAGATGAAAAAGACGAAATTTAGTACGACACCACATAAATTATGGAGGTGATACAATCACCTAAAACAATTATTAACAAAAGAGGTTGCTTTCAAGTTGCGGAATTAACTAAATATCGTTCACTTATCTAGACTTCCTATTTAAGAAAATTTTAAGTGTTTTGTTCTTATTTAATTTTGTTATTAAACAAGTTTTGTAAACTGAAAATCTTGTTTGATTTATGTACTTAATGTGTCGGATTTAAAAATTCGAATTTTTGCTCAACTCACTGTCGGAATTTTGGATAGAGAAAAATTTATTATTTATTTATTTCTTTATTTCTTTATTGCCATCAAAATTACAAAAAGTAAAAATAAGCAACGTTACAAAAAAATACAAGTACCTAAACAGACTTTTAAAATGAAAATATTTACATTAGAAAGTATGTAAAATAGATAAAATATAACACATACAAATAATTTATAAAATTTAAAATATAACATGAATAACTTTTAGAAATCAAAGGAATAAAAACACCTATCTCTTGCAAAATTCAGAACTGCCTTTCTGAATCTCTCGGCCCCCTCAACATTCCTTACCTCCTGAGGCAAAAGTTGAAAAGCCTTTATGCATCTATAATATCGTCCCCTCTCATAGAAAGCAGAACTATGGTGAGGAATCCTGAGTTCATTTCTGCCTCTAGTCACTATTGACATCCCATCCGCATAACCCTGTCTGTTTGTCATAAAGCTACAAAGTATAAGGCTGGGGCTGTTAAAATTCCGAAAAAAAATCTACAGGATGTTCTAGGGTGTAAGCGCAACATGCATATGATAATTCTTTTTTGAGCCCTGAATATATTAATCGAATAGCGAGTTGAACCCCAAGCAGATATTCCATAGCTCAATTGAGATTGCACATAAGAATAATAAAATGTTTTTAAACTATCTAGAGACACTATATTACGGAGTCTTCTAATTAATGCACAAGCAGTGTTTAATTTAGCTTGAAGTTTTAGAATATGGGCTTGCCAGCTTACTGTTGCGTCCATATGAACCCCAAGGAATTTTATTGAATCTAAGTTTGGTATAGACCGATTTTGAAAATTAACATATAAAGATTCATTATGCATTTTGTTTCTATTATAGATAATTAAACCTGTTTTAGTACCATTTAATTTAAGGGAATTTTGTTCACACCAACCTGCCATCACATGTATCATTTGTGAACAAGCCACCGAGAGTCCTGAGAGGGAAGAGTCAGCCAGTACAACCGATATGTCATCAGCAAACTGACACACCCGAGAATCTCCCAAGACACCCGGTAGCTCATTCACAAATAGTAGGAAAAGCAGTGGACCTAATATAGAACCCTGCGGAACCCCTTTGTGTAGAAAGATAATTGATACCATTAACTTTAAGGCTTACTGTTTGACACCTGTTTTCCAAATATGATTTAAGTAGTTGAAGACTCAGGCCTTTTACACCATACCATTCCAGTTTTTTTAAAAGTAGCTCATAGTCTATAGTGTCAAATGCCCTTGAGAGGTCAAAACACAAGCCTGCCACCGTTTCATTTTTATCGAGATGTTCAAATATCTCCTTTAAAGAGTAGTAAATTGCCATGTCTGTAGACTCACCCGGCAGAAACCCAAACTGGTTTGCAGGTGTAAAAAAACTTTTTTTTTTTGATGGAATGGTTGAATTATTTTTGTTTATAGAAACAACTTCAGAAATGAACAAACTTAACTATTTTTTACATTTTCTACACGATTTTTATTTTATCATGGTGTTTTCTTTAGTTCGGTTTCTTACAGTGTCGGAATTATGTACACTTACACTATTACGAAGAAGTATTTTCATGATTAGTCACACCAATTTTCTTTTTATATCATTATATTTATAATGATTTATTTTTATGTAATTCTAATAATAGATTCTAGCTTTGGCAATAAAAATGGGCTCTTACTGATAGAAAATGACACTTTGATTTGATTCGATATTATAGACCGGCCTCCAGCTGTATGAAGCACTGATATTCCGTTTTCTCCAAGAGTCAGAAATGATTTCAAATCTTTGGAGTTTGTCCGGTTAGAAAATAGAGAAAATAGAAATTTATCAGGTGGATGAAATTCAAATATATTTTTGTAAACAAAGGGTAGAAAATACGATCACTGGATTAAACTTATCAGGATTAATCAGTGGCGGCTCGCGGGTTGAAAACAGGTGAAGAGGTGGGAACAGAAAACGGCGCATTAGCATTTTAGCAAACTTTTTATTTAGCTTACCGCACTTTTACTTAACTTACCTCTGATAAATATATGCAACTATGCTAAAATGGCGAATGTGTCATTTTTGGTCCCACCTCTTCACCTGGCTCTCGGGCCGCCTCTGGGATTAATCGTACGATCGCATAACCATACTAATTGATTACAAACAGCAGTTACTAAAGTGTTTTCTGTTTATATTTTGTCACAGGCCTTATGACACGTACGCAACACACAAACGCTCTATTTCACATAACAGTAATAATATTATCCTGCAAATATTAGTAATAATCATCGCCCAATTTTCTATCAAAATTTCACGCCTTTAATGTTCCACAATTTTGCTTCATCATTGCTATAGTCTAAATCCCAATATTAAATTCCAAGCTTCCTGTTTTGTTATCATATCCTTTACACGTTCAAAGGGGTTTGTTAACTTAGTGTCTCTATTATCCTGAAATGTTGTTTCCTTTAATTAAATACGTTTCGAAATTACGATGGCAAATCTGAAACGGGCTACTTATAGAACGGTATTTCAGTTTCGGTTAGTCCCAGAGATCAGCTTACAAGACTCTATTGTTCCCATTTTATTAGACGTTGGGCTAATTTGTCTTTCCACTTACAGGACAAATTTGGCGTGAGTCTCCTTGTCTCTTCGTAACTGCTAATAATTGCTTCATGCAAGAACGAACCGCAAAACAATTTATTTAACAACGTGTCCCCAATGTCCTAAAATAGTCGGTTATTTGATAAATGATAGAAGTTAGAGGCAAACATTTATAGGCCTTAACTACTCTGTAATTTTATAGTAAAGGTCAAAGAGGGGATTGTAAACTACTCCTACCCTTATACGCGTACACATGTATGAGCACTTAAAGCGTTTTGTTAGTAAATGTAGGCAGGTACTTACTTTTAAGTGCGGGTACGTATGTCACTCGACAAAAAAGGCACATACCTACTACTTCATTTTATTAAGTTAAGGAACGTGAAGAAAATGAGCCACTGTAAGTTAATGCTCTCACTGTGAAGAATATTGCAAGTTGAGAGGTAGGGCCATTTATTGAATACAGAAGTATAGACAATAACATAAACCCGGTGTGGCGTATTGATATGTGCTGCATCGGTTTCAAATGATGAAGTTGAAGACGCTAATGATTGAGGAGGCTGTTTCTTCTCATCTGCATCTGAAGAGACTGTTGGAACTAGTATTAAAAATATTGAGTATAATTAGTAGATATTTGGAAATCCATTTTAACGTATTTAAAGAAATATAGAAAAACTGTTTAATTTTTAACGTATCTCTTTAAATAACGTCTTCGTCAGATATTAAATTCAAAGTATGGGGCCATTGGAACAAGCCTCACCTGGGAAGAGAATTTATGATAGGGGTAAACTTATCGATTTTCATGTGGTATTAACAGTTAAACATTTAAAGAATACAATACGTCCTAATTTCCTTGAAACACCCTTCTCTTCTCACCTGGGAAGAGAAGATCTAATAAGGGATGTAGACTTATCCATTTCATATGAAAAATACAATACATCCCATGGGTTACACCTTTTCTTTCAATGACTCACGTGGGAAGAGAAGCTGCAATAGAGACGTAAACTTATCGATTTTCATTCAAATGGAAAATCGCATATTTGAAGATTACATTATATCTTTTGGACTACATCCTCTCTTCCCATGTGACTTGAGAATTCACGTCCAGTGCGTGAGTTATGGAGTCATGGAACAGCCCTCACCTGGAAAGGGAAGCTGTAATGGATATGTAAGTTTATCGATCTTCATGTAATGGGAACAATCGCATATTTTAAGATTGCAGTATATCTCTATTTCCTTGGACCACACCTTCTTTTTCCACGTGAGGGCTGTTTCAATTATTCGACAGTTAACGCCCAGGGTGTGAATTCTCGAGTCATGGAACAGCTTTCACGTGGAAAGTGTAATAGGGATGTAAACTTATCGACTTCCATGTCGGGGAACAATAGCATATTTGAAGACTACAGTATATCTCTATTTCCTTGATCTTTACCTTCCCTTTCCACGTGAGAGCCCTTCTAATGGCTCAAAATTCACACCTATTTCGCGAAGTATCGAATCTTTGGAAGAGCCCTTACGAGGAAAGGAAGGTGTAATAAGGAATATAAACATCAATTTTCATGCTATGGAAATAATCGCATATTTGAAAAATACAATATACACCTATTTGCTTGGACCACATCTTCTCTTCCGACGTGAGGGCTGTTATAGCAATTCAAGAGTTCAGGCCCAGGGTGTGAATTGTTGAGTCATGGAACTGCCCTCACGCGGGACAAGAAGATGCAATCGATTTTCATGCAATGGGAACAATCGCATATTTGAAGATTACAGTACATCTCTATTTCATTGGTCTTCATCTTCTTTCCCTACGTGAGAGCTGTTCCAATAACTCAAGAATTCACGCCCAATGCATGAATTATTGAGTCTTTCTGATGAGAGAGTAGTGTTCAAAAATCATTTGAACACGTTTTCAAATCTAACGATTTAATTTTGTACAATTTTAACATTCCACGCCACTGTGTTCGCATTCCAAAGAAATCATAAAAATCTCGGCGATACTTCTAACGCCATCTCTAGTTACGCACTCGGCCGCGCGATACACGATGGCCATGCCAAGCATTGTTTTCACGTGTTAAGACCCTCAAATCTCTCAAAATCTATTCAAGTGACATTGTGATCCTGCCATTGCGACAGCTCGTCGTAGTCATCTCAAGCTACAAGTAAGGTATTTATTGGCACCCAGCCATCATTCTCTCACAAGTAAGACGCTGTACCGAGCGAGGTATTAAGCTTCCCCATGGCAATCGCCCATGGGGGTTCATTCCACTTCCACTCTATGCTTTATTATAATATAAAGATTCTCACAAGTGCTATTTCCACTACACGGAGTTTAGGCATCCCTGTCACGCCATTATGCATATAACTGCATAACATTTCAATATGCTATTCCACTACACGGAGTTTAGGTATCCCTGTCATGCCATTATGCATATAACTGCATAACATTTCAATATGCTATTTCCACTACACGGAGTTTAGCCTACCTATGCGACCTACATACTGCATAGCGTGTTTTTATTATACACTTTTGCGTGTATAAAAAACCGCATTTCACAAAGGTATCCCTGTCATGCCATTATGCATATAACTGCATAACATATCAATCCACTACCATTCGAGTCATTCTTATTTGCAAGAAACTGAAGTACATTGTATATAGAAGCTACAACAGAGACTTAGTAAGTGTTTTTAAGTGACTTTCCCATATGCTGGAAGATAAACTGCTGAACGATTGAACGTTGCTCGTCAATTGGTGAATATAGTGTACATAGCAGATTATTGTGGACATATTTATCCTGTTATTATTGCTTGTATATTACTGCATTTCATCTCAGAGTTATCTCAGCTAACCGAGCTCACACTGAGCAGTTCCGCAGGAACTTTAATGAACATTTAACTGTACTTAGCTGCAAGATAGTGTTTACAACTTTTTATGCAATGCTTTAGCTTTTAAAGGTATATTTCTTGTGATATTCTGCAAGTTCGATACCTAGCATCGACTCATATTGTCCATATCGTAGCACTGACTACATACAATGATTTAATGTTTATATTTTGTTTATTTATGAGCTTCAAGTTACTTTCAGGTAAAATAAGTTATTAAAATATTCATATAATGTTAAAGGTTTTTGTTTTAATTACAAAATCACTTTAGAACTAGCCCCTATGGTAAATTAAAGTGCCTACGAGCACTCTGTTTGTTTAGAAAATCGACCAAGATCGAATCTGAAACAAGTAGTTCCCCATCAGAAGAGAAAATGTAATAAGCAATGTAAGCTCTTCTCACTTCAGCGTTTTATAGTTAGTCGAGAATTCAGGTCCAGGGTGTGAATACCCGAGTCATGGAACAGTCCTCACGTGGGAAGATAAGGTGTAATAGCGAAGCAAATTAATCGAAGTAAAATATTTCCAAGTAAGTAAAAACAGCTATTGTGTATCCCATTTCATTTACAAAACAGGTTAACGCGCTATTATTGAAGATTATTTACCAATAAGTGTAGTGAATTCTTCTTTCAAGACATTTCAAATCATTTCGTGCAGAAATATCAAGAATGTTGTTAGTGACAGGATAGTGAAACAGCAACACGGTTTTGTTGCTGAAAAATGTTGTGTTTTTAGTGTATTTGTTTTCTTGTCATGCTTCTGAAGCGATTGATATGAGATAACAGTTAGACACAGTTTATATAGATTGTGCTAAGGCTTTTGATAAGGTTTCTCATCGAAAGGTACTGAAATTTGGATACATATGCTTTTAAAGGGTTACCTTTAACATGCTTTCATCTGCTTTTAAGTAGCATGTGGTGTTCCTAAAAGCAGTAATTTGGGTTCTTTGTCGCAATATACTTATTATGGGTCAGATCGTTATATACCCTTGCGAGCGGTTTTAAGGATAAGATAATAAAGGAGCTTTTAATTAGGGGTGAAAATTTAATATGGTGATAAATGGCCACACTAATTAAATCAATTGACCCGATAAATGAATAAAAAGAATAAAATTATTGAAAACTATCTTAAAGCTCGGCTACCAATTCTTGATTTATATTAAAAAAAGGAAAATTAAGAGCGATTATATCAATCGGTCAGAAAAATAAATGAATAATGAAACTTGGCTATTTTAAGGCACAATCTATAGTGCAAAATTTATTATAATTAATCAAAAAAAAAATAATAGGGATAAATGCTTCTGTACGATACCCCATTAGATCGGATTCGTCACACTCAGTAGTGGAGGTAAGAAGTACCTCTGGTGAAGGCGCCGGACACCTGTAGGTACTGCTATGGCACTGGCCCCGAGGGTAGAACTAGCAGAGGACTCGGTAATAAAATTGGCTGTGGTGTAGCCCGGAGATAGGTTTGGCCCAGAGATAGGATTGGCTCGGAGATAAGACTGGCCCAGAGATAGGACCCTGTAATAACCCAATACGCATTAGACGAAGCCCCTTATTTTAATGAAAAAACTATAGCCCTCTTGCATAAATATATTTTCTTTATAAAACAAATCCCCTCCCCAAAAATTATTAATGAACTTTCAATGACCATCAGCAAATAAAAGAAATACAGAAGGTACAAAGAACTTGAATATAAAAAAAAAGAGATAGGCATGAATCACCCCTAAAAGAAAATATAAACTTCCCCATATGATCAGAACTAACACATGGAATGCAAAGCAAATGGTGGACAATGTACAAAAAAAAGGTTAACACATATAATATAGACAAAAAGCTGCCGCAATAATTACCTCGCTCGTGTGTGAGGGTTGCTGGAGATTCGACGGTCTCGGTGTTGGTAAGATGAGCTCGAAAGCCTCTGGAAAAAACGGAAAAGGCCTTTACCATCATGGCGTCCACGTGCTTCACAAGCAATAGAAAAAAATTCATTCCAGAGAAAATGCTTACCTAGTGCAGTAGTTAAATCCCGATAAATCGGTTGTGTCAAAACACAAACAGAAACCAACAGAATATCCCCAAAGAAGGGTAGTATAAAATTACAATACTAAATGTTGAGTCACTATGACTGCACCAAAGCAAACTTTCTTTTCACCTCGAAGGGTATTTCTAGAAGAACTCTCTATTCGATTCAGTCAATTTGCCTTTCCACTATCACGAGATTAGAAAAAAAGAACGTCGAATGAAGCAGAAGTGATGAGCCAAAAAATGCCAAGGGATTCGATACGAGGAATAATTCTAAGATAACAAACGACTCAGTTCTCGTTTATTATGGTTGTAAAACGATAGTGGGAGCCACAGTTAATGAGCTGAAATTAAATTGTTAAAATGTTCCCAAACGAAATGATTAACTTTTAAAAATCTAAATCGACAGCAGCAATTATGGGAAATAGCCCATTCCTACTACCCAATGCTTCCAACAGTACCAACCGAATATTGCTAAGATTGCAGCAGGCCGCGTGGAAAGGTAAATATAAATATCTGAACCCAGACAGAGCCAGAGGTCCCAAAAATTTTATCAGCATTTCTCAAAAGTTATGAAATACTTAAACCGAGAATAAAATATGAATTTCACGGATCTAATGAAGCTTTAAGCAGGTTTTATTAACACAATTCTTAAAAATATAGAACGGTTTGCTGGCCGTTCTACGGTAATGTAATATAAATTAAGCAAAATTGTACTAATAACATAATATCCTATTTTAGTGATTTGATCAAACTTAAGCGATCTGTGGTTCGCTTATCAACTAAAATAAATATAGTTACAAAGTGCTTGATGCTACATAAGAGAAAGGGATGAGCAAAATAGCTACTCAAGGCCACAACAGTGTTATAAAAGCTAATACAAATATATCGTTAACCTATATTTAGAATAAAATTAATTTACATTCATAAATACGGCAACTTTAAGCTTATTGACAGCAAATCGAATCAATAAATTCAGAATTAATTAACCGAAGAGTATTGACCTCTTTTCAATAATTCTTACCGCAAAATACAGCATTTTTTTGCTAAATGCAGCATATTAAATGAAATTTAAAAATATTTGTCACTGGTCAAATCGGTCTGTTACATTATAATCGACTTTCTTTACTTCACCTTTTTCCGTTTAATTACACTGCAACTTTAACCCTTTAATATTTTTATAAAATTTGGATCTTAAATGACTGGACTAACATGAGACTAGCGACTCGGGGACTTTGGCAATATTAACTACAATAATTATATTTCTTTACATAAAACTAAGAACTCACTTATTTACTTTAAACTCGACAATAATAGATACTAGTGAGTTGCTAATATACTGTGGATACTGATAAATGGATCTGTTATGCTTCTACTAGTTTAATATACTATTAACTTTTGTTTCATTGTATTATTCATAGGAAAGGTCGTTTCCTGGGTGCGATTTAATAAATGAAATAGGTTGATAATAGCATATTCATACAGAAAAGAGAAGTATTCCATTATTGTCGAGAAACTAATAATTAGCTAGTTAACTGTAATCTCGAGACAGAAATGAAAACTGCCCTCCGAGGTTTGTGTGCTATTTTATTTACAACCACACCACAACAGTACTAACCAACTAACCCAAACTAACAGTACAAGAATGGTATTGAAAATATTTTCAAGCAAGGTTCGTAAGCGTGTCTGTTTTTATTTAAAACATCATTAAGTTCTTTGTAGCATAAAATTGTGTACCGAATACTAAAAACTTGCTTTTCTGAAGAAGTGTTGCACGTAACTACTTTCGTTATACTCAAACACACGTAGCCATTGCAGTATAAAATTAGACAAAATTGCATCCTTGCTGCCTCTATAATCGATTATTTATAATGCCTAAGCAAACATAATTTTCATTAAAGGCACGATAATATTTGTGGCGAAAATTATGTGTCCCTATAAACTTACCAAGCGTTAGTCTATTTTACTCAAACGCCCCATTACATATTAATTGTCTATCCCCTTAATTATATTAAGTCACGCTAATTTACTGTGATAGGTAGCAATTTACGATGGCAAATGGATGGTGGAAATGGGGTAGTAAACGTAGTAAGTGACGAAAATTGGAATACGTGTTCAGTAATAACTAGTTAAGTAAATTGCCTTCAGCCTAGTGTATAGTCAATATGTTTTGATAGTGGTAATTTAAATTGACTTTAAAGTTGAACTTTTGTCAAAATTGATCAATAATTTATGAAATATTTATTGTAAATCCCACCCTTCAACTGTAATAGGTCACTACTGGTATGACATTCGAAGACCGAATTTAAATTTGCAATGCACGTAGGCAATTTTAATGTTCATGCATTAAGCTGCTTCACCTTTCTGTTCTAAGCTTACTTGAACCACAGAGTCTTCTTCTTTTTCTTATCATGCCTTCTCCTTCCGAAGGTTCGTGATCCAAATGGCAATTATTGTGGTTCGGAAAATTTCCGTTAGACCATCTTCTCAAATCTTTTAGTTATGAGATCTGGCGGCTTTTCACTGATCTCTTTCCCTGCACTTTGCCGTTTATTATGAGTCGGAGGAACTCGTATATTTCATCTTTCATCGCCAGATGAAAGACTATATTTTCCTTTCTTTGCTGATATTCAATAATTCTTTTTGTTGGTGCATGCGTGCAGCATCCGTCTGTATATGTCTATTTCAAAGGTTTCTATTACTTTTTCTGTCTGACACATCTATAGAAAGCAGGACGGGGAAGACATAACACCCAATCATCTGAAATCTAAGCTCCAGAGCGAGGTCTGATCATGTAAAAACTGTTTTCATATCCATGAAGGTGTTCCTTGCCTATGTAATCCTAGAGAGTATTTTCTTTTTCGGATCAAAGTGACTGTTGATGTTAGCTCCTAGATGTTTTATTCATGTGTCTTGCTCAGTTGTTTTGTTCTTTAACATGTAGGTGTGCATTTATCAGTATCAGTACTTTGGTTTTGGAAACATTAAGCTATAAACAGGAAATTTCCTATAGTGAGTGCCACGATCCAGTTTGTTTTGTAGTTCTAGTTCATTTGCGGTTGCATTATAACGGTATCGTCAGCATATCTTATGTTGCTTGTTATAGTTTCGTTCATTTTAATTTCATTTTGAATTTCATCCAATGCTTAGGACTTAAATATAGCTTTCGAGTAGAGGTTAGATAAGACACAACCCAGTCGAACTCCCTTTTTAATCGATATATCTTCTGATGCTGCTTGCTCTACCTTGACCGCTGCCATTTGATATCAATAAAAGACATTTAGAGATACGAGAGCTTCATTCCAAACTAGTGTTTGCATTTTCATCAGATCCGGGTGATTTTAACGATAATAAAACTTATCATTCGATAGTTATCGCATTGTGAGGAGTTAGATTTTTTTTGGTAGTGTTGTAAATGTTGATCTTAACGACTAATGGTATCTTGCCTGAGTTATAAATTCTGTTATTTTCCATTAATTTAAGTATTTCCGCGTACATTTCACCAGGGTCGATAGCTCTTCTCTTTTTCTATGCCCTTATTGCACGAACAACTTCCTCTCTGGTTATTTCTGGAGCTCTTTCATTTATTTTGTGGTGGTGGTGAGTGAGGTGGTAAGTGAGGTCTGGCATCATCAAAAACTGTTGTTTTAACATATTGCTGCGACTAGTTCTAAAATAATTTTGAAAATAAAACAAAAACCTTTAGCATTATATGAATATTTTAATATGTTATTTTACTTGAAAACAACTTAAAGTTCGTAACTAACCAATATAAACATTTAAAGCATTTAATTCTATCGGTGCTAGAATACAGACAATTTCTGTCGGTGCTAGGTATCGACATCACCCAATATCAGAAAAACAATACTTAAAAAGACTAAAGAACTGGATAAACAATTATATTCCTAACAAAGTATACGGATATAAATACAACCATGTAGCTAGACACAGTTAAATGGTTGTTAAAGTTCCTACGAAACCACTCAGTGAGAGCTTGATTAACTCGGATAACGCTGAGATGAAACACAGTAATATACAAGTAATAATAAAATGATAAATATAACCTTAATGTACACAATAAGCTACTATGTACAATATATTCACCAATTGATGAGCAACGTTCAACCGTTAAGCAGTTTATCTTCAAACACAGGGGAAAGTCACTTTAAAACACAAATTAAGTCTCTCCTTAGCTTCTATATACAATGTACTTCAACTTCTTGCAATTATGAAGGACTCAAGTTGGAGTGAATTTAAAATATGCAGTAATATGCATAAATAACTTCTGTTAGTAGCGCAATGGCGTCAAGAGTTTATTTTACCTTGCAGAGTAATTTGCACTGGAAAACATCACACTGTATGAGTGAGTAAGAGAAAACCTCAATTTAAGAAGAGAGCATGGCAGGAATGCTTTTGTAGAAATGCGGTTTTAATACACGCAACCAAATGGATTATAAAACACGCTATGCTGGAACGCCTAGGTAGGCTACACTCCGAGAAATAGAAATAGCACTTATGGGAAACTTTATATTATAATAAGGTAGAGAGAAAATTGGGCGAGTGCCAAAAACGTCGTTTACTATTTTGCTTTTGAGAGAGTGACTGTGAAATAATGAGTTTACTTACATGGCCGAGTGCCACAGGAATGCTTACTATACCCACTTCTTTGTGAGGGAATCAGGGAAACAACTTCCATGGCCGAGTGCCATGGGGAGCGCGGACTATCGCGACTTACTTGAGACAAAGTCGGCGAACAAGTCTATTCAAAAAGGTAAGGAGGTGAGGACCCGTTCGTTAATTCTAATAAGTGGATTGTATGGTTCGAAGCAGTTCTGTTTCTAGTTAAACTGATGATGAATAAACTTTGTGCCAAGAGATGGCGCTAAGAGTGTCGTGAGTTTTTAAAGGGCATTGTTTGGAATGCGATACACAATGGCGTGGAATATTAATATAATACGAAATAAATTGCTACATTTGAAAACATGTTCAAATGATTTTTGAACACAACTCACTACCCCCTTAATGGCGTGGAAAATCTTCATCGAATTAATACACCAGATGATCTAATAATTGCAAATATCCTAAAAACCAGTTGAGGTATAAAAACATTTTACCAAATGAGATTGGGTAGCTGGCGCTCTCCAAATAGTCATCTTTAAAATGTTAATAGAGACATAACTGCCAATTTGGAACCTAATAAGTTTATTGGCCTTTACTTGGCTCAAATAGGGGTGAACTATTCCAATTGCATTGTGTTCCATTAGTTATGGAACAACCTGTATATTACAAACAATTTTATCTTATCCTGATGGTTATTATTTGTGAACCTATTAAATAAAAAGACGGTGGACCACGTATATTTGAAAAATTATCTCTAACATCCAGGGGTCGACGATATTATAGCGCCACCATGCCAGGACCTGTAATTTAGATTTATCAAAAATTGGCAGGCAATAAAATACCCGGAGGAGAGCCAAGGCGCAAGAATTCCATAGAACTTTAATCCTAAGCACTTTTCAGATTTATCGTCATAAAATTCGTTATGTTATCCTAACCCGAATATACTCGTACGCTAAAATATTGCCAATCTTGTTATAGTGTAATGACAACTTCAGAGTTTAACGTCCCATGCAGTTCATCTTAAATATCAATTAATATGAAGGCCTCATTTTTACTTTAAAACGTTTTATTTCCCATTTCCATTTCATTATAAAAGCCCTGGCATCATGCCAAAATCTAATATTATCCAGGATGTTATTTTTATCACAATCAAAATTTATATTCCTTGTTTATTGCGCCTGTTTTGTATCAAACGAATCTAATTTTCCTCTACAATATGAGACAATTTGTAAACTTATTTACACAGTAAAGTCTAACAAACTTTAGTTTTCAGTATAACGTAACAAGCAACCACAATGAAGGCGACTAATATTGATGAATGCGAAGCATCCATAGTCGAATGGATGGTGATTAGGAATAAAACTTTGCAAAGTTGGGATTATATTCCGGCTTGAAAATAGAGGAGCGCACCGGAAAGCCGTTCCGGTTCGCTTTTAACAAATAGGATCCACTGATTTCTACAAAACTTCGGTATACGCAAACCAGAAATGGTCACGAGTGTTAGAAGTAGATCGATAAAGCAAGTAATCCTAGTGCAGTGAAGAGACTGACTCTATACTTAGACTTGATAGGTACAGGTCAGGTTATACGAAGATTATAAATAAGAGAAAATTCGTATCATATTGGTAGTCCTGTCCCGTCAACGCTTTATAGAGTGTCGATATGCAATCCAAACTTATTATTGGCTAGTCTAAAATTCTCAACCTTTAGCAAGAGCAGGATCAGGAATAATCATAATTGTACCAGAAAAGCCACTAATACCGGATGGAACCATCGAGATCGAGACAGTCCAAGGAGTTTATGAAATTATCATCCAATAACAGAGCTTACAAACTGCTAAATCCTAGTCAGAAAATCTCGGGAAAGCAGCCGTACATAACCCGAACTTACAAGTCATACTAATCTATTTAGAATATCTTTTCGGGAGAGGATAAAGAGATTCTCTTATGCATACTATGAGTAGAGAAAAAGAGTCGATTTAAAAATCGTCTGTTTCAGTGGCACGCCACCTGCTTTTTTACTAAACCAGTAAAAGGTTTTTCACTATTCAGACTCCTTACATGATACACCCACCATCGCACCATCATATATAGTTTTGACTTCACCATGGATACAAAACTACCCAATTAGATATTGATCCTTCCACTTTCCTCTGAGCCACTTTTCCACTTCCACTTTTGTAAATCCGATAAGAAAAGACGTTTTAGACATAACCCTAGCTAGTTCCTTTAGAACACCTATGATATCTACACAAAATACACATCAGGTTTGATGATGGGGTGAACTACTCGATTGAAACCCTAGAAGATTTGCAAACAGCTTCCAACAGCCTACATAGCCTAATAACTACATCTTATGAAGCACTTGCTCTACTACACGTAAAATCAGGTACAGGGATGCGCTCTGGTGAAACAGGGATCTCAGGAAACTTAGAACTGAGACTAGAATGCTTTTTAATGTGACACAAAATTCAGGAAATCTGACTGAACACAATAAAGAGCTAAAAAGTTTCAAGATATTAATATGGAAGCAATTCTGCGAGGGAAACTAATAACTTACTCTGATGGTTTGGCTACAAAAAGTTCTGTTAAAGGACTTCTCCAACAGTATAGACCTATTTACTCAATCTAATGGTAAAATTTGATAACATTAGGCAAGAAAGTCTAGAGTCCCCTTCTAGAGACTCACTGCTTTGGAAGACACGCCTCAAAAGGTTGTCCTGGAATAGAAATACATCGTCCAAACAGAACAGAAGAGTTTGGTAGGGTAAAATCTTCACTCCAAATAAAATCAAATGGGTGATAAATAGCTTTAAAACCTATAAGTCACCAGACAAAGATGCATCGGTAAAGCATTAATGAGCTCCTTCCAATGAAAAGAGTGCTATTCAAAGAAACTTTTAATTTTGGAAATTTTCCATAGAGAATACATGCGTACGTAAAGGAGTTGAACCATCCATATTAATGTTTTTACAGTGGAAATCAAATATGTTATTATTCTTATTTTTAAGAGCAACTTCATCAACAACTCAAGCCCAGTTGTACCTTAAAATGGCTGTCACAAGGAGATCTGTTCCCTCTGCTTTGGTCTAAAACTAAAATATTTTGCCTTTAACTGTTTCGTGCTTGCCCTTTCCTGTGACTTCTAGATTATCTGCATAGCTTGGAGTATGGCTATGCAGATGACCTAGAAGTGACAGTAAAGGGTAAGCTCGAGAGCGGTATTCCCAGCCGAATGCAAATAACCCTCAATATTATCCCAAATTGAACCCACAAAGAAGATTTAAATGCCAATTCGAATAGGGAGGTTTCTGTAAGAGCGTCCGTACTAAATGGTCAAGAACTGACGTCCTCCAGTGAAATTAAGTATCTAGGAGTCATACTGGCTCCAATATATGGTTTATCACAGGGGCAAGCCTTGGAAGTGGCTCAGAGGAAAGTGTTTTAACCACCTTGACGGTAAGGAAGCTTGAACTGATAACAGTAGGGATAGAATAACATTTTGGATATCATATTGATTTTGGTAATAGCTGCTGCAGGTCTTCGGACAAGTTGATAATAGTACCGTGCCATAAGCGTAATGGATGATATTCATGAACCTTACGTTTACGTCAATTCTCTTTTTACGTTCAGCTAAAGCTTCAGACAGTATACATTTGGAGTGAATATTAAAGGGCAAGGAAAAGGCAACCATATCCTCGAATCACTCCTTCCTCCATTGAATTGCAGATCGTTCCTTCCAAAAGAGGTTGGCGATTATTCTTATATTTTGTTGGTCTAGCTTTATATTATGATGATTGGAATTTATAATAATATTCTGTTTTGTTCATCCTTAAACCAAAAGCACCAGGCTAAAAAAGCATAATTCTTATCGAGGCCATCCTTTAAATTTAAATTTTGTGTTTGATATAATGTTCTTTACACTTACTGTAAAATCTATTGTGGATCATCTTTAATATATGGCTCATAAAATATGACAGTCAGAACATCTAATGGCAATTAGGTACTATAAGGCGCTTCAATTTTACCATTTCTTGACTGACGAGCCATCTGTATAACGTATCCTTCGTCTTCTTTCTTCAATTCAAAATTGTGTTGTTCTGATCTGTTGCCATAAAATAACTCTTGTAAATATTGCTATCAGGTTAATAGCTTCTAATTAATGACTTGCAATAAATATGTCGTCATCTTTTACTCTAGATTCCAATTCCCTTTTTGATCTGATAAATATGTGAGGACCTACAAAATATCCTTGCAGGTCATTTATCACCTGCTACTTAGCTTTTAAGGTATAGAACTACCAGCTTCGAATTATTGAGGGGTAATAATTCGTCTAATAGCCGACATACTCTTCATTCGATCGTAAAAAGTAATGTTAAAAAATCATATTTGTGATCAAATGTTTTAAGTTTATATTTCCATAAGTGAAGCCTAAAAGCCTGTTAGGTGCACTCCGTCAAAATACGACTTTATTTTGTGGCTTACACCACGGGATCAGGTTACTATTATAATTATTCTTTCTAAAATTCAAAAGCGGTTTGCTTCTTATAATTCACAATATATGAATATATGACATACATCCCGCCATAATAATTTCGATTGGCATGTGAATTATTAAGTAGAATAGAGCAAGATATATTACTTGTTTCGATAGAGTCTACATAACACAATTAACTATAATTAAATGGTATAAACATTAGCAGCACTTAAACTGCTGGATTGAATGGTGATATTTCCAATTAATTAACTATAGCAACCCATTTGATTACCTTAAAATGACTGAAACACACATTACATCTGAAAGATAAATATAATACACACATCCAAATATCTAGATGCTAAAAAGGACTCCGAACTTATTGCAATTAGCAAACTATTGATAAATATTTGTATATTTATGACATCTTTTATATCTGTTGGAATTAGGTTATACATTAATTTTAGGAGCTAGGCAGGTAATTATGATATTATTACATATTACAATATTCAGAGCTTTACCTGAATGATCTACTTAATTGCGAGGTTTTCGGAACAAAGCCTGATGTTGAGAGTACAAAAAGCGATCGGACATTCAGTATTTATATGGAATATAGTAAATGCGAGGAAAACCGCTTATTTTTTGTCTCAATTGCTTTCAAGATGTAATTTTGAATTACACTTAACCAGTGTTGGTACAGGCCCCTTCACACAATTATAGCATACTTTATC
This sequence comes from Pissodes strobi, assembly GCA_016904865.1. Classification (NCBI taxonomy): domain Eukaryota; kingdom Metazoa; phylum Arthropoda; class Insecta; order Coleoptera; family Curculionidae; genus Pissodes; species Pissodes strobi. Next base: position 24,908 of record MU183254.1, on the reverse strand, counting down.
AAGGACTCAACTAAAATTTTATCATATAGATATCAAGAGTTTTCTTTAATAAGAATTTCTCTATTAACTTAAAATATAGGTATATATTTGAATCAACTTCAGATAGAAAGGGGATCTAAATTTCCAAATTCAATGTCTCTAAAGGGAAGTGATATTTGTTTTTATAGCAGTTAATGTTAGTTTAAAGGAGCCTAGCCAGTTGCATGATTCTTTAATACTATTACAGTCGATCTCTCGGTGCCTTACAGTACATTTTACTCCAAAAATGTGCAACAAATTTGTTCTTACGGGTAATCTTAGCTTGGACTAACATTTATGGAATAATACACAAGAATTATTTCATTCCTTGCCTTGGAAAGCTCGGAATGGCGTATTGATTACAAGAGTAAATCTAGTATTTTACAAAAAAGAGACATTATATCAAGACGACAGAACGCTCGCTCATTAGTACCAGATGATTACCTACTTGGAAAGAGAGTTGAGCGCAATAATAATAAAATTATTCTACTTCAGCAAAAAAAAAATGTGAAATGAGTAACCCATACGCAAGACCCGCTATGTGCTTCAGAACAGAATTTAGGGTATTAAAGAAAAACGTATAACGAAATAAATTAGGGCATAGAAAATGATTAAATTATTGAAAAAATGTATTATAAATCTTAAAAATAGTCGTTTATAGTCCTTTAAATAATAGAAATAAGTTATTTAGGTTTGTTCTTTATTTATAGCGTGTTTTGTAAACATATTATGTACATAGCAGGTTTTACAAGTCATCAAGGCCGCCATATTGGCTTTTGATAACTGGTAAAACCCGCTATTTTTCATCACTTCGGGCTTAATGTTTAATGTTACTGCCTTATATTATTATTATTATTATTATTATTATTATTATTATTATTTTCATTATTATTATTATTTTTGTCATTTATCGCTTGTGTGCGGTTTTCAAGGGCCATCGGCCTGTGGCAAGATGACTCACTATTGTAAATTAAGGACTTTCCTGACTATATTGCAGGTAGATAAGATGACAGATTTCTGCAGTGTAGTTATTATGTGTGGATGGAGCCCAAGTGTTTTGAGGTGGACTGATAACGTTTGGTGAACAATCCCTGTAGATGAAATTACCAGTGGCACTATGGAGACGCTGTCTTGATGCCATTTCTGTTTTATTTAATGAGCAAGATCTGCATACCGTAGAGTTACGTTACTTTGACCGGGTGTGTAACATTGACCGAAAACTCAAAAAAAGTTTAATGTCGGGCCGGTGCAATACGATCGGATCCGACCTGGTTTTTAACTATGCCGGCAGGTCGGCTACTGCTTCATAGATGGCGCGCGAAAGCGTTTTCGCACGTGCATTGAAGCAGGTCTCCCAGAAAAACTTTGACCATTGTGGCTGCTACAGGTGGAAATTCTTTACCCTGGAAACTTTACTTCACAGTTTAATATTCAGTCCACAATTTTTGTTGAAATTGTACAGGTAAGTGCCCTATAGTCTTGTGAAATGATTGTCATAAACGAAGACCGCTATCTTCCATTATTTTAGATTATTATTTTCAAATGTTGATATAACCTCAAATTTACTATTTATGGCGATAACTTTGACCAATGGTCAAAGTTACTGTAGCGGTCAAAGTTAGGGTTTGTTTAAATAGTTAAATATGTACCTAGGTACTTTTTTTGTTTCAAAATGCCAAAAAGAAGGTACTGTAGCTACGATAGAGGCGAAAATAAAGCCAAACTACAACAGGCGTTAAATATGATAAGAACAGGGCAGATATCAAAGAATGAAGCAGCTAAAACTTTCAACATACCGAAAGGTACCCTAATAAATAAGTTTAAGCAGCTACATACTGGTAAAGTTGGCCGTCCATTCATACTGACGCCAGATGAAGAAAAAGCTATAGTAGGTCACGCGTTAAAAGTCAGCGAATGGGGGTTCCCTTTTAGCCGCATCGATTTACAACATTTGGTTTGCGACCTGCTAAACAGAAAGGGAGAGACGGCGCCTCAATTTAAAGAGAACATGCCAACTCTTAGATGGGTCACTAAGTTTATTAAGCGACATGGAGAGCTGAGCCACATATTAAGTCAAAATCTTAAAGTTTCGAAAGCTGAATTAACACCAGAAGAATTGAATAGGTATTTCAACTCACTGAAAGAAACTCTGCTCGTCAATGAAGATGATTTTATTGATCCCAGTAGGATTTATAACTATGACGAAACTAACCTGGCGGACGATCCAGGTAGAAAGAAGTTCATTTTTAAAAAGGGAACCAAATATCCTGATCGAGTGCGTGATTCTACAAAGGCCAGTGTGTCACTCATGTTCTGCGGATCCGCCAATGGGATGATGTTACCTCCGTACGTTGTGTATAAGGCGGAACACATTTGGTCAACATGGACGGAGGGAGGGCCTCCAAATACACGCTATAATAGAAGCAAAAGTGGCTGGTTCGATTCTGTCATCTTTACAGATTGGTTTTGCCACTTATTTATCCCAAACGTTAGAAGACAGCACACGGATGGAAAAATTGTCGTGCTTGGTGACAACCTTGCCAGCCACTTTTCTTCACAAGTGCTGGAATGCGCCCAAGAAAACGGCATTGTTTTTGCGTGCTTTCCCAAAAATTCAACCCACTTGTGTCAGCCTCTGGACGTTGCGTTTTACGCACCGTTGAAGAGGAAGTGGCGTAATATACTTGATACCTGGAAAAGTAACCAAAAAAAGAAATCCCAGGTTATCCAAAAAGACCAATTTCCTCGACTTTTGAAAAATCTCTGCGATTCTGTTTGCCCAGATAATCATTCTACCAATTTGATATCTGGATTTAAAAAGTGCGGGGTTATGCCTTTTAATCCTGATGCGGTGATAAGCAGGCTACCTCAACAAAATGACCCTCAACAGGGTTCACAGCATCTAGTTTCTCAAGTCGTTGTGGATATGTTAAAATCCATGAGATACGGCAATCAAGATGTTCCTAAGAAACAAAGGAAATCTAAGAGTAACGTCCAGCCTGGTCAAGGAATAGGCTTAGAAGATCTTCAGTCCAAAAATGATATTAATCCAGAAGCAGGTTCATCATCCAAACAAGAAAAGGTGGCTAAAAATAAAAAGTCGCAGAAAAAAAGAAAACTTAGCGAAAGTTCAGAAATAAGTGATGAAAATATTTCCCTTCATTCTGAAACCTCAGAAGACAGCTGTTTTGAAACCTGGCAAGCTAATACGATTAAAAAGCCCTCCTTTGATGAACTTAGTGACGAGGATTCAACTGATGAAAATTTGAATTTGGTAGATTTTAGGAAAAAATTTTAAGAAAAAATTGATCCTGTTGATCCAGAAAAGGCAAAGGTACTTGCTGCGGGTGATTATGTAGTGGTATCTCCAAATACTGCAAATAACAAAAAGAAATACTATGTTGCTCAAATAACTTCCGTTGCACAAGAATACGAGGTAAAGTTTATGAGAAATAAATATTCCAAATTTATTTGGCCCGTTGTGGAAGATATTTCGATGGTAGCCAAATACTCTATTGTCTTAAAATTAAATCCATTTCATGACACTAAACGTGGTTTACTATTTCCTGAATTGGAGCATTTAGAACTAAAAATTGAATAAGTAGTTATTAACATCCTATATATCTAAAATGTTTGTTTGTTAGTTAATTAGTTTAGTTCTATTCAGTGTGTACGGATTTTTCTGACTAATAATAATTTATGATTAATGCAATAAACCTTTGTTTTCAACCTAATTTTTTGTATTTTTTTTATTTTAAAAATAGCAAAATGCTCACCAAAATTTTTTAAAACGATTAGGATGGTCAAAGTTATAAGATAAGAGCCCTAACTTTAACTTATCGTCGCTTTTAAATAGCCGGTCAATGTTATGTCCACCGTCTGTAACTTTGACCACCCTAGTTTTTTTTTAAATTGTCGTTATAAAATTTTGGATTAAAAAATCAAACGGCAAAATCATAAGCCATATTCTAAGCCCCCATGTACGTCTTTAAATTATTCAAAAATCTTACGCCAAAACGAAGATATTCAACTTCAAAGTTCAAAATCGGTCAATGTTACGTAACTTTACGGTACTTAGTAAGCTTACTTGCAGTTGTGCTTTGCAAGTTGTTGTTATTAGGAATGGTGATATCAATCAGCCAAGTCTTCCTCCTCTGCCTATCTATCCAAACGATGTCTGACCGGTTCGCTGGTATATTTCTGTCTGTTATAATGCTTCTGTCCCAGTAGACGCGGTGGTTTTCATTTTCTAGAACAGCTTCAGGGGTGTATCTATAGTATGGTATGGTATTGACAACAAGTTTAAGCTTATGTGCCAGCCCTTGATGAATAATCTTAGCCACACAATTATGGCGGTGGAGGTACTCGGTGTAGTCAAGTATTGGGCATCCAGACGTGATGTGCTGAATTGTCTCCGCACTAGTTAGGCATTTGCGGCATTTGTCATTTTCCACAGTTTGGTCCTTGACTATATATCTCAGATAATTTTTGGTAGGGATTACCTGATCCTGGATAGCAAACATGAATCCTTCTGTTTCCGGGAATAGATCTCCATGAGCCAGCCAATAGCTCGACGCAGGTGTGTATGAATCTTCAGAGCCAAGTTCATGAGGGTGCCTCCCATGCAGGGCCTTCTGTTTCCATATCTCCATTACTAAATGCTCGGATTTTGTTATCTCCTGTAGGAGAGTGATGAACTTTGACAGATTGTAAAGTCATATAAATATAACTGGCGGGAATAATATGCAAGCTAAACTGGAACATTGGGAAGGACTAAATTCGTAAAGTGAATGCATTTTTAACTTCTAGGCGAAGTTTTTCGTAGCAGGCATCTGCACGTTTCTTGTAAGTTGAATTTAAGCTTATCTCTTTTCTTCTTATCGTTCTCCAGGTTAATTTTATTTTAAAAACTGCAGCAGGTGGATCATATATTGGAATACGGGCTATCAAAACTTATATTGAAACATTCATTGAACATGGTCCTAAAGTATTCATATTAGCTAGATATCTCTCATTATATGAAGATTTTTTCGTGTTGAGCTCGCGTGTCAAGTATTGCCACCTGAATGTTTTAATAAATTCCTTAACTGCTGCTTGACGTGGTTGGTACTTCAAATTTTTGCCGGCAACTCCTCTCGTGTCTTTGGATGTTCTACCAGATACCATAAATGTTAACAGAATCTATTTACTCGGTATAGCTTTTCTTGAATAATATTTAGAAATGTAGCTCGACAGACTCTACCATGTTCCTCAACCACTCTTTGAATCAAATAGGTATAAATGTACATTTGTAATACATATTGTGAAGAAAAAATCATTTAGCAGCTACAAATTGTACGTACCTTTTTCTTTTCGTAATGTTTCTCTTCCATGTTTCAGCACATCTTCTTGTCTTCTTTTTCTTGGACGTGTAGACTCAGTTTCAACCACAATTTCATAATTTCTTCCTTCAAAATTCAATAGGTAGTTGTTTTTCTAACTTCGGTCATTAGGCAACACTTTTGAACACTATCGTCGATGCTTAAATTAAGGTTTCATCAGTTCTGATATAATTCATCACATTCATAATTATGACCTCTTCACTTAAGCGTAAAGCATTTGTTTTTCGACATTTTGTGGAAGACATCTTTATTATTCTGAACCGATGCATGATGTGTTGCGTGAGAAAATGAGCTGACATTGTGTCTAGGATACAGTTCATAATTCAAACCAGAGGTAAACGGCTCGCCTTTGGTTTATTACCCTACTGGGCCCTTATCTGTTTTATATAACTTTGTTCTTCATGTTTTAAATAACTTTGTTCTTTTATGTAGTAACACAAATGCCTTGGTCATGACCAGTCCGTGCAGGGACCTAAATACAATATATGACAGCAACTTGTCCCTCTGCAAGTCTTTTCATAATCATAAAATAGATTTATGTAGGTTATTTGAATGTAATTATGAGAGCAATTTTGGTCATGACTTAGCAGAATCCTTGCACACTCACATAATGAAATTTTTCAAGTTTATAAATGATGAAGGCTCTTCATCTAATAGTTCCCTGCTAGGTGATGATAATATTTTTTTTAGACTGAGCGATTTTCCTGACGCTCTTTCTGTTTTCTTGCTTAACATACAATCTCTAAGAAATAAGACTGACGATTTATATTTGCTCTTGGAGGAAGTAGACTTTCCAAACTTAGTATGCCTTACTGAACACTGGCTTCTTCCTGAAGAAACAGTTTACTTACCAAATTATAATGTTATTTCAAAATTTAGTAGATCAGACTTTATTCATGGTGGCACGTTGCTGCTGTTGAGCAAGGAAGCAGAGAGTAGATTTAGCTTTCTTAATGCAAATAAGTTTGACCACTTAATTGTTGAAAAAGTTTTAGAGTTCTCTGTGGCTCACTGTAATGTTTTAAACACTTATGTTATTTGAATTTGCCGTCCTCCTACGTCTTGTTTGGCAGAATCCTTGAAAGGTTTGGAAATGCTATTGAGTTAGCTCCCTCCTCTAGTTTCTGTAATACTTACTGGTGACTTTAATATTGACTACGGTGCTTCCATAACAAAGAATACCATTCAGACTGTTTTGTTAAGTTTTAATTTGCATATGCACGTTTTGGAGCCTACCAGGATTACTAACTCCTGTGCTTCAACCTTGGATTATGTTTGTTCTTATCTCGACAATATCTCTTGTAGAGTTTTAAATGCTTCTCTTTCGGACCATGAAGCAATTTTGTCTCACTTCAATTTATCCACAGAATTGCATCCATTACCCTCACGTCGAGGCCGAATACGTTGTAAAAGAAATTTCACCAAATTTTGCAAGCTTTGTGAGCAGGTTGTTTGGTTGCCTCCAGCGTGTACAGACCCACTTGATTCCTTTTACAGTGCCCTGACTGAAACTTTTAATCTGGCCATTCCCATAGTCACTTTAAAGAGAAAAAGTAAAAAACATAGTAAAGGTTGGCTAACCAAGGGAATTAGAATATCTGCGAAAAATATAAGATACCTATATCTTCTCAAAAAATTCTGCACTAGTGAATTTATTGGCACTCTGTTCTCCAAATATCGATCAATTTATAGGAAGGTAATCAAAGCTGCAAAAAAACTTTACTTCAGTAGTAGAATCTTTAATTCTGGCAACACGCAAAAAAAGGCATGGTCTATTATCAACGATATAAGAAGGAAAAGTCGTCCCCAATCTTCCTCATGCAACCTTTCACCCAATGTTTTAAACGCTTTTTACTGCTTGATAGCAGGAACTCATTCAGCTACTCTCGATTCGGGAATCAACCCGATGGACTACTTAGCAGGCAAGAATATCCCTGACTCTTTTTTCTTGACACTAGTTGATGTTCCTGAAATCGTGGAAAACCTCAAAGACTTCTAAATCAAAAATTCCTCAGGCCTTGACAATATATCGATCAATCTGTTACTTCACCTGAATAACAGCGGTCTTCTGGCACTGGCACACGCAATTAATGATTCGTTTGAAAAAGGGGAATTTCCCAAAATCCTTAAACATGCAGTTATTATACCCTTATACAAAGGGGGCGATTCAGACTCTCCAGTTAACTTTCGCCCAATTTTTTTTCTTCCCTCTCTAGGCAAACTAATTGAAAGACTGGTCAAGAACAGAGTTCTTTCATTTCTTAATTCTCATAGGATTCTGCCCAATTATCAATTTGGCTTCCAGTGCGGCAAAGGAGCTTCGGATGCAATATTCTCTCTTCTTGAAGAGGTCTATTTTAGCACAAACGATAATCTCCTTTCGGCAGCGGTATTCTGCGACTTATCTAAAGTCTTCGACTGTGTCGACCATTGTGTGCTGCTACAAAAACTTGAGGTGTATGGCTTCAGAGGTGTTACTCTAAATTGGTTCCAGTCCTATCTGCATGATCGTCAGCAGGTTGTTTTGTTGGCGGGAGGGTTTTCTGACAAATTGAGCAATAATTGTGGTGTGCCTCAGAGATCCGTTCTTGGACCCCTTCTGTTCCTGATTTATATCAACGATCTGGCCTCTCTCCTCATTCGGGGTAGTATTAGGCTTTTCGCCGACACCTCCATAGTTTGGCACGCCATTGGTCGAGTGTTGTTGGAGGACATGATTAATTCTGATTTGAGCATGATAAAAATTTGGTGTGACAGCAACAAGCTATCTTTCAACATAACCAAGACCAATATGTTAAACTTCAAGTGCTCTATCTCTAACATCTCTTTATGTGGTGACGCTGTACTACCCAGTGCTAGTACGAAATTCCTTGGAGTTACGATTGATGCAAGCCTCAAATTTGAACAACATATTGTGGCCCTTTCGAGGAAGCTGGCATCAAGTTGCTATGCGTTGAGAGTTCTCTCTGACCATTTGGAGCTGTGTGTTCTAAGGAATGCTTACTTTTCGCTGGTGGAGTCTCACATCTCCTATGGGATAACATTCTGGGGCTATTGTAGTGCTGCAAATCTCAACTCTATCCTTATTTTACAAAAGAGGGCCCTTAGGTTTATGCTTAAGATCCCTTTTAGACAAACTTGCAAACCGCTCTTCATTTCTAATAAAATTCTGACTGTGCCTTGCCTATACCTGCTTGAAAGCGTTTGCTTGGTCTACACGAAGCACTATGACCAAATTTCTGCTGCCGGGCCATATTCTACAAGACAAGTGAACTGCGTTCCACCCCCTATCCCTGAAAGCACCCTAGTGAAGAAGTCTTCCATTTACTTTGCTAAAAAGGCTTTCAATTACTTACCTAGAAACATAAGGGCTTTGAGTTCTTACAAGGCGTTTAGAGGCAGGGTAAGGGAGTTGCTCTTAACGAGAGCTTATTATAGTATAGAAGAATTCTTTGTGGACGCTCTTTGACGCACATCATATAATTAATTTTATTGTATATTTATTGTTGTGAATTTCTAATGCTTGTATGTTTGTTTTTTATTTTATTTTTCATTTTTTATTTTGTTTTATTTTATTGCTTTTATTTTATATATTTCTTAGCCTTGTCCTTTGACAGTTTCTCCTATGTTCAGATTATTATTTATTATTTTTAATTATGGCTTGTACACAACAAATTTTTACTTGTTTGATACAAATAAAGCTATTTTTGATTTGATTTGATTTTTTGATATTACCTCGCTTTCCAAATGGATAGACTATAACTATCATTTCCTAAACCCAATTGTCACTCACAAATATAATAGCAATGCCACCGGCAAAAGATATAACTATAACATTTTTATACTGAGGTTTGTTAGAAAATGTACATAAGTTGCAATACGATTTTCTTATTAATTTTAAAAGAAAGGATTTTAATTAGAGCCAACCCAACACCGGAGAGTAATGTGTGCAATACACGGCTCCAGGTGTGGAGTTCGTGAACGCTACCAGTTCTGCCAGCTAAACTGGAAAAGCTCCGCTGGTGTTATGCAGGGTTGTTAGGCACGTTTTATTAAACAAGAAAGCACAATCTTAATTTACAGTTCGATCTATTGGCTTCTAGGATTTTTTTTTAAATTTAAATCAACAAAAATCTTACAGTGAAACTTAAAAAACAAAGTAATGGCCACAAAAAACTATTAAATAATTAATGATGATCGTACAATATAATGATTGTACTGAGACCAATTCTGTTGGTAAACTCGGTACTGTATGCCTTACACCTAAAAACTCTAAGCCCGACTATCCGAAGTGATCGCTTTGGTTTACTTAAAATTATTACACATAGATAAATCGAATTGCATGAACCAGTAGCTGCTCCCATTATAAATGCAGTAATAATAATAATATCAATTGATAGCAAAGCCATAATAATTATATTGTAAACCAGAAAGCGTATTAACTAAAGAACTTAGAAGACTTAGACGCGCTAAAGGCCCTGGCAGCAACAATAGACAAGTGGCGTGGCCACTCGTGCCTGCGGCACGCGCGAGGCCCTTCGGGCCTCGTTTGTGTGACCTTCGGTCACACATGATTGCCACGCTCCTATCCGTACCGTGGCCTATAATTAGAAAGCCCTTATAATTAGAGTTACCAATCGCTAGTCTAATTTTGACGTGATAAATTTCTAACTGGTTGCCATGGTAACCGACTTGTCAACGTCAATCGTTAATTTTTTTAAATCTTTACCTAAATACCAAATATCAAATCTCTAAGTCGTACGATTGACGAATTGTGACGATTTTTTACTTTTTTTTGGTTACCATAGCAACCAATTTTTTAGTATCAAATTAGGCTTCATAAACAATACTAAGTACCATACTATATCTTTTATTAGTGATATACATATTATTAATTGGTTGCTATGGTAACCATGTTGTCAACGAAAAATGCTAACATACTTTCACCTCTACTTATAAATTATCGAAAAAAATGAAAAGTTGGTCCTTGTTTACACGGACAAAAATGCCAAAAAACGGTAACTTGTCCTGTTTTCACACCCTGTATATTAACCGATCGTAACCAAAATCAACAGGCTTCGAGGGTTTGTGGACCTCTACCTCTTTGCTATATTTCAAGTCGCTATCTTCAAAATTGCGACTTGTAAATGCCAAAAAACCGTAACTTTTCCTGTTTTCACACCCTGTATAACAATTAGAGCAAAAGATCAAAGGAACAAAAATACGTGTTTTACCGAATACTTTCATTTGACATAAAAAAAAGAAAAGTTGGTCCTTGTTTAATGCCAAAAATGCCAAAAAACGGAAACTTGTCCTGTTTTCACACCCTGTATATTAACCGATCGTAACCAAAATCAACAGACTTCGAGGGTTTGTGGACCTCTACCTCTATGCCAAATTTCAAGTCGCTATCGTCAAAATTGCGACCCGTAAATGCCAAAAAACCGTAACATTTCCTGTTTTAACACCCTGTATAACAATTAGAGCAAAAGAGCAAAGGAACAAAAATACGTGTTTTACCGAATACTTTCATTTGACATAAAAAAATTAAAAGTTGGTCCTTGTTTAATGCCAAAAAACGGAAACTTGTCCTGTTTTCACACCCTGTATAGTAACCGATCGTAACCAAAATCAACAGGCTTCGAGGGTTTGTGGACCTCTACCTCTATGCCAAATTTCAAGTCGCTATCTTTAAAATTGCGACCTGTAAATTCCAAAAAACGGTAGCTTTTCCTGTTTTCACACCCTGTATAATAATTAGAACTAAAGAGCAAAGGAACAAATATACGTGTCTTACCGAATACTTTCATTTGACATAAAAAAAGAATATTATCCTTGTTTACACGGACAAAAATGGCAAAAAACGTTAACTTGTCCTGTTTTCACACCCTGTATGTTAACCGATTGTAACCAAAATCAATAGGCTTCGATAGTTTGTGGACCTCTAACTCTATGCCAAATTTCAAGTCGCTATCTTCAAAATTGCGACCTGTAAATGCCAAAAAACCGTAACTTGTCCTGTTTTCACACCCTGTATAACAATTAGAGCAAAAGAGCAAAGGAACTAAAATACGTGTCTTACCGAATACTTTCATTTGACATCAAAAAAGAGAAAAGTTGGTCCTTGTTTACACGGACAAAATGCCAAAAAACGGTAACTTGTCCTGTTTTCACACCCTGTATATTAACCGATCGTAACCAAAATCAATAGGTTCCGAGGGTTTGTGGACCTCTACCTCTATGCCAAATTTCAAGTCGCTACCTTTAAAATTGCGACCTGTAATCGATTTCATCACATACACACATACACACACACACACATACATACAGACAAAAAATCAAAAAATTTTTTTTCGATTACAAATCGATAGGTATAAGTCCCAGAGCGATCCGACGTACCGTTACGAAGTTTTTATCCCGATTGGTCGCGCCCTATAGAAAGCCCATATTATAAATGGGGGCTTTCTAACAAGGCCCCAAGGCAGAGAGCCAGCCGAAGTCCTCCCAGATTGAACAATGGCTATCAACAGCGAAGCAGCTATAGACCCCAGAACAGTTACGATCGCCCTCAGAATAATTTCAGACCGCAGAACAGCTTCCATGTAAACAGGCAGCCCAACAACCAACGCGACAGCTACAGACAGCCCCAGCAACAAGCGAGATATCAGCAAGAAAGACCACACAACCAGCCTAATGGCCCAAGAGGTCCCCAGGGATATAAACCTAATAACTTAAATCAACACCACTATAGTGGAAAAAGTAATAATCAGCCACAATACAGAAATAGACCGAACCCTCAAACATGCTACATTTGCGGCAAATTGGGACACTTTGCAGCGTCTTGTCAAAGGAGATACCCAAACGGCAGCGGATGGCAGAATTAGGAACCCCAGCCATCCTAGCTAAGGGGTACACAGATAAAAAGGGCATACTATGCATCACATGTACATTAAATAATAAGCAAATATCAGCAGTGATAGACACAGGGTCACAAAACAACGTCATCCAAAAAGATTGGACTACAGGCTTCACTCATAAACCTAGCAACACAGTGTTAATTGGAGCAGGGGGACACCGCATACCAGTTCTTAGCGAAGTAAAAGCCTCATTACACATAAAAACCAAATTAAATCTTCAAATAGAGGCAAAAGTCATTAAAACTGCCCCCTATCCTATAATTCTGGGCATGGAATTCTTGGAGCAAAATGGAGCCATCATAGACCTCCAAAATAAGGAATTGCTTCTACAAAACACATACAAAATTCCGTTAAAATACGAGTCGATGAATAAGGCAGCAGCAGGGCTAACAACAGTACAAGAAGAAAAAACTAAAAGACAAGAACAAGACAGGTTTAAAAATTTCGAAAACAATCATCACAATATAAAGCTCGCTAAGCTAAAGAAACGCATAATAGAAACAGGGCAGGATATACGAGGACTTGCTAGTGATACTCCAACAGCTTGGGGAGTAACAGAAAAATACAACACAAGGTACAACCATAAAACGTTCCTAAAGCAAAAATTACTAAACGCAAGGTGGAGTATAACGAAAACAAAAGGGACGGTATCTTACGTAAAAAACAAACATAAAATCGCCTATTATTTGCATATCAGAAAAGACAGGAAATATAAGCCAGACAATATTCGAATGCCTAACAAAACTTAAAGATATTGCAAAACAAAAAGCATACAAAACGATAGCTATACCAAGAAAAGGTTGGGCATAGACTTACAAAACTGGATTAAATTTTAAAAAATTTTAGACTGTATATTTAACAAAGCCAAAATAGATATAATAATATGTAGGTCAGAAAAACTAAGAAGTTCAGGGCCATTTACGAATCTTATGATTGAGAAAACTCCTAGCATTTACAAAATTAGAGCTAGCAATAATTACACATTTAAGAAAGGAGAAACGAAAACAATAGAGTTTGAAATCCCAGATTACACGGAGAAGGATGGTCATTACAATATTTTTGACTGCAAATATAACATTGATTGGTTGGCTACAAAACAACTATCAATAGAATCAAAAATTTACACGGATGGAGACAAATTGTTTATACCCATACACGCAAAAGCTAATTTTCCAGCAAAAATTTACAAAGGAACAACTATAGCAATATTGGAGGAAAAACAGAAAGAAGAAATATCATGGAGTATGGCGCTCAACGAGGACCCACAAGAAATCGTGACATTAGACGACCACCATCTAGAAAAAATAACAGACTACGAAGCCAGAAAACAATTAGAAAGCCTGCTACTAGAGTACAGTGACGTGTTTGCTAACTCCCCAAAACACATGGGAAGAACTAATCTAACGGAACATATATATTATAGAAGTAGAAAATGACAAACCACATAAAAGTCGTCCCTACCGAGTATCACAAAAAGAACGAGATATAATAGATAAACAAATTCAGGTAATGCTAGAAAGTGAAGTGATCCGACCTTGCCACTCCCCATGGGCGAGTCCAGTAGTACTAGTGAAAAAGAAAGATGGCAGCACCAGATTCTGCGTCGACTACAGGAAGCTCAATTCAGTAACAAAAAAATCTACTTGGCTCCTACCACAAATAGATGACATACTAAGTTACCTAGGCGAGTCTACGTGGTTTAGCACACTGGATATGTTTTTTGGGTATTGGTAGGTACCCATAAAGGAAAACTCAAAACAATACACCCCATTCGTAGCACAAGGGCATGGATCATACGAATTTAACGTACTAAGCTTTGGGTTATGCAATGCTCCAGCGACGTTCCAGGAATTAGCAGACCGTATATTCGACATGAAATGGAAGTAAATTTTAATATACCTGGACGACATGATAATGTTTTCAAAAACTTTCGAAGAACATTTAATAAAACTAAGAAAAGTCTTCGACAGATTGCGCCAAGCAAATTTAACTCTCAAGCCAAGTAAATGTGAGTATCTCAAAAAAGAGATAAAATTATTGGGATTTAAAGTCAACGAAAAATGTATACTCTCGGATGAGGCTAAACTGATATGCACAGATAATTTCCCAAGGCCCAAAAAAGTAAAAGACGTTCAAAGGTTGAGCTGTTTCCTCATGTTTTGGGACTCTGCAACCCCTACAGAAAATTTATACACAACTTTGCAATGGTGGCAAGACCGCTGCATGACATGACAATGAAGAATCAGACATTTAAATGGGGAGCCGAACATTGAGGACAGCTGGTTATTACTTAAGGGGTTTCACTCCTTTTGAACATACTCATCAAAAATGAGTTTTTGAGCGTCTCTAAGATAACGAATTTGGTTACTTCTTTTCTCAATCAAATCTTTATTTATTGAGCAGATTTTTTCCTTTTTGAACTTTCTAACCGTAAAAGATGTTTTGCATTGGGGACCAATGCTGGTTAAAGGGGGGCATATGTAAACCAGAAAGCGTATTAACTAAAGAACACTCAGTCTAGAGTTTGCACTTGATACTTGACACTGAAGGATCAAATATTATGAGTATTATTTAAACTTGTTTTAAAAATAATCAGTCAAATATCAACACAATTTAGTATAAAAGAACGGGCAAATCAAGTAGACGACAACTTATCTGGTTGAGTAGTTCCCCAAAACGCTCCTCCTGTAATAAGCTCAAACCCTCCCGATCCTGATTATCTGGTTAAGTAGTTCCCTTTTAATTAAGGCCAAACGCTTTTCTGGTGACCAGGGTCAAACCTCCCAACCTCGACTATCTGGTTAAGTAGTTCCCTTTTAATTAAGGCCAAACGCTTTTCTGGTGACCAGGGTCAAGCCTCCCAACCTTGACTATCTGGTTAAGTAGTTCCCTTTTAATTAAGGCCAAACGCTTCTCTGGGAACCAAGATCAAACCTCCCTTAAAGTTACGGCAGTGAAAAAGTAAAGTAAAAAGTAAAGTGAACCATATATAAAAGTGAAACCTAATTAAAGCATACCAATATAACTGAAACGAATTATAACGCTGATAACAATTTAAACTAAAAGTAAACTCAAGGGAGCCGAATAGGTTGAGTCCAGTCAGTCCTCAGCGAATGGTCATGCGTTTTACGCCATTCTGGTAAATTGTTTTCATTCTAAATACATACCTTCCTGTATCTGAAGACCAATATACGTACAGTTTGTTTCGAATTAAGCGAGTCGAGTTCGAGAGCTGAAAAGGCTGCAAGCTCAGCAGTTCAGGTCGAAGTGCCTCTGCCCTAAGACAAGAGTGAGCTGGAAGGCGTCATGACTTCTGGCCCCGGTAGTAAAGTCGGTTGTAAAACCCCTGTAATGGCTTCTGGCCTCGGTAGTGAAACCTTCTCTGAGTTATCAGGGTGGTCTGGAGGATCAACTGCCTCGGTTTTATAAGATGAGCTCGGAAAGTCTCTCGTGCAGTCCGAATATCCCGATAAATCGGTTGTGTCAAGCACTAATGACTCAATCCCAGATCCCCTAGAAGGGTAGTATCAAACACAATACAAAAAGGTTGAGTCACCTAGAACTGCACTACGCAAAACGCTTCCTCTCTTCCCCGTAGGTACTTCTAGAAGAACGAGATCATCGGTTTCAATCAATTTGCCTATGCAACTGCCACGGAATTAGAGAGCAAACGTCAGTTCAGAAAAAAAATGGTAGTGCCGAGAGCACTTGTCGAAATGAAGAAATAGTCGATACGAGGAATACTTCTTAGATAATAAACGAGAACTAAGCGTTGTAAAACTATAGCATGTGATTACTCACCTCTATATTTAGAATAAAGCTATTTATTTTCTTATAATTTTAGTGAAGGTTAAAGGATACACAGATCTATGAATGATTCATGATTTATTAATTTGACTACATTTAAACTGGATCTCTTTGCATTGGGAAACATGTTGGTGTCATTTCTTCGGTAGTGTCCAAGGCGGTATTCTCATCTTGATGTAATCGAGTCCAGTATATGCTAAAATTAAACATGTCAATTAGAAGTTTGTTTTAGGTGCATAGTCACAAATTAGGAGTACACCTGTGACCTATTAACATAGGTTGACTGCACAATGGTTGCTACTTAAATAGATAATATCTTAACTTACTAGTTATTTCAAACTTTTCATTCAGTCGAGGCATCCTTCGTGTGTTAATTCTAATGTTATAGTATACCAAGTATTCCATATCTCTTGCTCGCATATATCATCGTTTGTATTGTAAAATGATTAGTTTTTCGTAGAATACAGGGCTAAAAAACAACGGATTGTTAATTGACAAAACGTAAACATGTAATTAGTTTGAGAACGCTTGTATATTTGTTAACTTAAGATGTTTTATAATTGTACACATACCTGCATGATCTTGATGGATACTCTCCTATCTTTAATTTCCTACATGGGATTATTATTTAATTGCTTATTTGAATTAAGTGATAAATGACCGGCAAATTGCTTGCTGTTTTCATTTTTATCAGTAGTCAGCTGGGTTGTGACAGTTGTTCGTCTTTTTTTCTAAAAGTGTGGCTGGACTTGTCTTCGCACAGTTTTAGGCGATTTCGCTTGGGTAAATGCAGCATCATGATACAGAACGCGTGGATCACGGAGTAAGTCGGAGTCCAGCTTCAGTGAATCAAGATTCTGAACGTACTTTTGGATTTTGACAGATTGTCAGGGTATATTGGTTTTTCTTTATCTGCGACTGACTTCGCATTTCTGCATGGCGCGACGATCGGAGCGGTCAGACCTGTGACAGACACCAAATTGATTAGTGATATCCATCCTTCGCCTTGTAAAAGGGATTTGAGAGTAAATATCAATTTGAGATGGCTCTCCAACCTAATTTAGGTTGTTTATGTAGTCTTGGTGACTTTTTTCATGGTAATTTATCCGATGACGCCGGATTTGCAAATGCCTGCTGTAAGTAAACTTTTCAGTCACATGTTTTTTATATCTGATTTTGGAATTCTGTTATTGCAGTTGGTTCCATCTTTCGTCTAGATGATCTAGTTTGTTAAATGCACACATCCATATGCCATTTAGGCCATGATTAACGTAAGTTAATTCCTGAACATTTTGGAGAATTCCTCATCACTAGGTTTCTGGTGTCACTGATGCTCTGATGCTTCAAATTGGAGATGTTATCTTGTAATCACCCGACCTGGATATGATCGCGTCTGGCTTATTACTCTGCGTGAGGAATGTGTAGTCCTCTATACTAGAGATCTGGGGATCCATATAGGAGATAATCACATCACGGCCAGTATAATTAGATATAAGTATTACATAACAGATTTATGATTTAACTTAATATCAATTTATTCTTAATTTAAAAATAGGGGGGGGGGGGGGAATTCATGAATTTTCATTAGCTTTTAGTTCTGAGCATCCACGAGGCTGTATATAAGTATTTTTGGATGAATTTAATCTTAAAATTGGCTTTTAACCTTCACTTAAATATTTAATCACATCTTAATCCTAATGCCATAAGCAAATTGTATATTTGTACATTGCAATATGGGAGAATAAGATTTCAGTTGATGAGATTACGATTGACAATTAGAGAATGTTCGATACTCTGAATTAAATTTAATTATATAATTGACATTTATTCTAATATTATTTCTTTACTCGATCCTCCTTCATGTTGAACATTTCAAGGACATTCTCGAATTGAAATCGAGGTCTCGGTAGGATAAACCTTCCAATTTATAAAGGGTGGGGGTATTTTTCAATGGTATTTATCAATTGAATTTTTCATTTTTTTATTGACTCAAAGCTGTGCTCTATTGTCCAAGACTGGATCTTGTTGACAAGGAAAAAAATACACAACGGGCACGCATTTAAAGATGAAGTTAGAGTCGATAGATTGAACAGTCACTCTCTTTAATTTAATATAAAGAACAAAAAAAGGGACCAAATATTCTAAAATTTTGATTTGTTAGTTTAATAAATGTTTATTAGGAGAACCAAATGTGTATTAATATCTGTCAAAGCTATCGGTTTCTGATTTTCTTCCCAATTTAACATCTAGATAAAAAATTAGTGGCGTCCAAGATATTTGATTTAATATTATCAAGCTAAACCTTCGACGAACTCATCCAGTGCTCTCTGATGGACAGCTGCCGTTCGCCTTATGGCAATCTTAAAAGAAGGTAATTAACAACTGAACAACAATTCTCGCCATAAAACGACTGCGGAAGCAACAACTAATGAGCTAAAATTAAATGTTTCAATAAATAATAGGAAATATTCCTAAACAAAATAATAAATCTGTAAAAATCCCAATCGACAGCAACAATTGAGTGATAAGAGCCCATTATTAATATTCAAGGCTACCAATCGAATATTACAAAACTTATATCATGCCACTTGAAAAGATAAATATAGAGTGGAAATCCCAAATATCAAAGTCCACAACTATCGGAAAGAAGGTGGAACTACAAAATAACCTCAAAATCCACTAAAATATAATAAAGGAAAACAAATATTGACGATTGAAAGAAAATTAAAGAAAAATAAGGGAAAACCACGGGGAAATATGTGAGGGACAGGCCCTAAATCCAGAGCACTATGAGAAGAACAAATAACAAGCAATCCATGCAGAAATCAACAAGTCTTAGAAGAAAATAAGCAACAGGTACTAGTTTTTACTATTGAAGAGAAAGAAACCAAACTAACAATTATTCTCGAATTAACAGGTAAACTAGAAAGCAGCAGCAGTATCTCAAACAAATCCCTGACCCAAACAAGTTAAAGCTATACCAGCCTGAGATTTCAAGCGAACTATTTAAACCGAAAGTAGTAGAGGATCAAAGGTAGGTCATTAACTTAGATCTTAAATACAGAACTGAAAGTAAACATAATTATGGTAATATAAGTAAGCAAAGTTAAACTAATAACACAATATCTTATTTTAGTGGTTTGATGAACCTAAGCGAACCAATGAATTATCCACTCTTAAATAAAGACAGCCACAAAGTGCTGGAGGACAACACCAGAAAAAGGATGATCAGGATAGCGTCTCACTGCAACAACAGTGTTATAAAAGCTAATATGTATTATGTATTAATCATATGTATATTAAAATTAATTAATATTAATAAATGCTGCTAAATATATTAAAAACAAACCAAATAAATTAATTTATAATTAATTAACCGAAGAGGTTAATACTCAAAACTTCTTACCAAAAAGTATAGAATCATTTGTTGCTAAATGCAGCATATAAAATAAAATGTATAGTCTTTTATAGTGGGAAAATCAGACTGTTAAAAGTATCGAACCTATGATTGTACCCTGAATACTGCCAACCATAACTCTTAGTGACTTACTTAGCCAGTTTTAACAAACATACCAATACAAACTCCTTATTTCCATTGCCTGTAAATGACTTCAATTAAAAGGAGGGAAAATTTATCCTGCAGATCCTTAATTTAAATTCCTCAATTTGAAATCTTCTAGAACTTCGAGATTACGGAAAATTTTATTTTCTTTTCCGCCTGGCTACGTTCTCAAGGCACTTAATGCGGAAAACTGGGAATAATGAAAATAACGATATGATTCAAACTGCGGAATTAATATCTTTTTGAAGCTAAATCCCTGGGAAATATTGAGACTATATTATAATATCAAAATCAGATAGCAACGGAATTAAAAAAACTTCAAAACTAGATATTGCCGATAGCATTCTATATCGACAAGTAAAATGAATTAATTACAAATAAGCGAAAAAAAAAAACAGGAAGTACAAAATATTATAAAAGAGAGATGCCCATGAATTTTGATTAATGCGTTATTCATACACTGAGTAAGTAAGATAAAAAGTAAATTCGATAATTCGTTTTACTCGAAAATTGCTAAGATACTTTGCTTTTAGATATTTGTAGTAACAGCACAGCATTATTTTGAAGTGTTTCTTGTCTCAGAGTTATTTGGAACCAATGAGCACCATTACAATAGTATATAGTGTGTTCCCGTTAAAATATAAGTAGGTTGGAAATAATTTTGGTATAGTCGGTATAGCTTCAGCATATAGGTTCCCGTTTAAACTATGACGTTTATTTGATGCTGAATCGTAAACAATTTATTTAACATTTCTTATGATAACTTTCAAGCGTTAGAGCCTTATGGAAGTCTTTATAATGCGCTGTTAAAACTGCTTGCGCCCCATGACCGTTCGCTTATAATAATTACAAATATTAACATTCATTCGAACCGACCCGACCCGGCAATAACAGTATTGAATATCCATAGTTGATCAGCGGAAGAATATCGAGAATCTCACCGAGAGTAGGAAACTATAATAGCTTGAGATAATTACAAATATCCGTTGTACTATCGAATTTCAACCACACCGTTGTTTTTTTTTATCTCTATACATAAACAATAGATGACAGTGCCCATCAGGCTCCTGTGAAACGATTTTTTCCTCTTAATATATTATTGGATAATTATCTAGCTATTTTGAAACAAGACTTAGTATTATGATTGTTCAAAAACCATTTTGAACACTTCTTCAAATCTAACGATTTAATTTTTGTACAATTTAATATTCCACGCCACTGTCCTCGCATTCCAAACAAATTAAAACCTTGGCGATACTACTAACGCCATCTTTTGGTTACAACGTTTATCCACTGCATCAAACAGCCTAGAAAGCTAAAAGTAAAGCGCCTCGAAAGGCATCTGACCAATCACAGCGCTTTCTACAAAGAAGCCGCGATATTACTAGCGCCATCTCTTGTAACCACGTTTACTCATCTGAAGCCGGCCGCGTATGAATTAGGACATTCGGCCAATCACTGTCTCTTAACGGAGGTAATCAAGTTAGCTCCTAAATTTCCGATCTTTAAGAATCGATTTTTATAAAAACTAGTTAACGTATTTCGACCGGATTTGTGTTAAAATTCATAAGGTTAATTTAGACAATAATTGCTGACGTAAAGTTTTACATAACTTCTCAGTATTTACATTATTCGCCCTTTCTATTTCCGGAGGATGTATATCATTCCGCCAGAAGAGGCGGTGTCAAATGGGCGTTAACAACTTCTTCAAGTTGATCTAGTTCCCACGTTCTAGAATCAAGAAGTAGTTTCTTGAATCTCGACCATGTAAGTCGCTCTAAGGCGCTGTTCCGGCCGACATGGCGCGCAGTTTTCACGTTTTGAGACCTCATAATCTATCTAGTTCGTTACTCAAGTGATATAGTGATATCCTGGCATAATCATCGTCATATCAAGCCTACAACAAGGTATTTATCGGCAAACTTACTGCCGTTATTCTCACGCCGTGCAATGGCGTCCCAATTGGTCTCATCGATGGGAGTTCGACAATCTAGCCCTGTCCCGAACCACACTCAATCGAGCCTAGTCGGAATCTCAAGTAAGTAAACGCACATGTTTACAATCACATTCTCACAAAGCCTACAAAAAGGTATTTTTCGGCATCCTGACTGCCATTATGGAGACCCACTGATCTCTAGCACTAAGCCTACAAAATAGTATATTAAGATACTAGTTTTAAAAGACCATATTTTATCGCACGAGCACGAAATTAGGAAACGACCCGCTTGCGGGGAGTTTCCTAACGTGCGAGTGCGCTAAATGTTTTTTAAAACGTGTATTTTATACTATTTTTTCTATTTTGCACGTTTTTTAATGAAAAATATTAATTTATTCAATTCGCGATCAAAAGTTGGACGTCCATCTTGTCACTTTTGACGTCTGTATTATTAGGAATCCCATTCAAAATGGTGTCGAAATTTTTGCTAGTGAGCCTTGGCATTGAACAATTTTGTTAATATCATAGTAATCAGTCAACAAAAGTAGTGTCGAAAAGAGCTTCTTTTCGACACTACTTTGCGTATCGAAAAGACTTCTTTATGATACCAAAATAGAAAAAGGTATTTTTCGGCATCCTGACTGCCATTATGGAGACCCACTGATCTCTAGTTCTAAGCCTACAAAAAGGTAATTATCGGCATTCTGACTGTCATTATGGAGACCCACTGATCTCTCTAATTCTCAAAGGCTGTACCATGCGCAGTACAGTCCCCAATGGTCTTGCCCATGGGGTTTTCAACATTCTCTATCACGAGTATACCACTGGGTTGCTATACTCTTGCCTTATTCTAATATAAGGATTACTCTGCACTAGTCTGCATACCTATTCATGCCTTATTCTCATATAAGGATTAAACGGCACTAGTCTGCCAATATACTCAAGTTATCACAAGGGTACTTCCCATACGCGGATTTCAGCTTACCTATGCTACCTGCATAGCATACTTAGTAATCATTCATGCGTATATAGAAACCGCACTCACAAAGGCATCAATGTCATGCTATTATGCAATAACTGCATACCCTCTCAATTTACTACATTCAAGTCATTCATATTTGCAAGAAATCGAACTACATTGTACATAGAAGCTACCAATAGGCCTAGCAAGTGTTTTTCAAAGTGACTTTCCCCTAGTGTTGGAAGATAACCTCCTGAACATTGAACGTTTCTCGTCAATGGTGAATACAGTGTACATATTAGCTTTTAGGTGGACATTAAGGTAATATTAATCCTGTTCTTATTGCTTGTATAATATTGTATTTCATATCAAAGCTAAATCAGCTAACACAGTTGATACGTAGCTGTTCCGCAGGAACTCTAAGCAGACATTTAACTGTACATAGCTTCAAGGTTATGTTTATAATCATATATTAGTTTAGTACTAAAACTGTTTACGCAATGCTTTAGTTTTTAAGAGTATTATTTATGTCATATTTTTCAAGGTCGAAATTTGCTTCGACTGATATTGTTCATATCGTAGCACTGACTACGTACAATCATTCAATGTTTATATTTTGTGTATTTATGAGCTTCTAGCTATTTTCAAGTAAAGTAACTTATTAAAATATTCATATAATGCTAAAGCTTTTTGTTTTATTTACAAAATGAGTTTAGAACTATCCCTATGGTAAATTTCAGTGCCTAAGAGCACATCTCTTTTTGTTTAGAAAATCGACCAAGATCGACTCTGAAACAATGATTATTTTTATGCAAACACAGAAGTAGAAAAAAATTATTTAAAGGGGTTATTTAATTTCAATATGCTGAAAGGTAAGGTAAGATGAGCGGGGCAAGGTGGACCTTCTACTAAATAAATCAACAGTGGTTTATAGGATATTAAAAAACATTTTAATTTTCAGGTGATTTAGTGTTCTCGAGGTGGACATCGGCTTTAGTTGTAGCAAACCTGCCATACTACAGACAAATGCTGTTCAACATGAAAACACAACAGAATGTTAACAGAAAAGTTTATGGCTATGAGCAACCTGTCAGCCCCAGCAGCACGTGAATTATTTATCTCATTCTATAAAGTCATGATGTTGTAAATGTTTCAATTTCAAATCACTACTTTCCATTTACAAAAGCAATCGAGCCTTCTTCGAGAGTAGTTTGCTACTAATTGGCATGGTGTGCATCTCGAGGTTCATCTCCCCACTATGGTATAGGGCACCACTCGTCTCACCTTTATTTGCCGCTCACCATGGTCGTAGACTTAGAGAGTTAAAGGTGTGATTGACCTCATATACAACTTTGTCAATGTAATTTACTCTGTGCAATCTTAATGTTTTGATCAACAAGCGGTAGTAGTAGTAAAACTTGGGGAAGTACTGCCAAGCCACTAGGCTGGAAAAACCTTTTTCACCAACCACGTTCCGTTCATTCTCACCCATTTTCACTTTCCTGCCTTTCACCTGCTAATAAAGGAGATCAATCTATCCCAGTTTTCATCTCTAAGATATCCCTTATATAGTCTGTCTTGTTTATTATTTGCAAAACTCACTTTTGCTAATCAGGAGTCATTAAAATATACTTCATTTCAAATACCAATTTTGTATAAACTCTAAACTATGATAGACTATAATCCTTCATTGCGGACAAGCAAAAACAAATTTAAATATAACGCGATAAATCTCAAAATTGCTTAATGTCGAACCCAATTAATGCCAAACTCGGAGGCAAATATCTCTCCATTATTTATTTTTTTGCCGACACGAGTTCTAAATATAAATTATCTACTTCGAAAATGTGTCTGTGCAAACGAGATAATAATCTCCTTGCCTTGCACCCGACCTCAATACGACGAAAAGCTATTTCTCGGCCTTTTGTAGTGGAATTTATATTGAAATGATAACAGAATTTCCGTTTATAAAGAGCCAATAGAAAAGAGCTGAAAAGTAATAAATTGTAGTTGCAACATCAAGTTTAATTTAAACTTTTTTTGTGTCCAGATCGATCATGGATAGGAATTTCTAATATCCTATTATATAAATATATCGATTTTTTGGTACTAGCGCAGAACCAGAGCACATTTGAAAAATGTGTTGATATGTGGTTTCGGCGAAAGTCCCTAATTTTTACAGCGAAAATTTCTTTTGGTGCATTAAGCGTACTTTTTCCTGGGTAGTGAATAAGACTGAGCTGTTTTCTCATGTTCTTTTTTTCGAACGTGTATATTTCTGAAGAAGGGGTCATTTTGGGTCGTTCTAGCACCGAAAAAGATGCGA